>JAJAGP010001371.1:20890-200250 GCA_025084515.1 Ancistrus triradiatus
GTGACATTTATTTCGGCTGTGTAGTCTGAAGAAATAATGCTTTTTATATTTAAAAAGACTCAGGCCAATAACTGTAACACTCACCGGGAGAACAGGCAAGAAACGAAGACTAGGACAAGGAAATATTACAGACTCCTCTAATGTGCCTGGAACTGTGGTGGCCTGGTACTGTACTCTGGGTTCAAATCCCTCCTCTGCCAATCTGGCACTGTTGGGCCCTTGCTTGGATTGCAAGACTGTATCAATTGTAAGTGAATAACTCTCTGAATAAATGACATAAATGTAAATGTAAAATCAACTATATGATCAATTTCTAATACAGACAAGTCAGAAATGGTTAAGACAAACCCTTCTGACCCTGTTACAGCCCAAAATGCCCACAACCTGTGCCTCAGATGTAAAATTTGTTGCTCAATGAGCCAACTCTGGAATGAATCGGGACCTGAACCAGACCAGATACAAATGACTTGTTACTCAGAAAGCCAAAATGTGGACCAGACCCATCATCTATTTCAGATCCAGCCTGGACAGACTCTGTTAATCCACATGGATCTGCACCAGCTCTATTAACTGTCTGGGTGATCTGGAGCCTATCCCAGAATTAAATGTTTGCTGGAACAGGTACACCATGGAAAGGGCACCAAATCCATCTCAGCCTTTCAAAAACGCCATATCCGACCTTCAGTTGCAAGGCCAGTGTGGGGATCGAGCTAGTGTTGTCACAAAACCAAAATTATTAATATCTCGATACCGATACTGAAATGATATGACAACAAAATCCTAAAACAGCAGGAAAAGTAATGGAAAAGCCCCAGAAATAAATTTTGACAAAGAATAGGTAGATTTATTACATTAATAATTTGACATTATTTAACGTTACCAATTTGAACATGTATAGAGATGTTTGCCACTTTGGTAAGTTAATTAAACAGCTAAAGCCAGTTAAACAGTTATTATTGACCTTAACTTCCTTGCCAAAGTCAGACGGTTAAAAAGATTGCTTGTAAGATAACTGATCTCACTCGTCTGATTTATATTTGAGATGAGCATGATGTAATAATGTTGTCTTTCATATTCACTAACCTGGTGAGCTCTTAGTACAGGTAAATGTGAGCAAATTTTGGCCATAAGGAATAATGCAGATTGAATGAATCCGTTCCAGACGGCCAGACAATCCACGCTGTATAAGGCATTATATGCATTAATGGAGTTGTATTGTACAGGTGCTCCCTGATTTATGATGGTGATATGTTCCGACAAATCCATCACAAGTTAAATATATCATGAACCGATGAATTTAATATAGTCTATACTGTATCATAGAGGAGCCGGCTTTACTGTTTAAAACACGTATACATTAACCTACAGTCTGCCAAAATCATTAACACAAAGCTTATTTTATAATAAAGTGTCGAAAAATCTCATGTAATGAATGAATGAGTAATGAATTGAAAGTGAAAAGTAAAAGCAAAACACTTACTCTATTGATGAACTCAGGGCACTAGCTGCTAATGCTAACTGCTCAGCATGAAAGTGATCCGGAGGACTCAGTCCTTGATACTTTTCAGTTGGCTGTAATCAACCTTTTTAGGACCCATGGAGACTTATTTGCTCTAAGAATACAGTACTATAGATGCAAAAATAAACTGAGAAAGAGCTATTGTGAGACTGGATCACTGAATCACTGAGTACTGAATCATGATGACGCTTGACTCATACAAGTTTAAGCAAGTGCGAGAAAATGACGAGAACCGAGACGAATTTTTCTAGTGCCGAGAACCGAATTTGAGTTGCGAAGTGCTCGAGAACCAAGGTACTACTGTACTTTGTATATACCCTGTTTGTTCACTTTTTGGGACACTCGCCATGCTTTAGGTGAGTACTATGAACATGCACAGTAACTTTGTTTTTGTTTAGCTTTATTTTTAATGTCAAATAGCATAAATGCACTGTATTTATGCAGAAATATAGAAAATTCTAAAGGGTTCAAAATCATTCAAGCCCCACTGTATGAGTCTTGTAGTGACTGTGTTATTAAAGTTCTGCCATAGCAGAATACAAATGCTGCTGCCGAAGTGTAATCAGTCAGTACCTATTGTATATTCAGTACGCCCTTTTTAAAGATTAATGAGGAAATTTGGCTCAGCAGCAAGCATTTTATCTCCTTTACCCCTCAGGGCTTCTGTAATATTGCTATATATAATACCTTTGAATAAATATAAAAGAGCAGCAGGATTCCCACACACTTTTACGACATCTAATGATTTTTTTTTCTGAATAATCCTTTAATTTTCATGGTAAAACTTGAGGGACTGGATTCCTGTTATGGTATCTTCCCGGCACATACACTAAATGAACAAAAGTATTGGGACACACCTCTTTAATCAGTGAATTCAGGTGTTTCATTCAGTCCCATTGTCACAGGTGTTTAAAATCAAGCACCGAGCCATGCAACCTGCCTTTACAAGCATTTTCCCATGCGACATTCTGAAGAGCTCACTGAAATTGAGTGTGATACTGTAGGACAGGATGCCACCATTACAACAAATCGGTTCATGGAATTTCTTCCCTCTTAGATACTGTACCCTCGATTAACTGTCAGTGGTATCATTGAAAAGTCGTACTAATTTGGAACCACAGAAACTCTGCCGCAAAGTGGAAAACCACATAACGTTACAGAGCGGGGTCGCCCAGTGCTGAGGCACATAAAAGTCACTTTGCTAACTCAATAGCTGCACAGTTTCAAATCTCCTCTGGTGTTAACATCAGCACAAAAACTGTGCACCCAGAGCTTCATGGCATGACTTTCCATGGCCGAGCAGCTACATGCAATGCCAAGGGTCATACTGAGTGGTGTAAAGCATGCCTCTACTGGACTCTGGAGCTGTGGAAATGTGTTTTATGGAGTGACGAATCACACTTCTCTATCTGGCAGTCTGATGAGTACAGGTTTGATGAATGCCCGCCTGTCTGCATTGTGCCAACTGTAAATTCGGTGGAGTAGAGAACGCGATGGGGTTGTTTTTCATGGGTTGGACTAGACCTCTTAGATCCAGTGAAGGAAAATCTTTATGCTTCAACATAAGACATTCTGGACAATTGTATGCTTCCAACTTTGTGAGAACAGTTTGGGGAAGACCCTGTTCTGTTCCAGCATGACTGAATCACAGTGCACAAAGCGAGGTCCAGAAAGACATGGTTGGGTGATTTTAGTGTAGAAGAACTTGACTGAGCCACATTGACCTCAACCCAATTGAACACCTTTGGGATGAACTAGAATGGAGATAGACAGTCGGTGTCTGACCTCACAAAGGCTCTTCAGGATGGACTTCCCACAGACACAATCCAAAATCTTCTAGAAAGCCTTCCCACAGACTGGAAGTTGTTATTACTGAAAATTGCAACCAAGTCCCTATTGCTGCCTATGGATTTAGAATGGGATGCCATAAAAGCTCCTGTAGGTGGAAGGTGTTGGTGTCCCAGTGCTTTTGTCCATATAGTGTATGTCTAATGAACCATCTCTTATGCTCTTTAGCATAATACAGTATTAGGGGGCTCTCAGGTGGAGCAGCAATCTTTGGCAGGGTTGAAGAGAAGTTGGGTAAGAACGGGTGTCTTCATGAGCATGTTGTGCATTCCAGGGATAAGACTCGTTCACTCACTCACTTACATAACTGTTTCTTATCTTTTTACAAAAATTACTGCTGCATTTACAAAAAACACCTCGTTCCACGCTGGCTACGATTTGATCACGTCATCAAAACATTATTGTTCGGTGCGTTTTTTTTTTACATTTTTGTCTAAATAATATCGGTTACCGAATATTCGGTGCCTCCCTAATATCAGTGCCTTCATCCCAAGTTTGACAAGAGTGTCACTGCCATCCTCCTATTAGCCTCATATTGCCTCAGTCAGTTAAGGGGGTCTGCTAAATGTTGTAAACTGATTTCTTTTAGAAGACGTCTTGTATTAGCAATGCTCAGAACTGTTTCTACTTATTCATTCGTAAGTGTTAAAATTGTGCCTTACCTTTCCTTAGATCGTTTGATGCCTGAGATGCCGACGGAGGTCTGGGAGAACTACCGCTTTGCTTCTGTGTGGTGTTATTTGAGTGAGGTCTTTTAGTGCTAATAGGGGTTATCCACTGGCGGCACTATGAACATGACACAGAGATAATCGTGGTGTTTTTGAAGGTGCAAACACTATTATTTGTGCTTTGAACAAACTCTACAGTTACTCGCTGTGCTTTTATATGGCTATCTTCATACAAACCATGACAATGGCTAAAGGTCATTCATTTTTATGGTTGAAGTGTCCTGGGTTTGCCACAGACCGGCCCACTGGCGTGCTGCCACAAAGGGCAACTCACGAATAATTGGGCCAGAAACAGCGCTGGAAGTCGACAGGAAGGTATGACATTTATTTTTTTGACAAACAGCCAGCATTGACCTTTCACTAACAGAAAATGCAATGCAATTTGTTAATGAGAGCCAATATGTTGATTAAGACGGACTGGTGGAACACGTGGGCAATATTCATGGAAAGTGACATGAATAAACTGCCTAATAGGGCGTAGGCGTCAAGGTGATAATTAATCGCCGCACAGTGGGTCGTTGAAAAAGGACATTTTCTAGTCATTACAGGGCATTAGTGCACATCTCATGGAAATATTTTTGGTTGTAATACAGTTAATCTCACTTAGTTGGTGACCTTACACTCAATTGTGTACTTTGTAAGCTTTAAGTGTTAAATGTGGATAAGCTGCCATGGTAAAACGATACAAGCCAGCCTACATTAAAACTAGATAAAACTAGACTCTATACATATGTGCTGGACAGATTTAACTGCTGTTAGGTATGCTGTTAATGACACAGCAAGTTATTTCTATTGTATTTCTGTAAAACACTCATTTCTACCATGGTGGCCTAGATAAGTTTTTCTTTGAGCCCCATTTATATATACAGTGGGGCAAAAACAGTATTTAGTCAGCCACTGATTGTGCAAGTTGTCCTACTTAGAAAGACGAGAGAGGTCTGTAATTTTCATCATAGCTACACTTCAACTATGAGAGACTAAATGAGAAACAAAATCTAGGAAATCACATTGTAGGATTTTTAAAGAATTTAATTGTAAATTATGGTGGAAAATAAGTATTTGGTCAATAACAAAAGTTCAACTCAATACTTTGCAACATAACCTTTGTTGGCAATGACAGAGGTCAAACGTTTCCTGTAAGTCTTCACCAGGTTGGCACACACTGTAGCTGGTATTTTGGCCCATTCCTCCATGCAGATCTCCTCTAGAGCAGTGATGTTTTGGGGCAACACGGACTTTCAACTCCCTCCACACATTTTCTATGGGGTTGAGGTCTGGAGACTGGCTAGGCCATCAGGACCTTTGAAATGCTTTTTACGGAGCCACTCCTTCGTTTGCCGCGAAGCGGTGTTGGATCATGTCATGCTGGAAAGCCCCAGCCATGTCCATCTTCATTGCTCTCACGGATGGAAGGAGGGTTTTGGCTTAATTAAAATCTAACGATTACATGGTACCGTTCATTCTTCCCATGTAACACGGACAGTCGTCTGTCACCTCTGCAGAAAAAAAAGCCCCAAAGATGATTAGAATGGTTTGATGTCTTACATTGCTCCCACAGTTGATTTATTAACAACACCTGCTTTGCCTATTGTAAGATTCCCTCTTCCCCCAGCCTGGTTGCAGGTCTACAAATTTTATTCTGGTGTACTTCAAAGCTCTTTGGTTCTTGGTCATGGTTGAGTTTGGAGTCTGACTGTTTGAGGCGTGACAGGTGGTATTTTCTACAGATAACGAGGTCAAAACAGGTGCCATTAATACAGGTAAAGAGTGAAGGACAGAAGAGCTTTTCTTAAGAAGAAGTACAGGATCTGTGAGAGCCAAAAATCTTGCTTGTTTGGTGGGTGACCAAATACTTATTTTCCACCATGATTTACAATTAAATTCTTTAAAAATCCTACAATGTGATTTCCTGGATTTTTTTTCTCATTTTGTCTCTCATAGTTGAAGTGTACCTATGATGAAAATTACAGACCTCTCTCATCTATCTAAGTATAAGAACTTGCACAATCAGTGACTGACTAAATACTTTTTTGCCCCACTGTACTTTATTGTTAAATGTAGGATATAATGTACAAAAGTATATCTAATCTTACATGTAATAAAACATTCGGGGCCTTGGAAAATGGCTCGACTTGCTATTTTTGCCTGCTTTGTGTGAAAAATGGTCAGTGAGAGATGTTTGATGTTCTGATTGTTTCAGTTTAGCCGTATACTGCGCTATTAACTGAAAATGGTACGAAAAACGTCAGTACCGCCCAACCCTAATATCTACTTCCATTATTTTCCCGACTGGCATTCATTATGATGGGTTAGTGTTCAGATAGTGGGTTAGCGGATTCAAATTCCTCATACGTTACAAGAATTCAGATAGTGAAGTTTGATAGCTTTCAGAGAACAAAGGTCAATATGAAATCTTTCTGCAGGTTTTAATAAACACACACCAAATTGTATGTCTAATTTTGAATGTGTTATATTGTGACACAATAGAAATGTGTCTCGCAGTGTCTCGCAGATACAGTCTCGCAACTCAAGCAGTTTTGGGTTAATTTCCTGAACCCAGGACCTTCTGGTCCAGAGTCCAGTAACTTCTACTCTAGATATATCTAAGGAGTCTGGAAGCACGACATCTTCACCAGAACGAGTTCACATGCCACGCTGTTACACTTCACCACTGTACACTGGCTCTTGACATGACTTCGGCCTGATTAGAGGAGTTAAAAATAGGCACGGATTAGAAGTAATGAGTCATGGCATGAAATATCATCAACGCCCATGCCGCCATGGGCAATTAGCAACTAACTCAATCCTGATTAAGAACGTATAATCATAGGATTTAAAACACCAAACCCCAAATGTCACTTTTATGCACGGCTGTATGTAAAGCAGCTCTGACATTAACTGAAACCTTTAAAATAAATTAAGTTGAATATTTTATTTTTTAATGCTTGACAATATACAAAAATGGCTAATGAACATCTGTACAGCTTCACTCTCATTAAAAACAACATAATCTACAAAATTGCTAGTTGGAACAACTCATATATCTCTTTGTGATTGGTTGTTTATTTGTTTTTATTTATTTTTCCTGGCTTCACATCTCCACAGGACACATTTTTAAGTGTGCCCTGGATGAGATAGCAGTGTCCGGCCTCCACTCCTATAGACTTGGCCAGTTGTGTCCACATTTAATGCACAACCATTTATTGAGGAAAATCATCCAACAGTATATATCTGTAAGTGGCAAAAGTATGTAAACCTCTAGAATTAGCAGTTACATCTAATGAAATTAGGGTCTAGGTGTTTTCAATCAACAGCAGGACAATTAAATGTTAAATGGTATATGTTAGATTGTTAATGTTAAATGTTATATGTAGGATATGAGTGGGTGCCCTCTGTATTTAGTGCCAGGTGGTGCTTGAAAGTTTGTGAACCCTTTAGAATTTTGTATATTTCTGACCTAAATCATCATCAAATTTTCACACAAGTCCTAAAAGTAGATAAAGAGAACCCAGTTAAACAAATGAGACAAAAATATTATACTTGGTCATTTATTTATTGAGGAAAATGATCCAATATTACACATTAGTGAGTGGCAAAAGTATGTGAACCTCTAGGGTTAGCAGTTAATTTGAAGGTGAAATCAGAGTCAGGTGTTTTCAATCAATGGGATGACAATCAGGTGTCGGTGGGCCCCCTGTTTTATTTATTATTAGCGTAAGTCTTAATTCTTAATTAAATGTGGTGTTTTTATTTGATCTTAAGATACCATTATAGTACTAAAGAAACCACTTTGTTTATTGTACAGCCTGTATAGCTGACTATGCTGTTTTTATTTACTGATGATGATGATGATGATGATTATTATTATTATTATCGGAGGTGTGTTTTCAAAAGTTTTGAAATAATCTCAAAACGAATCTAGTGGGATTCTTGCAAATAGTGACCATACAAGATCCCCAGCCTTTACAAAATCAAAATCTGTCCCTTCTCTTAATGTGAGAGTATGTCAGCCTGTAGTCTATTAAAATTATTTTCAGACTCCAAAGTGTGCAGCGTAGCGTGAAAGCCCTGGTTCTTAACGACTGAATATGGATGCAAATCCTTGGCAATAAATGATGTGATAGAGTTTGTAATTCGCTTCGCTCTTTCCGAGTTGGTTGTACGTTTAGACAGAGCTTGTTTGTGTGTGTTGTGTCTATGTTATGTGCTCACCACAGACTGTAGCGCTCTTCTTCTGCATTTTCGAGTTCCACTTCGCGTTCATTCGCCAACAATACATTATCATTTAACATTGAAATAATCAGTTTTTGCCTTTTGTGAATTGATGAATCGTCCACCTCTGCATCACGATGCATCTAAGAATCGATTCCCCCCAACTCTAACATTTAAGGAGTTTTTCCTTGCTACCTCAGGCTTGCTCAATAGAGCTTTGGGCCTAGATAATTTTAAAGCTACGTTGAGACAATACTCCGTTGTGAAAAGCGCTATCTAAATAAATTTGACTTTGACTTTCTGAATAGGTCAGGAAAATATTTGTACAAATGGACCAACAAAGATCTGCAATAACCTGCAAGGTCACAATGTTGTACCTGGCAGGGTTGCAAGGAGAAAGGCACTACTCTCCTAAAAAAACATAGCTGCCCATCTGCAGTTTTAATGTGTGTAAAATATCATGAGGACAAGCCAGAAGGCTATTAGAAAATGTTTTATGGATGAAACCAAAAAGTATATAGCTATACATCTTCAGATCTATTATGTCTTGAGAATGGAAATCAACTTATTCCAACTGAAGGCCTCTCTCACACTGGCTAATGTTAATGTTCATAAGTCCACCATCAGAAGAACACTGAACAACGATGGTGTGCATGGCAGGGTTGCAAGGAGAAAGCCACTGCTCTCCAAAAAGAACATTGCTGCTTGTCTGCAGTTTGCTAAAGATCACATGGACGAGCCAAAAAGAAGAATATTTTGTGGACGGATGAAATACAACAAAATACAACTTTTGGTTTAAAAGAAAAGCGTTATGTTTGGAGGAAGGAAAACACTGCATTCCAACATAAGAACCTTATCCTATCTGTGCAATATGGTGGTGGTAGTGTCATGGTTTGGGTCTGTTTTGCTCCTTCTGAGTTAGGACGGCTTGCCATCATTGATGGGACAATGAATTCTGAATTATACCAGCAAGTTCTGAAGGAAAATATCAGGACATCTGTCTGTGAACTGAACTTCAACAGGATGTGGGTTGTGCAGCAGGAATAAACAAAGAATAATGTTAATGTTATGTAACAGCCAAGTCAAAGTCCTGGCCATAATCCAATTGAAATGTTGTGGAAGAGTACTGCAAACAGGAAATGTTTAGATTACTTTTTATAGCTTCACCAGCCATGTGAGAGTCACTTACGTTTATTTTTCAGAGTCGAGTGTTGCTCCTGACTGTTGTGTGTAAGCACAACATCCTAAGAGGTTTCACAGTTTTTATCAAGCTCTGGAATTGTCTCCATCTGATGTCAATTAAGCTCTAACAAGTGATTTATGCTCAGAGACCTTACCAAAACCTTGAGTGGATCATCTGCAGAGGTGTCTACCTGGAATTTCAATCTCTGAATCCTCCCATGATCTATAACAATACCCTAGCAGAGAGTTCACTGACATTATGAGCTGTTCATAGATCCACATCTCCCATCCACCTTTCATGTCATTTAATCGATACAGAGGCCAATACTTTCTCATTATTACCCATCTCACAGGAAGACAGCTATTCAGCAATGCATGAAATGTTTTCTCATGTCCGCTTGACCTGAACAGGTTTTGATAATGCTTTCCAAGCTTTTAATCTTTGCATTTTTTAGCTGAAAAGTACAGTTGCAGTTTTTTAGAACACACAGAGAATTAGGAAAAGTACAAGTTGCATACCTAAAAAATAAAATGGAATTTAACCATTTTTCCTTTGAGTGAACTGCACCTTGTGTTTACAGTAATTCTCAGGTTTGATTTAACTGTTTTATTGTTTATTATTATTTCATTTTACAGAAAAAATGATTTACTGTATTTGAAATGCATAAAGGTTAAATTATCGGATTTTAACATCGGTATCGGCCACAATTATGTGCTAAAAATCGGTTATCGTATCGGCCCAAGAAATTCAATATCGGTGCATCCCTACCATATATTATCCCTAAAACACTGAGTGCAGTCTGGAAAGGTCTCAAACAAATGCTATGGGGCAATTTAGTCACCTAAAGGCATGTGTTTTTGGAGATGGAAAGATACTGAGCAAATCCACATGGACACCAAGACAGAACAAAGCAAACTCCACAATTATAGTAATCCAAGGCTCAAATTGAACCTAGGGCATTTGGACTTGTGCAGCACTACCAATACCTGCAGTGGCATGTTGAAATAAAAAACAGGTGGTTAAGAATTTTCGAAACTTGCACTTCTAGGATTTGCTGCAGTGACTGTACCCTACAGATACAGTTCAGCTATCCCGGTTTACGAATGCTCTGCACTGAACATCTTATCTTCTACACAATACTGGTCGATTGCCTTCGTCTAGACAAGGACTTAAGGACTTAAGAAGCTGATCCTGTTGTCCAGACTCACCCAGCGCTGGAGGCGTTTCACATTTGAGCCTGATTTCTCTGAAGGTTTCTGGGTTTTTGCAAAGCTGCTTATTTGATAAGTGCTCTAAATCAAAGGTCAATTTACAAAGACAACTGTTATCTTGAACAAAATGTCAAGATGAGTTACTACTTTCTCTTTTTAGTAAGAACAGTTAAAAGTTTGGTAACTTTTAAAGGCCCGCCCTCACCCTGAAGCACACTGGTACCCAAGGAAGGAAAAGTGCTAGTATGCTTGGAAGATGCCGCGAAAACAGCCCGGTACTACGGGGAGCAAGTCATGGAAGATGCCAGAGAACCACGAGGAATGGAAACCGATCAGTAAGCTGGGGTGGAAACGAGGCAATACTTCGCAAAAAGAGTCTCAAACAACCAAGTTTATAAACCGTGTTCCCCAAGTGTTCCCAATAACCAATCCGGGGCCTGTGGTCTGGAAAAGGCTCCCAGATTGGTCATCGACGGTCAGGTGACCCACCGAAGGATTGTGGGTGATATAGTCCAGATCTCCCACAGCGGAGATGACTACAGGGAAAACCGGGGGGTTCGTTGCGGGGCGTGACAGTGTTACCTCGGTTCTTGTTGTTAATTCGTTTCAGAAAGTTTGTCGAGAATTGAAAACGACGAGTGTCGCAATTTTTCCCATAAGGAATAATGTAAATTGAATGAATCCATTCCAGATCCACAGAAAATCCACACTGTATAAGGCATTATATGCATTAATGGAGTTGCATTATACAAGTGCTGCCTGATTTATGATGGGGATATGTTCCGACAAATCCATCATAAGTCAAATATATCATGAACCGAGGACTTTAATATAGTCTATTCTGTACAACAGTGGAGCCAACCTTATTGTTTAAAACACATTAACCTACAGTTGGCCATACAAAGCTTATTTAATAATAAAGTGTTGAAAAATCTCATGTAATTTAGTGAGTAATGGATCGAAAGTGAAAAGTAAAAGCAAAACACTTACTCTCTTGGTGAACTCAAGGCACTAGCTGCTAATGCTAAGCTAACTGCAGCCTGAAAGTGCAATCATCGACCTTTTAACGACTAAAGGAGACTTATTTGCCCTAAGAATACAGTACTGTAGCTGTAGCAGTAAAAATAAAGGAAAACACGATAAACACAGTGGAGACCTTCATTGAGCTAGAGATGTTTTGAAACTCAATCACTGAATCACTGCGTAGTGAATCGTGAACCATGAATTTAGTTTTGGCTGAAACAAGTCGCACAGCTCGACTCATACAAGTTTAAACAAGTGTGTCAAGTACCGAGCAAACGATGAGAACCAAGACAAAATCGGGGTGATCGGGAACCGAGGTACCACTACTCACAACAGGCACACCAAAGCTGCTCACAGTGATCTTTGACAATCCTTCGCTCTGCTGAGAGCTATTGCCAGTCAATGCAAATGCGAGTTCCAAGGTGGTCGAGAATCAAGGTTCCACTGTATCTCAAATCACGTACTTTGAATAATTTAGTGTACGTAATGGGCAGTTCAGCAAGAACATGTTATTAAACAGATTAAAAACGAGTTGTGGGGGAGTGTGGGCAGGCCATGGCGGCTTACGTTCTGACAGTCGACTGCACAACAGACACCAATTAGGAGTAAAATGTCAGAGGATGCTGTTCTAAAGCACTTCAATTATGAGGCATAATGTCTGCTGATGGTTCATTTCCTGTCAGAGGAGAACATTAATTGTCAAATTTAACATGTTACCACTCAACAGAAGATCTAATTTCAAGACTAATAAGTACAAAGTGCGTGATGTGTGCTGAGAAGTGTCAAACAGCAAATACATTCTAGTCAGTGGTGGTCCTGTGGAGGTCCATTTCGGTAGATAGATGGAGGAAAGTTTTTAACATTGCATTCTGTCTTATTCTTCCGGTTGCTAATATCCTCACAGGGTATGCCTCATTGTTGTGTTATTTTATTACTTTGTGTTATGTCTTGTCACTTTATGTCACTTTCTCACTTCTCCTTGCGACTATTAGGTTTAATGTTATTCTTCTTTGATTATGTAAAGTGTCCTTGAATGTCTTGAAAGGTGCTTATAAATAAAATTATATTTTCATTATTATTATTAAAGGGGACTGATAAATGATGCTTGGTAATGGATGGGAAAAATGGAGCTAGCATTCCTGAGCCTAGGTTCCACTCCAGCTTATGCCTGAGAGAAGGCGGCCCAGTCAGTAGGTCATTCCCTGGCACTGCAGTAGTGACCCCTGCTGGCTCTGCAATAGACTGTCTTCCCGTCCAGAGTACGCTTATGTCTTCTCCTTGTATTCTCCGGGATGGGTGCCCCAGACCACCCCAGAAGTGGATGCTCCCTTTATTAAATCCTTGATTCAGTACTACAGGCCTGCCCAACAACTCAGGTCTTTGATCTCCGGGCATCTGACAGATCCTTCTCTGAAACCTAACAGTGCTCACAAGATCTCCTTATTTGTGGAATGAGCTTTAGACAGCATTATAGACGGCCTAGCGCCTCTCTTCCTTCCGCAAATGACTCACCTCTTCAAATAATACCAAGGACAACTCATCTGCTAAGTTGGTCTTCCTCTGTTTGTATATTTGTGTAGCTTCTTACTTTATCTATAAGGCCTTAGTATTAAGGTTATGTGTTAAACTGAGAACTCGTTTTTAAACACCGAGTAGCATTAGTTTGTAGAAGGAGTGTGTGATATGTATCGTCTACGATAACATCTTAATTGTTCTTTTAATATGTGAGCTGGCATTATCTATTATGTCATTCAGTTTGCAAAAAACAGTCAAACACAAACAGTGCATCATGTAGCCAGGTAGGTACTGCACATTCCACAAATCAAGCTGCCGTTCTACCTAAAGGAGCACGGCTGAAGTTAAATATGAGTGAACAAACTGCGCTAGGAGACAAAATACAGACACCACCAGACGTGGAGTCAATATCGTTGGAGGTGGTTTGGCTTTGAAAGACATATGTTGCTCAAAAGACGGCATTTTACAAACTACGTCGTAAATCCGTTGCCATTAAAGACAGCAGGACAAATAACTTATTTCATCTGCAAACTAACCATCATGGAGAATATGAAGATTATGACAAACTTCAAGAGTCAGCTCTTCACAACAGGCTTAAACCAGGGAAGATATCAGCATGAACACACACTCAGTAAAACCTTAGCAGAATGATTCTGCAAAAAAGTACCTTGCAAAAAGAAAACCAACAGATGGCAAGACACAACAAATGCTGTCAGCAAATTCATCATGAAAGACACAGTGCCAATTCAGAGGGTGTAGAGAGATGGCCTCAAATATTTTTTGATATACACTGCAAAAGTATGAGGTAATTACCACTTTCAATAAAATCCCAGAAATTACTGAGAAAAACACAGTTACATTTCCTTTGACTTTTATTTCATTGCAGACAGTATGAACCCAAACTGTTTCATGTTTTGTCAGGTCAACTTCATTACATTTGTTAATAAACATCCATTCCTACATTTCAAGCCTGCAACACATTCTGAACTAAATAATGAAGTGATTTCAAACAAGCGATGTCAACAAGTGATTAAAATCATGATTTGGCAACAAAGATGGACAGATGATTCCAGGTTTTTCAACAAATCTATGCGAAAAATTACTGAAATATTCCTCAATGAAAGAATGGAAGGGATTTGCATATTTCAGTCGTAACTTTTTCTGCTTTGGCTCACTTTGCATTGTCTTGATGAAAAATGTATGGACGTCCATGGAAATGTTGCTCTAAAATGTACTTTTCTGCATTAATGGTGCTATCACAGAAGTGTAAATTCTATCAAAGAAGAAGTGAGAAAGTGACATAAAGTGACAAGACATAACACAATGTAATAAAATAACACAACAATGAGGCATACCCTATGAGGATATTAGAAACCGAAGGAATAAGTCAGAATGCAATCTTAAAAACTACAACTTTCCTCCATCTGTCAACCGAAATGGACATCCACAGGGCCACCACTGACTAGAATGTATTTGCTCCTCGACACTTCTCAGCACACTTCATACACTGTGTACTTATTAGTGTAGAAATTAGATCTTCTCTTGAGTGGTAGCATGTTAAATTTGACAATTAATGTTCTCCTCTGACAGAGGAATGGGACTAGTGGTTAAGGTACTGGACTATGGACCAAAAGATCCAGGGTTCAAATCCCACCTCTGCCAAGCTGCCACTGTTGGGTCCGTGAGCAAGACCCTTAACCCACAATTGCTTGGATTGAAAGACTGTATCAATTGTAAGTTGCTCTGGATAAGGGCGTCTGCTAAATGCTGTAAATGTAAATGACCCTTGCCGAGAACACTAACACAACCCCATGCCCTGACAAAGCCTGGATTTTGGACTTGTTCCAGATAACAGTCTGGATGGTTATCTCATCATTGGTCAGGAGCACACGGCGTCCATTTCTTCCCAAAAAGATCTGGAATACTGATTGGTCTGACCACAATACATGTTTCCACTGTGTGATGGTCCATTCTAGATATCTGCAAGCCCAGAGAAGTTGACGTTGCTTGTGAACATGGTGAAAATAAGGCTTCTTTTTTGCACAGTAAAATTTTAAGTGACATTTGGGAATATAACAATGTATGAATGTGCTTGACAAAGGTTTGCCAAAGTTATCCCTTGCCATATGGTTATATCAGCTATTGATGAATGGCGGTTTTAGATTGCGGGAGTTCAGTTTAGACTTACAGACTAAATTTTTTTCAGACTCCAGGGATCTCCAGGGATCGGAGATCATGCCTCTGGGGTTTAGGCTTGTCCTTTATGCACTGAAATTCTTCCAGATTTCTTTATTTGTTTAATGATATTATGCACTGTAAAATGAATATGTAAATCCCTACCAATCTTTCTTTAAGCAGAATTGTTTTTAAAAACTTCAATCATTTTCTCACACATTTGTTGATAAACTTGTTGATAAACTCATTTTAATTGGCCCACCCCAGCTGTCTCAACTGTGCCATGCTTGTAGGCCTGAAATCCAGAATGGATGTTTATTCACAAATGAAATATAGTTTACCAGAGAGAAACATGAAATATATTGAGTCTATACTGTTTGCAATGGAATAAAAGTCAAAGTAAGTGTAAGAAACACCGTTTTTTCTTTTGCATTGTCTATACCATACTAACTTTTTCTGATTTAGGGTTGTACATACAATCTTGTCAATAAGTGGGTTAAGGTTCTTGCTAAAAGGCCCAGCAGAGGCAGCTTGGCAGTGCTGGGACTGGATCCTGGGTCTTTTGGTCAATAGTCAAATAATTCAAATACTGAATCAACAAAGTCCAAAGGTTCAACATTCACTGATTTGTTTTTTATGTCTGGTTAACTGAGTTCAGTGTCACATGAAGCTGTGGCTTGTCTGGCAGCACATGGTTCAACGCGAGAACCAAGCCAGACAGGGCACATGTCTTGGAAACTGAAAGTCGCTTAAGGTGCCACATGGAACCATTCTTCTATAAGAGAACCTAATTAAAACGATGTTCCTGTCCTGACCAAGAGTGCACCTGCCAGACACCCCGTGCCCTATTCTCCTTCTTTTGGTCTCACAGGCGACTTGAGGATGGCTGTTGATTACATTGCATCCCCAGATCTGGCATGCAGGATAAAACAAGAGAGTCTGGCACCTGAGAGACCAAGAGAAGGGCAAGAACAGGCTGGGGCACTGCTCATTTTATTGGTCGAGCTACGTTATGCCAATATGTAGTACTAGTAGCCTGGAGTGAGCTAGTAGTACTAGTGCAATGGAACCTCTTTAAAAAGTTATTGTTCTACTGGAACCACTAAGAGACTAGAACCTAAGTGTACCACATGTTCACTGTTATTTGTTAAGTTAATATATTAATAATAGTTAATGTATGGTTACCACAACCAGTTGGGGTCAAGTCAGACTCGAGTCTCAAATTTAAGGACTTGAGACTGGCTTGACTAAGACTGATAAAAGACTCAACTTGACTTTGACTTGGTATTCATGACTTTATGTTTGTTTATTTGGTTGGTTTATTTAATGTCGTTTTCAGCATCAATGTCTATTGTACAACAGAAACAAGGTTACAGCAATATACAAGGTTATATCAAAACTAGTCATACACATTCAATTTAACGTAATCAGTGAACCTAATGCATGACTTTGAACTGTGGGAGGAAACAGGATCACCTGGAGGAAACCCACAAGAACATGTGGATGACATGCAAACTCCACACAGGTGGAGTCCGAGGTCGGGATTGAACTGGGGATGCTATGAGGCAACCGCGCTAACCACTCAGGCAACGTGCCACCGATTCATGACCTAAGACTTGACTTACAATTGAGACAGATGACTCAAAATGACTTGTTTTTATTAAATGTTTGTTTTTAGATATTGATAAGTTAGGCATTTTTAAGGATTTTTTTGCTGAAACATGGCTGAGTGATTCCAGTTTCAACACGCAAAGCTGGCAACCTATTAGCTCATGGGAAACCAGCAGAGACAAATTGTTGTTTGGACGTTTGGATTCAACGATTTTGTTGTTGATTAAATTGGTTAAAAGGTCTGCGGATCAAAACTCAACGACACGACCACAACATCCAACTTCATCCATCACTACAAACCCCACAAAGAAAGGTACCTGACTGTGTTGTTTAAGCTAACTTTTGACCAGTCAAACATTCGCAAAATAGAAACTGGACTTCAGTATGTGAAATGGGAAATGTGAAATTCTGGGCTTCTGATTTGGTGTGTAATTGGCATAATGATTTGGCATAATGAGTTTGACAGCTGAGTCCAAGAAGAAAAGCAACAGTATTTGTTAATGTTGAAAATAAAATTAAACTCTTTACTACCACTGTCTTAAACTGTCTTAACTAAATGTAGAAACTGGAGTCAGAGCATCGTAACTTCATATCATGACTAACATGAAGGGCTTGACTTGAGTTACTTGAATCTTACCACAGTAACTTTAGCCATGCTTGACTTACAGAAGGAACTTGATTGAACTAGAATATTACCACAGTAACTTGGGACTTGCTTGAGGCTTGAAGTTTAAGACTTGAGACTTGCTTACTCCCCACTCTAACCACAATATGGACTCACAACAACATTACAACTGCACCAGACAAAACAAAAACACCCAAGAAAAAAAAGCACTAGAATTTTGGCGGGAAACACGGATTTTCTATAGTGTCCCTCTCATGAAGTTATCAGTAGGTTCTTATATGGTTTCTGTATGGATCCACCACACTACAACTACCACAGATAACCAGACTTCACAAAACATGCACAATTCTTACCGATCCCGATCCCTACAATGAGCCTGCCGACCAGAACAGCTTCTTTATTGGGCGCACTTGCCATCACGATGCCGCCGACGAAGAAGGCGAAACTGGCGAGGAGCACACACGGTCTCCGGCCGAACAGCCCGTTCAGAAACGCGCCGGCTAAGGCGGACAGAGCCGCGGCGGCCACCGCGCTCGACACCAGCAGCTCATGCCAGGGCACCGTGATGTTCTGCTCCCGCTTGAGCAGCAGCATGGCCCCGGACACCACTCCAGAGTCGTAACCGGCCAGAAAGCCTCCGAGCGCCGACAGCACCGCCAGGACGCGCACGAAGGCCGGAGCTCCATCTCGCTGAAAGTTTTTGCGTGCGGCGCGCTCTAGGTCCACGGTGGAGGCGTGCGGAGAGGCGGAGGAGGAGGCGGCCAGGCTCGGGAGGCTGGTGCTGGACGCAGCCGTGATGAGAGTCCGCTCTCCACTATCCTCTCCTCCTCCGCCTCCTCCTCCTCCTCTCGCTTTCTTCCTTCTCTCGCCCATCAGGTTGGTCATACTGCGCAGGGTGTAGTCATGCTCGGAGGATTTGCGGGACATAAGTGAGTAAAAACACACTCACTCACACACACTCAAAGGTTCAGAACAATAAGACTTTGAGTTAGTCTGTACGCCGCGGTGCTGGTGTGTCCGTACACTTTTGGATTTCTTGCACAAGTGGTTTTCCTCGTGCTGCTCAGATCTTTGTGTCCATCAGCATCAATATCATCGTCATTGGTATCAGAAACATGCTGGTGGTCCAAAGTCGCGCTCGTGTAGTGGAGCGAGGATAAAAAGCTGCGCTCGAGACGAGAGAGGCGTCGGTTGCCTTCGTCATCGGCCGCGTTTTGCGTGACGTGAAACGGGTACCTCTCTCTCTCTCTCTCTCTCTCTCTCTCTCTCTCTCTCTCTCTCTCTCTCTCTCTCTCTCACCCACACACACCATGTCTCTCTCACTATCCTGGTGGGCATTAGTTGGCATTAACATGATTACTGTAGCTAATTAATGCTACACCTACACCAAACCCTAACCTCAGGAACCTTCAAATCTTTTGACTTTTTTGGTTTGTCAAAGTTGCAGGTTCTGTAAAAAGCCAGTTGTGCCCCTCCATGTCCCCACCAGGCCAAAAATGTCAAGTCTTTCTATCTTTGTGGGCACATTTGGTCCCCACAATGTTATATAAAATTGACACACACTTGGTAAAGGTATGTTTCTGGAGACTTTCCATTGACATAATGAATACTCTAACTTGATGGTGAACCTAATCCTTACCGTAACGTCACTTGCCAAAAAGAAACTGTTTGGGTTTATTCAAGTAAGAGTTGCCTTTTTTTGTAAACAAAAACAAACAAAGAGATTAAAGTTGTGGGGACCAGAGGATATAGGGTCTTCAGGGGATAAAGAGTCCCCACATGTATAACAAATACTTAAAATCAATCAATCAATCAATCAATCTCTCTCTCTCTCTCTCTCTCTCTCTCTCTTTCTCTCTCTCTCTCCCACACACACACATACATGGCGGCACACAGCTTCTCAGCTTGAGCATCCCCAGTTCGATCCCGACCTCGGACACCACCTGTGTGGAGTTCGTGTGTCCTGTCGTGGCCTAGCGGTTAAAGAGTAGAAGGTCCAGGGTTCAAATCACAACTCTGCCAACCTGCCACTGTTGGGTCCTTACGCAATAAGGCAGCAGGTAGCAGCTGTAAGTTGCTCTGGAGAAGGGCGTCTGCTAAGTGGTGGAAATGTAATGTCCTCCACCTATCCGTGTGTATTTACTCCGGATACTCCAGTTTCTTCCCACAGTCCAAAGACATGCTCTAGGTAAACTGATTACGCTAAATTTCCTTGATCTGTGTATGTATGACTACTTTTGATGTAATTGTTTGATGTCTGTTGTGTATTGCCACTGATGCTAAAAGAGACAAAATAAATAAATAAATAAACTCAAACATACACACAGAAGAGTGTCAGTCATCTGCTACAGTGTCCAGTGATGGTGTGCTTTACACCAGCCATAAGTAGGCTATTGGACAGTGGAACAGTTGTGGTAGAACAGTGGTTGAGGCAAATCTGAAGGTTGGGAGCTCTAATCCGGTCTTTGTCAACCTGCCACGGTTGGGCTGTTGAGTGTGGCCCTTATAATTGAACTGCTCACCTCAACTGCAAGTTGCTCTAGAGAAAAATGTCTGCTAAATTGTGTGGAAGGAGTAAAACCTTTTTAAAATCATGGCTAAATGACATCTAATGGTTAAAAGTCTGAACAAATACATAAATACAGTCTTATGCAACAGGCAAGCCATTAACAGAATCTCTGCAGGGAACAAACTAACAAAACCATTAACAAACTGAGACCTTTACAAACAATACTGAAAGGCTGCCTCAAACATGTTCACACTCCACATTTTATTAAATACTGTTTCAGTTTGCTCTTTTACATTGTGAATTACATAGATTAAAATGTTCAGACATGTCATATTTAAGTCCACACCCAGCAGATGCTGTTTTGGTGAACTTGTGTTGTGTCTCTTTCTGTGTAATAGTAAAACCAAAGCAGATTCTTACACATCACAAATACTGATGGACAAAGTGGTTCTAATTTTGATTCATTTAGTAAACATAACATCAACATGACATGGATCACTTGGGTGGCACAGCAGACTACAACTGGGACTAGCGTTTAAGGTAATGGACTATGGATCAGAAGGTCCAGGGTTCAAATCCCACCTCCACCAAGCTGCTACTGTTGGGTCCTTGAGCAAGGCCCTCAACCCTCAATTGCTTGGATTGTAAAATTGTAAGAGGACAAGGGTTCAAACCCCACCTCCACCAAACTTGCCTTGAGCAAGACCCTTAACCCACAATTGCATAGATTTCAGAATTGCATCAGTTATAAATATCTCTCGATAAGGGTGTCAACGAAATGTCAATGTAAACTGCATAGATTTGACGCAGTCCTTGTATCTTTGGGACTGTGGTGGCTTAGTAGTTAAGGTCCTGGATCAGAAGGTCGAGAGTTCAAATCCCGCCTTTGTCACCTTTCCCACGTGTGCTTGGGTTCACATACAATTACACAGAAAGAGACACAACACAAGCACATTTCAATGCATGTAATTCAAAATCTGAAAATGTATTTCATTATTTATTTCTGTTCATATGTATCAGCTGTAAGTCACTCTGGACAAGGGCATCTGGTAAAATAACTAACTTAACCACCGCAGGGATTTGAGCTCAAGTCCTGGTAGTGCCTTCCAGTCAGGTCGGGCATAACATGCAGATCTGTGCAAGTCATTTCTTCGAAAAAGGTTCTGGAATACTGGTTCGTCTGACCACAATACACATTAATACACATGTCCATCAGCGGCATAACCATCTACATGTTTAACATAAGGATTCTTTTTTTACACAGTAACGTTTAAGTGGAATTTGTGAATGTAACTCTGTATTGTAGTGCTCGATGTTTTGTCTAAGTAATCCCTTGCCCATGTGATTACATTAGCTATTGGGTTCATACTGTCTGCAATTAAATAGCAGTCGGTGTAAGAAGCACTAAGTTGTTTTTATTTGCATTTTCCATACTGTCCCAACTGCAGCTGATGACTGTATATAATGTTTCTTGTACACTTTTGATGGTCTGGAGCCCAATCACCACCTGACATCATGTTGCAAGCCCCATCTGGGATTAGATCCCAGGAACTGAGAAACAAGTGACCTCAGAGCCACAGGAGCCACCAGATTAAAATGTGAAAAAATGTTGCTGCTCTAATGGCATTGCACAGTGTCCAGAAAGTCCTCATGTTTTATTGTGGATCAATATCCGAGCGCTTTCTCAGTGAGGTTCCATTCACAGCATCCTCATAATGGCTGATGGTTTGATCTATAATAGACCATTCAACAAATGACTGTTCGCCGGTGTGAAGCGTGCCATCTAAGGCTAACTCATCTCCGCTTTAATACACCTGCTTAAATGTAATAATTAACTCATGACTCAAATCAGGATGGAAAGCTGATTCAATGCTACGAATTTCCTTTCACTTCTTCAAATCTAATGGGTTTAAGCAGATATTCTTAACACTTAATCACTGCTAATTTGCGTCCATTGTCTGTCTAGAGCTGTAATTGGTGTAATGTTTGTGAAGACTTCAGCCAAAGCTTTTTGCCCAATGTAAACGAAACCCTAAACAGCCTATTCAAGCACGTCCTCACTTTTGGTGCCGATCCATCTGTTCAACATGAATTGGATAATCAGACAGCTGGTTTTGCATGGGAATGATCTAGATCCAATTTTGCATTTCAGATTTCACAGGCAGATGGTGAATACTGGCCAGAACTAAGCACAGCTAAACAAAGCCAAGAGCTCAAATGACAATAATAATAATAATAATAATAATAATAATAATAATAATAATAAATACGTGCTTGAGTGGAGCAGATGTTGAAAGTGCGAGGCCACCACCACAGGAACCCAGGTTTCCCACCCGAGTCCCACCGGCACCTTCTGGTCAGGTTGGACTGGGGAAGTTAGTGTTCTACTAGAGTCGAGTCCAAGTCAAGCCTGAGACTGAGACAAAACCGAGGGAAGAGGTAAGTGTGGCCCAGAACTGAGCCATCACTCATTTGCTATCAGGGTTAGAGCTTCATGATTACTGGACCCTCTTGGACTAGATATTAGGGGTATTATTTTTGGTTTTTGTAAATAGTTGTTTAGCTTTCCATGAGCTTACAGAGGGACGTAGCAGCTGCAGTATCAGCAGTAGTGGTGAGTAGTAGTAGCAGCAGCAGCAGTAGTAGTAGTATCAGTATCAGTAGTAGTACTATGTCGCCATCTAGTGGACCCATGGCTCTCCAGGCTTCAGTACAGCGTGGGTACAGCAGCCGTATAAGGAACTATAGCGATTACATCAGTACTATTTGTCCTGGTTCGAGATTTATTGCAGGGCGTTAAACAACAAAAATCCAGTCCGCAAAACAGCAGTGTGCGTGCAAACTGACACTGAGACAAAAATCGTTGTTATGGCATGTATGTCGCAAACCTTTTTCAAAATATACATGTATAGAGGAACCCAATCAGTTCCTCTATAGACGTGTTTAGCCCCTTTGTGTCCCTTCCGAAAAAAAGTGGTTTCTTGGCTGCTACTCTTCCAAAAACACCATTCCTGACTGTAGAATAGTCAATTCGGCATCCTGATGAAGCTGCCATATGCTGCTATTGCTCAAGCGTGAGGGGAGATCACACTACACACTACTGTAGCTTATAGTAGCGGCTTTTTCCAGATTTGTTTTCCATTTTTTTTAATACTGCATACTAATTTCCAGTATTTTCTGGTTGTATTCCAATAAAGATACTGAGAAATAATTATATATGGTCATTATACCATTGCTAAACAGTATTATCTAATCTAACGGTCGCCTAAGATATTTGCACAGTACTGCATATTCAATGAAAAGGGGAATATTCCAGTAGACCCAATAACCATCTACACAGTGTATGATTTAGTGTAAATGTGTGCTACTGCGTATCCAGTTATACAGTAACTAGCAGTTGGTTGTAAGACTTCTTATAAAGGCTGACGTATAGAGTAACAGAGATGAAAAGCGAGAAACTATTTCTGTAATTAAAATCCCGACGCTCTTTGAAAGGACTTATGATCATCGTATAAAGGAGAAGCTGAAAAAAGTCTCATCCTGGAATTAAACACAGCTTTGTTAAACAAGCCACGAGACAGGGCTAAGCAGAGCATTGTCAAAGTTCAGTCCATAAAATGAAACCACAGAGCAATATATCCAAAGGATCCAAAGGGCGAGACGAAAGCAGGAACGAGAGCAGGGAGTGGTAACCATAAACCAGTTTAAATAAACAGAAGATAAATAAATATTAACAGACAGAACATATTTAAATATGCTTTTATACCATCTTTCAACGTCTTCACTGGTCACTGAACAGCAATTCTAACTGGAGAGAGAGGCAGTTTTGTAAAAAATTTATTTCTATAAAGCACATATACACAATGTACCTGTTTATACAAAAAGCAGTCTTACCCATGGTTTGTAATTATACCACTTTCCACTCTTTCCACTGAACTGCCACAGCCCAGTTTTGCTGTATTCCATGGAATCTTCCATTCTGCAGAGAAATCAGTTTGAACTGAGGGATCACCAAAACAGATGAGAAAATGACATGTAGATAAAAAGAAGTTACACAACCAATTACAGTTTATTAACGTCTGAAACAAACACTGCTAACCTGGAAAGGTGCTCGACAATTCAGTTTCCACACTGAATTTTCACTTCTCACGATTCAATTTAATTACTAAATACACAATTTATTAGGTACATCTGTTGAACTGCTCGTTAATGCATATATCTAATCAGGGAATCACATGGCAGCAACTCAGAGCATTTAGACATGTAGACATGGTCAAGACGATCTACTGAAGTTCAAACTGAACACCAGAATGATGAAGAATTGCGATTTAAGTGACTTTGAAAGTGGCATGGTTTTGGTGCTACATAGGCTGGTCTGAATATTTTAGAAACTGATCTACTGGGATTTTTACACATAGCGATCTGATAAAAAGATATATAGATAGAAGCTGATAGAAAGGCAACAGTAAATCAAATAACCACTCATTGCAACTGAGGAATGCAGAAGAGCATCACTGAACACACAACATGTCGAACCTTGATGCAGATGGGCTACAGCAGCAGAAAACCACATTCGGTGCCACTCCGGTCAGCTAAAACCAGGGAACTGAGGGAACAATTTGAACAGTCTCCCCAAAATTGGACAATACAAGATTGGAAAAATGTCTATTGGTCGGATCAGAAGTTAGTGTAAACATGAAAGCTTGGATCCATCCTGCATTGTATCAACGGTTCACACTGCTGCTGGTGGTGTAATGGTGTGGGGGATATTTTCTTGTCACACTTTGGACTCCTTAACACCACCTGAGCATCACCTTTATGAGCACAGTGTATCATCTTCTGATCTCTACTTCCAGCAGGATAACACACCCAGTCACAAAGCTCACATCATCTCAAACTGGTTTCTTGAACATGACAATGGGTTCACTGAACTCACACGGATCCACAATGATCAGATCTCAATCCAATAGAGCACCTTTGGGATGTGGTGGAACGGGAGATTCTCATCATAGATGTGCAGCCGAGAAATCTGCAGGAACTGTGTGATGTTGTCATGTCCATAGGGAGGAATGCCTCCAGCACCTTGATGAATTGATGCGACAAAGGTTTAATGCAGTTCTCAAGGAAAACAGTAGTCCAACCTAGCAAGGTGTACCTAATAAAATTGTCGTCTACTGTATTCTGCTCTCCACTCCCTTTCCCATGACCTTGACCCAGATAAGTGGGGGTAAAACAACATGCTTTGCTTTGCTTTACTGCTCAGGTTGTGTAATGTTTAGAAAATCAACAAAACGTTGTTTGAATCGAGGTGCCAAAAACTGTTGCATAAGGCTGTACATTGGTTTCATAATATACAGTGGTGTGGAAAAAGTGTTTGCCCCCTTCCTGATTTCCTATTTTTTTGCATTTTTGTCACATGTAAGTGTTTTGGAACATCAAACCAATTTAAGTATTAGTCAAAGACAACACAAGTAAACACTAAATGCAGTTTTTAAATGAAGGTGTTCGTTATTAAGGGCGAAAAAAAATCCAAACCTACATGGCCCTGTGTGAAAAAGTGATTGCCCCCCTTGTTAAAACATAACTATGGTTTATCACACCTGAGTTCACTGTCTCTAGCCACACTCAGGCCTGATTATTGCCACACCTGTTCTCAATCAGGACATCACTTAAATAGGACCTGCCTGACAAAGTGAAGTACACCAAAAGATCCTTAAAAGCTACACATCATGCCGAGATCCAAAGAAATTCAGGAACAATTGAGAAAGAAAGTAATTGAGATCTATCAGTCTGGAAAGGGTCATAAAGCCATTTCTAAAGCTTTGGGACTCCAGAGAACCACAGTGAGAGCCATTATCCACAAGACATGGAACAGTGGTGAACCTTCCGAGGAGTGGCCGGCCGACCAAACACATCTTGATGATCCCCAAGACTTTTGGGAAAACATTCTGTGGACTGACGAGACAAAAGTTAAACTCTTTGGAAGGTGTGTGTCCCATTACATCTGGTGTAAAAGTAACACAGCATTTCAGAAAATGCAACAGTAACATATGGTGGTGGTAGTGTGATGGTCTGGGGCTGTTGTGCTGCTTCAGGACCTGGAACACTTGCTGTGATAAATGGAACTATGAATTCTGCTGTCTACCAAAACATCCTGAAGGAGAATGTCCGGCCATCTGTTTGTGATCTCAAGCTGAAAAGAAATTTGGTTCTGCCGCAGGACAATGATCTAAAACACACCAGCAAGGCCACTTCTGAATGGATGAAGAAAAACAAAATGAAGACTTTGGAGTGGCCTAGTCAAAGTCCTGACCTGAATCCTACTGAGATGCTGTGGCATGACCTTAAAAAGGCTGTTCATGCTGGAAAACCCTCCAGTGTGGCTGAATTACAACAATTAATTCAAAGATGAGTGGCCAAAATTCCTCCACAATGCTGTAAAAGACTCACCGCAAGTTATCACAAATGATTGGTGGCAGTTGTTGCTGCTAAGGGTGGCCCAACCAGTTTGTAGGTTTAGGGGGCAATCACCTTTTCACACAGGGCCATGTAGGTTTGGATTTTTTTTCTCCCTTAATAATAAACACCTTCATTTAAAAACTGCATTTTGTGTTTGCTTGTGTTGTCTTTGACTAATATTTAAATTGGTTTGATGTCCCGAAAGACTTAAGTGTGACAAATATGCAAACAAATGGGAAATCAGGAAGGGGGCAAACACTTTTTCACACCACTGTAAGATCGCTTCAAGCAGGGTTCTACGAAGTCTACGAACACTAGGAATATAAAAAGGAAATAAAAAGGAAGCGTAAACAATAAATAAATCATAGAAATAACTGGGCAAGGGCGGCACAGTTTAGACTCCAGAGATGCCTAGTCTCATTCCTGGCCCGGGCTCTGTGTGGAGCTTGCATGTTCTCCCAGTGTCTGTGTGGGTTTTTTTCCTGGTAATTTGCTTTTCTCCCACATTTCAAATACATGTGCTAGGTCAACTGGTGTCTCTAAAGTGCCCCAGTGTGAGTGAATGTGTGTTTGGGACTGTGGTAACTAGTGGTTAAGGTACTGGACCAGAAGGTCCAGGGTTCAAATCCCACCTCTGCCATAGTGCCACTGTTGGACCCTTGAGCAAGACCCTATACCCACAATTGCTTTTGATTATAAGATTGTGTCAAATGTTAATCGCTTTGGATGAGGGCTTCTTCTAAATGACATAAATGTAAATTTGATGGACTGACACCCTGTCTAGGGTTGGTTCCTGCCGTGCTCCCAGTGCTGCCGGTTAGGCCCTGACTCACTGCGACCCTGAATTGAATTAAACAGGGTACAAACAATCATACATATTTATGAACTAACAAACAATTATTGCATTTAAATCAACATGAAATCTCCATTAAATGAATTACACATTTGTTCATAATTTTATGCTGATTTTTCCTGGTCAGTCTTGCAGGAGTCCGATGTCTGTCCCTGGAGAACAGAGGGCGTGGATTTTAGCATACCCTGGATGCCAGTTCTACACAGTAAATGTCAAATTATTGTAATTACTTTGAAATAATAAAAGCTTTTCTATATTCTATAGCCGCTTTCTCCTAGTAAAGCTTTTTGGAAATATTTCATATGAGGTCTGTAGGTAAAATAAAATAATTAAAAACCAAAATGTGTTATCATATGGTTTCTCCTGTTTCTTATTTATTTCTTTTGTATAGCTTAATGAAAGTCACATTCTCTTTAAAGGTGCGCTACATGTTAAGAATGTAGTGTCTTTAAAAGTCAAACACGTTTTACTAGTTTTGTTGCTGTTACACAACATACAGCATGTGTGCAAAAATTTCTATGTAAATAATTTCCCTTTCAGTCTGAACTCAACATACAGAACTCATTTTAGCCTTAATTTAGAAATAACACTCCACACAGTCAGCAACCAGACTGGGAATTGAACCCAGATCTCTGTGCCACCATGTAATTAACTGTAACAAATTTTAGTATATAGTTTAAAAAAGTGTCTTTTTTATAATTAAAAACACACACACATATATATATATATATACTGTATGTAATAAACTTATAACAAAAAACACATTTTTGTCAAATATAATTCATTCTTCTTCTTCTTCTTTCGGCTTCTCCCTTTATCAGGGGTCGCCACAGGAAGTTAAACGTTTCCTCCTCATCCTGTCCTCCACGTCCTCTACTCTCACCCCAACTCCCTGCATATCTTCATTCACCACAACCAAATAACTCCTCTTTGGTCTTCCTCTCCGTCTCTTGCCTGGCAGCTCCATCTCCAACATCCTCCTACCAATATATCCACTATCCCTCCTCTGCACATGTCCAAACCATCTCAGTCTTCCCTCTCGAATTTTGTTTCCCAATTTTCCAACCTGTGCTGTCCCTCTGATGATCTCATTCCTAATCCTGTCCACCCTAGACACTCCTAAAGAGAACCTCAACATCTTAAGTTCTGCCACCTCCAGCTCTGCTTCCTGTCTCTTTGTCAAATATAATTAATTATTGTGTTAAAATAATAGCACATTTAAATCTTGACTATATAGATACAGGTATTTGAGTTTATCGTCTGTATTATGTACTGTGAAACAGGACATTGACCAAATGGACGTTCACCGGACATTACCATAGTCACAGAGTAGTTAGTTTAGAGTAGTTAGTTACTATTTTTTTGTTTTTTATACATAATATAAATTAGAACACAATAGAAAAACATTTAGTACAGTACTGTACATGTAATTTTTATCTTTGTATCTTTTATAAAACGAAAACAAGAGTGGAACGCTACCTTGTCGTTTCTGCCTTCAAGACTGCAATTCCTTTGTCTGTCAGCAGGTGTCGCAAGGGTTCACTATAGTTGATTTTAAGATTCTTTTACTGGTTTTTACCTCAGTGATTGTTAGGTACGTTCCACCGAGGGCCCTCAGATCAGCTAACAGGAACATGCTGCTCGTACCGACCACCCGGCAAAAGAGTGGAAAGAAAAGAGCCTTTTATTATTACGGCCCCAACCTTTGGAATTCTCTTCCTGATGACTGAGGGCTCTGGACGATCTTAGCATATTTAAGACGAGGGTCAAGACACACGTTCGGGTTGGCTTTTTACTAATGTTTTATCAGTTTGGATTTTAACTCCATTTTTAAATAATACTATTTTATTTCATTCTATTTTTTTATTGTTCTTTTATGTATTCTTTTGTTTGTAGCTATTTTATATATGCATTTGTTTTTACTTCAGCACTTTGTAAAACGTCTGAAAAAGTGCTACATAAATAAAGCTTCTTCTTCTTCTTCTTATTATTTTTATTATTTTTATTTCTAGTTTCTGTCTTTCATACATGATTTAAGCTGTGTATAAGACAGATTTTTATTTCCTTTTATAATTCTTAAGACCTCGGGCATAAAAGTGAACAGGCGTTGATCAGGACTTTAAACGGCACATACCTGTAAATGTAAATACACAGAATTTATATTTGAATGTGAGTGAAACTGTAATGATTAGAGCTGTGGCCTCACAGCTCAAGAGATTGCATTTATTTATTTATTCAATTTAGTACATTTATTTGTACTTCATGCAAAAGTTTAGGCACCCCTGGTCACATTAGATGTTCTGAAGAAAGTGACCCAGATAGAAAACAGAATTGCAAATGTTTACCTCTTGAATTCTTGTCCTGTCACGTTCACTGTTCCTAAAGAAAATATTTACATTCTCTAGCAGAACTGTACAGAAACTAGACATTGCAACGGCAATGGAAATCTTACTTTAGACTTGAAAATTAGATTTTAGACTCTGTTCAAAATAAAGGAAACAGTCTTACCTAGAGAGGGCAGTATGAACTCCTCTCAGTTTAACGTTGCTTAGTCTTACATGGATGCAAGCAGAAAGTTTTCTGACAGGAAAAGACCTGTTGCATTCCTATGCACTCTAGCTAGAAGATATATGTTTTACTATTATTATTATTATTGCTTAGAGGTGTGGATTTATGTCACATGACTTGGACTCGAGTGCGGCTCAAGTCCCAAACTTGATGTCTTGCGATTCGACTTTGACTTTACCGTCAGTGACTTGGAATCGGACTTGAGCTTGTGAAGACCCAAGAGCTTCCACAAACCCAGTTTTAACACAATGATTTATTTCCAAATGAGAAATTAAGAAAGCTGAGAACTGGAGGTCCAGTTTGCTTGTGGACACCATTTTGTGTTTTTAACCACCATTTTATGCTCAGCTCTTTCTTTCATTTTCCCACCTCTGTCACAGCCTCTCCTTCTAGATGTGCATGGAGGGCATCTACGATGGACCATCACACAGTGGAAACATGTATTGTGGTCAGATGAAACAGTATTCCAGATCTTTTTTTGGAAGAAATGGACGCCATGTGCTCTGGACCAAAGACGAATAGGATCATCCAGACTGTTATCAGTCCAAAAGCCAGGCTCTGTCATGGTATGGGGTCGGGTCAGTGGCCTTGGTACGGGTACTGGACTGGCCTGACTGCATCCTGATCTGTCCCCAACAGAGAACGTGTGGAGAATTCTGAAACGAAAAATGTGATGACGATAACCCTGTACTGTATCTTAAGATGTGTTTGCAGGAAAAATGGGACAAAATAACATCTGAAACACTAAATCACTTGGTATCTCTGTGCCAAACATGTTTTAAGTGTTGTGGCAACATTACCAAGTGGTAAATGCTTTACTGTCCCAACTTTTTTTTGAAACATCTTGCAGGCCTGAAATGCAGGAATGGCTTTATGTTAACAAATTAAATGGAGTCGATGGTGTCTGCAATGAAATAACAGCTAAAGTAAATGTATGAAACACTACAGTTTTTCCCCCAAACTGTCCCTACTTTTCTGATTTGGGGTTGTAATTAACCTTAAGTCAAGTCAAGTCAGATTTATTTATATAGCGCTTTTTACAATGGAGCATTGTCTCAAAGCAACTTTACAAGTTTAGATTATCTCCTAATAACTACGTCCAATCCCAAATTGAGCAAGCCTAGGGCGACAGTGGCAAGGAAAAACTCCCTAGTTCCTTAGAATGAACAAAAATCACCATGTCTACTATAAGATTACTGGGTGGAAAACTAGAGTCCAAACCATTTCCTTATGTCGAGTTTATTGAGTTTATTCAACAAAACAAGGCATTTTTATTTGGCAATTAAAAAGAATGCTAAGAAACCATTCTTCAAAGTCAAAAAGTGTATCAGAAACTGGATTCTGATTGTTAAAAACTCTTAGGCAAAGATTTTGGCACCGGGTCAAATTACAAAAGACCAAAAATCTACTAGTAATTATATGTTTAACAGCAGACATCAATAAAAACACACTAACCACAGAGGCATATCAGTTACCCAAGGGTGTAAAGGCACCTTCAGATCACTTTTCTTCCATTGACTCAGTTGTTTGGTAAACCTAGGTGTGTTTTGTACACAGCAGCAATGGTCAGAAGGCAGTTTTAATTCAGAATTATGTGTTAAACCATGAAATATTGCTCTACATACTATATATTGCTCTAAATACTACTCTATATCTCTGATGTGAGAAGAAAAAATGTCATTTTTGTAAACTTTTTGTACGTAACCACTTTTGTGCATATCTCATATATCTCATTCATATGGCCACTGTTCAGGTTGTAGACAGCATGTACATTTGATTGAAGATTAAAGAGCTAAATAAATCAAACAAAACAATCATCAACACTATTGCAATCCTAATCTTCCCCACAGCTCACGTGTTTTTCCTGAGCAAACGTCTTTGGCATTGGGTAAAACCAACTGTGAGCACGTTCACTTCAACACGCGTCGGATCTGGCGAGCGGCGTTCGTGCTCTGATTGGTCTGAGTCATCTCTGTTCATAAAAACAAGACAAATAAGGAAGAAAAGTAGAAAATTATTTGAGGTAAGAGTTTAACCACCTGCGTGTACACATATTAATTTAAACACATCCACCCCTGTGCAGCAATAACTGCAGCTAAACGTTTCCTGTAGCTGTTGATCAGTCCTGCACACCGGCTTGGAGGAATTTTAGCCCATTCCTCCGTACAGAACAGCTTCAGCTCTGGGATGTTGGTGGGTTTCCTCACATGGAACGTCTATTAAACACTTTAAAACTTTAAGCCGAGTACAAACTTTTGCAGTTTCACATCTCTTCTTGGCTGAGACACCATGAAAAAAATATGTATACAAAACATCAAAGTATGGAATAAATAATATTTATGGTAGTTAAAATATACATGCTAAACTTTTTTAATTTGACCAGCTGTTTCGGCCACAACGTCTGGAGTTAAAAGACAGATCCTACTATAATTTGTTATAATTGTTAAGAGCTCGGTTGTTAAAGTGAGCACACCTTGGATTGTCATTGGATGGTCATTAAACAGCACTTACCTGTATTTTTGTATTTTTATTATCTACAAGGTGGGCCATTTTTTATGGATACATCTAAATAAAATGGGAATGGTTGGTGATATCAACTTCCTGTTTGTGGCAATATTAGTATATGGGAGGGGGAAAACTTTTCAAGATGGGTGTTGACCATGGCGGCCATTTTGGATCCAACTTTATTATTTCCAATGGAAAGAGGGTCATGTAACACATCAAACGTATTGAGAATTTCACAAGAAAAACAATGGTGAGGTTGGTTTTAACGGAACTTTATTCTTTCATGAGTTATTTACAAGTTTATGACCACTTATAAAATGTGTTCAAAGTGCTGCCCATTGTGTTGGATTGTCAATGCAACCCTCTTCTCCCACTCTTGACACACTGATAGCAACACCGCAGAAGAAATGCTCTCCCGATCTGACCCTCTTAGACTTTTATCTTTGGGGTCATCTGAAGGCAATTGTCTATGCTGTGAAGATACGAGATGTGCAGCATCTGAAACAACGGCTACTGGAAGCCTGTGCTAGCATTTCTTCTGCGGTGTTGTGCTATCAGTGTGTTAGTTGTTGTCAAGAGTGGGAGAAGAGGGTTGCATTGACAATGCAACACAATGGGCAGCACTTATATATAAAGTATATATCTATATAAATAATAAAGTTGGATCCAAAATGGCCGACTTCAAAATGGCCGCCATGGTCAACACCCATCTTGAAAAGTTTCCCCCCTCCCATATACTAATGTGCCACAAACAGGAAGTTGATATCACCAACCATTCCCATTTTATTTAGGTGTATCCATATAAATGGCCCACCCTGTATTATTACTACAGTCTAAACTCATTATCTCACCCACATCTGTTTCATGGCTATTTTTGGTGAGAGGCGAGTTTGGCGACTTAACGAGGTGACAAAAGAATACACAAAGTGATATTCATACCTGATGCTGACATAATGTGTTTTACTGAGCGGGTCACGTGATCCTACAATCACATGTACAACGTACATAAACATGTACAGTTTCTATTCATTTACGCAAAATAGTCCGTGATTGACGATTGTTTCTGTGACGCAAAGTGCATGAAGTCCAGTCTGCCATGAATAGCAGCAAAGTCATTATAAGATAAGTCTGTTCACTCCACTGCCATCTTGGTAATGCCACCGGGCAGTTATTTCCAGCCACACAAGACCAGACTCCTATTTCTTTGAATGGGGAGAGACCTATATATGTGAAACTGAACTAAATTAATGTTTAAAATGCATATTTAGAATTGCTGGTACAATCTTTATAAAAATTACATAACTTACATGTGTTGTTTTATAAAAATATGCTTTTTAAGGTTATTCTCTCTACTGCACATGCGTATCCCGCCACTACAAAGGGGCCAAGACTTGCCATCACCCCTTCTTGACACATTTACTAATATGCCGATTGGTTCTTTCTAATGATGGGGCGGGGCTTCTGTACTACAGTCCCATTCATATTTCAACCAGTGACCAGTCTCCTCCTCATATAACGTCTCTGATAACAGACAGGGGCGGTACATCATCCGGCGTCACAAGTTTAAATAGAATTAAAAAGTGCCAAAAAGTTGGTAGCTTTTCGATTTAAAATGCATGGAAGGAAATCCGTCCTGCCATCACAGGTGGTGAGAGATGAGTTTGGCGAGATAACGATGTTAGAATGTACATTACAAAGCCAAAGTTTAGTAGAAACAAGCCATGACTGACGTACGTGAGAAATCCAGAATGTACTGATCTCTGTTAACAGTGAATCTCATGGTGCCTTTAGGGTTACCCTGGTACGCGGCCTCAATGTCTGCACTCGATACCGAACAGGAATCCTATTGAGAAAAGCAGAGATTTATGTAAGACATTTATATTAACAAACATGAATACACAGTTACACTAAATAATGTCACAAACCCCCATGATACAAATATTTAAACCTAGTCACAGGGTCACAGGTGACAGACAGAAGAATGTTTTATCTCGTGTAAAAGACAGGTTTAGCCAGCATCGAGCTTGACAAGCAACATATCTCTCTTGTTTGTAGTCAAACCTAATCTAATGGTAATTCTTAGTATCTGTACCTGGGGAAATAAAATCTCTAAAGGTTTCATTCTGTGAATGTGCGTACAGAGAACCCGGTAAACATTCTGTATTTAAACAGAGATTAGAATGAATGTCTGACTGATGTGTGCTTGTTAAGAGAGAGGGTTTCACCTGTGTAAATGTCATTTCTAACATGCTTTTGACTGAGAACAAGTCTTACTCGTTGCCTAAACTGGTGCCAGTTTCCACTTTTTCCACTGAATTCCCACACCGCGGTCTTACTGGATGAAGACGGCCACATGGACTGCAAACCTCCCACCACTCCACTCAAACTGCCAAGAGAAAAGCTTAGGCAATCAGCCTGGGCTAACATGGAGTGGAATATTTACATTTACAACACTGTGCAAAAGCCTTAGATTACCACCATTACATTAGATATAAAGTAGTACCTCGGTTCTCGACCACCTCACTCATTTCAGCCAAAACTCGAATTACGATTCATGATTCACGAATCACGATCAAGTACACAGCAATTCAGATTCACAATATCCCTCAGAGAAGATCTCCACTATTTTTATCACGTATTTCTTTATTGTTACATCTACAGTACTGTATTCTCAGTGCACATAAGTCTCCATGGATCCTAAAAAGGTTCGCCTATAAGATCCAACCAAAGGCAAAACAGGAATTGAATGCTCCAGAACACAGGCTGCAGTTAGCTTAACTTAGTGTTTTGCATTTACTTTTCACTATCCATTCACTACTCACTAAACTACATGAGCTCTTTCGACACTTTATTATAAAATAAGCTTTGTGTTAATGATTTTGGCCATCTGTAGGTAAACCAACAAGTCAAACGATGGCCTAAGAGTTTTGCGCAGTACTGTATATGTACTCATTTAGCAGACACTCTTACCCAGGGCAGACTTACATCTGATCGTTTTACACCGTACTATCCAAGCAATTGAAGGCTAAGATACTTTCTCAAGGGTGCAGAGTAGCAGCTGACAGTCTGATGATGCTCAACGTCATGTAATGAGAGCTCTGTGAGTAGCTAACGCCACTGGATCAGAGTATATCTGCTTGATTTGTGAAGCGGAATCGCTGTACCATGTTTTCAAGCAGGAGGAGAGGCAAGACTCGACTACAGGCCACATCTCTGGCATCTGCACTGGTGACAACAATGGAGAGAGACTGCAAGGAGTGCAACAACCTGCAACTAAGGGTGCTTACTTAGCTGCTAAGCTAACTGCAGCCTGTGTTCTGAAGGATTCAGTTCCTGTTTTGCTTTCAGTTGGCTGTTATAACTAACCTTTTTAGCATCCATAGAGATTTGTTTGCACTAAGAATACAGTACTGGATGTTCAACGAGCGACAGCTATTGTGAATCTGAATCACTGTGTACTGAATCATGAATCGAATTTAGGCTGAAACGAGTCATACAAGTTTAACCAAGTGTGCCGGTTACTGAGCAAACGATGAGAACCGAGAAATGTTTCTAGTCAAAATGAGTCGAGAATCGAATTTGAGGAGTTCCGGGATGATCGAGAACTGAGGGACCACTGTTTATAGTATTTACTCCAGCTTTATCAAGGGTGCCAATAACAGCGGGGTGAAGCAGACTCAGATCTGGTGTAATTCTCTGCTTGAGAAGGCAATTGGGACGGAAGACACTTTGCAGTATCTGCACCTTTTGAAGTTTGGCACATTCTGTCAGTAGAAGGACCCATGTGTTTCAGAACAACTTTACCTTCGATTCTGAGCAGAAACATATTTCGGTCGCCTTCTGATCCTCCTCTTGTGGCCTGTAGATAAGTTCTTCTGAGTCATATCTGATCAAATAAAGACACACCTTTACGTTAGGCTGCAGAATATGTTTTATATATAGATATTAAAATATTAGATAACTTGCACACTCTTTCACTTTTGCTGCTGAGCTCTGAGACACACCTCGAAACCTTATCTCATAGTTGGTGGAATCGACACTGAACTGAACGGTGCCACGCCGGTTCCTCTGATAGTCAGCCTCCAGACTGGCGCTGGTGACAGAACTGGCTTTACCCTTAGGGTCCTGCAAATGCATGCCAAACATATGCAATCACGCAGCATCAGAATCATTCATAAAATAATGCTGAACTTTAGAACAGAAAAAACATCGAACAAATCGAATCCAAGCAATGTTACATTTGTTGGTTTCAGATAGTTCAGATGAGTTGCTGGAATCGAATGAAACTTTGTTTGTGTGAATGCAATGATGATACACTCGTGGACAAAATTGTTGGTACCCCTCAGTTAATGAAAGAAAAACCCACAATGGTAACAGAAATAGCTTTAATCTGACAAAAGTAATAATAAATACAAAGTCTATGAAAATGAACAAATGAAAGTCAGACATTGTTTTTCAACCAAATGTGCTGCCAGGGGTCAGAAAGCTTGGTCTCAGTCGCAGGTCATGGGTCTTGCAACAGGTTAATGACCCAAAACACACATCTAAAAACACCCAAGAATGGCTAAGAGGAAAACACTGGACTATTCTGAAGTGGCCTCTATGAGCCCTGACCTAAATCCTATTGAGCATCTGGAAGGAGCTGAAACATGCCGTCTGGAAAAGGCACCCTTCAAACCTGAGACAGCTGGAGCAGTCTGCTCATGAGGAGTGGGCCACAATACCTGCTGAGAGGTGCAGAAGTCTCACTGACGGATACAGGAATCATTTGATTGCAGTGATTGCCTCAAAAGGTTGTGCAACAAAATGAAGATTGTATTTAGCCTTTTTGTTTTCTCTCAAAGTGGAGCTCAACTTTTGAGTGTTTCTGAGCGTCCATCTTCTGCTAATGCTCTAATGGAGTGTATCAACACAAAATCACGACCGTGTAAGAACCTAAAAGCGGATTCTTTTTTACTGGTACCCAGTTCTTGGAATTTTGTAACCGGTTCTGAATTGGAATCTGTTTTGACACCTAACTCTAGTTGCCTGGCTCAAGTTGGACCCATAAAACCAATCAAGCATGGTTTGAATGCCAAAATGTACTTCAGTACTGCTACCGTATGCACCCCTTTATGGACACACCTGATCTTCTAAAAGCTCCTTAACGCATGTTTATCATTCTGTTAGTAAGTCATTAGGGTAACAGTTCAGACAGAGAGGTTTCAGGTGAAGCTGATGTACAGTAATTTACCTTATTTCCAAACACACACCAGCCGTGATTTCCTCTGTAGTACCACAGCCACTTAGTGTGTGTAGATCCTTTGCGTCGGACCCTCAGGTTCGTCTTCTTAAGAATAGACATCCTAGTGAAATCAATAGAGAGAGCCCTGCACAAGAACAAACAACATGTCATGAATTCTTATAGCTGACTACCGAGCAAATGTTTCCCATAAGGAATAATGTACATTGAATGAATCTGTTCCAGATCTCCAGAAAATCCACACTGTATAACATTGTATGCATTAATGGAGTTGTGTTGTACAGGAGCTCCCTGATTTATGATGGGGTTATGTTCAACAAATCCATCACAAGTTAAATGTAACATGAACTAAGGAGTTTAAGGGTTAACAATCAATGGGATGATAATCATGTGTGAGTGGGTATCATTGTTGTATTTAAAAAACAGGGATCTATCAAAGTCTGATGTTCACAACTTTGTGGAAGTGTATCATGGTATGGACAAAGGACATTTCTGAGGACTTCAGAAAAAGAGTTGTTGCTGCTCATCAGGCAGAAAAAGGTTACAAAACCATCTCTAAAGATGTACTCCCCACCAATGCAATGTCAGATTGATTGCATACAATAGTAGGGAATTCAATATAACAGCAACTTCTAAAGGACAATGTCAGGACATCTGTTCGTGAATCTCAAAAGAAGGTGGGTCATGCAGCCAGACATTAACCCTAAGCACATAAGTCGTTCTACCAAAGAATGGTTACAGAAGAGTAAAGCTAATGTTTTGGAATGGGCAATTCAATTGACTTTTCTCCAATAGCAATGGTATAGAAGCAGTTAATGTGAGGAAACCCACCAACATCCCAGAGTTGAAGCTGCTCTGTATGGAGGAAAGGATTGAAATGGAAATGGGTTCCATGCTGATGTGCAGGACTGATCAACAGTTACTGAAGTCCTTTAGTTACAGTTATTGCTGCACAGGGGGGTCACACCAGAATGAAAAGGTTCACATACTTTTGCCACTCACTAATACGTAATATTGGACTATTTTCCTCAACAAAAAATGATCAAGCATGATGTTTCTGTCTCGTTTGTTTAATTGGATTCTCTATATCTACTTTTAGGACTTGTGTGAAAACAAACTCTCAAGCGTTGTATATTTATTTTCTTCATTAATTCCTTCCTTTCCTTTTTGTTCCTTTCATTTATATTTCTTGCTTTTTCCATTTTTTATTGCCAGCCTTCCATTCTTTGTTTCATTTACTCCTTTTTCCTGTTTCTTTCTTTTTCTTTTTTCCTAACTTTTCCCCATTGTTGTTATTTCTTTTGTTTTTCTTTCATTCATCAGTTTCTTTTCTCTGTCCTCTATCTGCTCATTTCTTCCTCCCTTCCTGATATCTGATACTCACCCACAAGGAGTGTTGTAGATCCTGATTCCTTTAGTATGTGGTTGTGAGTACTGAGCCTCCAGGATAAAATCATGGGCCACATCCTCCCAGCCGTTTCCCAGGTCGAGCTGCCATCTGTAGGGCATGCTGCTGTCTGTGTCACTGTCTGTAGAGTTTGAAATAATGTTGTTTTACTTCATTTATTATTGCAATATAAAGTTTTATATAGTGTGCAAGCTGTGTTTCATCAATCTACTGTTCCTTCCTACTCTGTCCTTTCTTTCTTCCTGCTTCCTTCCCCCTGTCGTTCCGTTGTTCCTCCTTCTTTCTATCTGTTGTTCCTTCACCCTGTCCTTCCCTCTGTAGTTCCTACCCTCTGTTTTTCCATTCTTCCTCCGTCCTTCCCTCTGGCCTTATGTCCTTCCTTCTCTCCGTTCTTCCTTTCTTCTTTCTTCCTTCTCCATGTCCCTACTTTCTTCCTCCTTCCTTCTAGTTGTCCTTCCTTCCTTTTATCTGCCCTTTCTTGCTTCCTCCTTCCTAACCTCTGGACTTCCTTTTTCTTGTCCTTCCCTCTGTAGTTCCTTCCTCCTCTTTATCCTTTCTTCCTCCTTCCTTCTATCTGTCCTTTATTTCTTCCTCCTTTCTTTCCCTCTGTCACTCCATTCCTCCTCTTACTTTCGATCTCTCCTTCCTTTCTTCCTCCTTTTTCTCTGGACTTCCTTCTCCCTGTCCTTACTTTCTTCCTTCTTCCTTGCCTCTGGTGTTCCTTCTCCCTGTCTTTCTCTCTGTAGTTCCTTTCCTGTGTTTTTTCTTTCTTCCTCCTTCCTTCTCTCTGTTTTTCCTCTCTTGCTCCTTCATTGTCTCTGGACTTCCTTCTCCCTGTCCTTCCCTCTGTTTTTCTTGTCTTCCTCCGTCCTTCCCGGTGGTCTTACTTCCTTTTCCCTGTCCTTCCCTTCTTTCTACTTCCTTCTATATGTCCTTCCTGTCTTATTCCTTTTTTCTATCTCTCCTTCCTTTCCTCTTTCCCTCTGTAGTTCCTTCCCTCTGTTTTCCCTTTCTTCCTCCGTCCTTCCCTCTGGCCTTACTTCATTTTCCAGGCCTTCCTTTCCTTTGTGGCCTCATCCAATTATGATCACCCCCACTGTCTCACACCTCCCCTCTTCATCGAGACCTCTCTAACACAGCCGATGAGGTGATAAGGCGGCTATAGAGACACACCAGTAGCACTGCAGTGCTGAGAATGATCCACCACCTAAATAGGACCTGATCTGTGAGGGTCCTGACCATTAGAGAACAGAGTAGAGTATGTAGAGAAACAGATGGACTACAGTCGGTAACCGTAGAACTACAACACTAAAACTTAAAAGAAGAACAGGCAGAATATAAGTTAGAATGCCTAAGACTTTTGCACAGTACTGTATGTACATATTAGTGTTCTTTTCATCTACTTATATTATTTTATAAAACAACTTTATTTATTCTATTTTATCTATTTCTTTGAGCTTACGTCTATATTACATAAACTTTAAAAACATGTAAACATGTAGAACCATTTATATTATTTTACATGTACTTTTGTTTACAAATACACTAAAAGACACTGGGCAATGTTTATTTTGAAGTGGAGACCAGAACATATTGTGTGGGCATGCAGACCTTCTAGGGCTAAAACAAGATGCTTTGCAGTTAAACCATAGGCTCTGCCCACTCCACATGAATAGGTGTGTAATTATGGAATGCCACCAATTATTCACAGCTTCACTTGTAAATGAGTCTACCAACACACACACTTATACACACCAAACACTTTGACGTACCAGAAGAGGCACTGCGGCTCCGTGACCCATGTCCCCTTCCACGGCTCCTTCCTTGGTGATGTCCTTGTTCAGCGTTACCGATGTGCAAGAGGCGACAGCTCGCGCCATAGCGACAGTTGCCTTTCAGGAAGTACTTACACACGTGCAGGTCTTTACAGCGCTCCCCCTTGCGGCAGTGGCCTTTGTTGTAGTATTCACACACCTGCTGCTGGATCAACAGTAACACACCAGAGTGATTCATCAGGTTTCTGTCTAAACGATGGGCACTGAGAGCAGCCTGGATATTACATCTCACTACATGGCTCCCTTCTGACCCTTTTCTCCTTCCACAATCGACTATAATGAAGCAGTGTTTCCCCTATAAAACCCTTCTTTTCCTGCACGTCCTTATTGGGTCTCACTGCACTTTCTCTGTTGGTTTGTTCCCGTTCCTGGCTCCTTTTGTGCCTGTTCACAGTTTGTGACACAGGTGTGATAGCGTAGCTTGCTAGCCTCTGTCTGCTTGTGTTAACCTCTGTTGTTAGACGCTGTCTGTGTTATCCTCTGTTTGTTAGACTCTGGCTGTCTGTGTTAGCCTCTGTTTGTGTTAGCCTCTGTTTGTTTATAATAGCCTAGCCTGCTAGTCTCTGTCTGTTTGTCTGGGCCTAGCCTGCTAGCCCCTGTCTGTTTGTTTTAGCCTCTGTTTATCAGACTCTGTCTGTCTGTGTTAGTCTTTGTTAACATCTGTTTGTGTTAGCCTTTGTTTGTTTGTGCTAGCCTAGCCTGATAGCCTTTTTCTGCTTGTGTTAGCCTCTGTCTGTTTGTTTTAGCCTCTGTCTGTTTGTGGTAGCCTAGCCTGATAGGCTCTTTCTGTTTGTGCTAGCCTAGCTTGATAGCCTCTGTCTGCTTGTGTTAGCCTCTGCTTGTGTTAGCCTCTGTTTGTGTTAGCCTGTGTTTGTGTTGGCCTCTATCTGTTTGTGTTGGCCTCTATCTCTTCGTGTTGGCCTCTGTCTGTTTGTGTGAGCCTAGCCTGATAGCCTCTGTCTGTTTGTCTGGGCCTAGCCTGCTAGCCCCTGTCTGTTTGTGTTAGCCTCTGTCTGTTTGTGTGAGCCTAGCCTGATAGCCTCTGTCTGTTTGTCTGGGCCTAGCCTGCCAGCCCCTGTCTGTTTGTTTTAGCCTCTGTTTATCAGACTCTGTCTGTCTGTGTTAGCCTCTTTCTTTGTTAACATCTGTTTGTGTTAGCCTCTGTTTGTGTTAGCCTCTGTTTGTTAGACTCTGTCTGTTTGTGTTAGCCTGTGTCTGTTTGTGCTACCCTAGCCTGATAGCCTCTTTCTGTTTGTTTTAGCCTCTGTCTGTTTGTGCTAGCCTAGCCTGATAGCCTCTTTCTGTTTGTGTTAGCCTCTGTCTGTTTGTTTTAGCCTCTGCCTGTTTGTGGTAGCCTAGCCTGATAGCCTCTTTCTGCTTGTGCTAACCTAGCTTGATAGCCTCTGTCTGCTTGTGTTAGCCTCTGCTTGTGTTAGCCTCTGATTGTGTTAGCATCTGTATGCTCAGACTTAGTCCTATATCTTTGCACTTGTCTCTGTCCTCGTCCCAGTCTACAATGGATAGTTCCATTTTTAGATTTCCATTCACTATGGTGGGTTAGTGGTTAGGAGAGCCGCAAACAGCTGGTCAAATAAAAAAACGGTTTAGCACGTGTATTTTTACTGCCATAAATATTATTAATGTCAGACCTGTTTCATTTATTTTAGTGAATAATTTACTATGCATTAATTACGTGTACAAGTAGGACATTAAAGTCTGTGTTTAGCACAGACACTTTTAGGTGTCTTTCTCTGCTAAGAAGATACATGATACATCCTTTGACCGTTGTGACTTCCTACTAGTAGTGCCACTCTGGATTTAACCCACTTAAAGGGTTTAAAGGGTGATATTGCTTTGCCTGTCCTAGAAATGAGTGTTTCTTCAAGTGTATTCATTCCCTCTTGGTTGTGTGCAGCCAGTGAGGTAGGTTTATTTATGTTTATATTCCATTGTGTGCAGGTTTATATTTTGATTCTACAATATGAGTGATTATTAATGGGTGCTTGTAACTGAAGAATTTCCTGGGGGGAGTGATGGGTATACAGCTTAGGCTTCGGATGCTGTATAGATGGTAGCGTTCAAATTGTTTTCTATGTGTTGTTTGCACATAAAATATTACGTGACTATGGTAATGTCACAAATGTAATGGGGTTGTTAAACAGCACATACCTGTAAATACCTTTAAAAGTTATAAAACCTGGGTCAATGTAATTAAACTATTTGTTAAACATTGGACTCAAAGTAGGGTAAACAATGCAGTGCCGTAAATGTGGTACCTGATTGGACCCCTGGCGTGAGCTGTCATTATTGCTGTCATTATCTGAATCAGTGTCAGTATCACTGTAGTCTGACCCGCTGTTATCTGTGGACAGAAAAAATGACAAGTCGTAGCACTGATCAAATTAGATGCACTTTATAGACAAAATATTCACCCAAAAGTTGAAGTATCACTGTGCAGTTTGTTCTTCTTCACCCTTCTACAATGTGTTCCCTTAATTCCTTTATTTTGGAATATGACAGTAAGCCCTGGCTCACAGTGGGGATTCCAATTAATTTCAAGTGCACAGTATTTGAATGAGTTCCAGGGAGTCACTGCCTTTGTGCCAAGCAGCCAAGCTCCCCATGGCACCATTTCTTTTTGGACTGTTTTAAGAGGAAAAGGTTGATGAACTGACTTGTTGGAGGTGGAAACCTATGAAAAGTGTCACACTGAGAGTCCCTGAGGTGTTCAGTACGACCCGTTGTACTACTTCTGTTTGTCTGTGGAGATTCCATTCCTATACACTTTTTAAAATGAACCTGTTAGCGTTGACATAACAGGTACTACTAATATTTTGGCAATATAACCTACATACCCCAGTCAGCCAATGCATTATTACTAGAGATGCACCAATCGTTCGACCGGAGATCCGAATCGCACGGTTATTGTGATCGGCTTTGACTGATATAACAGATTCTATGCTATGATTCTATGCTGCTCACATTTAGCCCCACTTGTGACAAACATAGCCACACATGAAAAGAACACTGCTTTCACTCACAATAATTCACAATACAATTCTGCTTTAAACACATCCAGCTTTAAACTGTGTTTTTTTACGTGACAGATCGGTGCTGACACCTGCTGATGACGAGGACGTGTTAGATTTCAGTTGTGCTCCAGTGCTACTACTTAGTAGACTACAGTGGTGCTTGAAAGTTTGTGAACCCTTTAGAATTTTCTATATTTCTGCATAAATATGACCTAAAACATCATCAGATTTTCACACAAGTCATAAAAGTAGATAAAGAGAACACAGTTAAACAAATGAGACTACAATGTTATACTTGGTCATTTATTTATTGAGGAAAATGATCCAATATTACATATTAGTGAGTGGCAAAAGTATGTGAACCTCTAGGATTAGCAGTTAATTTGAAGGTGAAATTAGAGCAGGTGGTTTTTTTCAATCAATGGGATGACAATCAGGTGTGAGTGGGGCACCCTGTTTTTATTTTAAAGAACAGGGATCTATCAAAGTTCTGCTCTACCCCAACACGTTTTTTGTGGAAGTGTATCATGGGCATGAACAGAAGAGATTTCTGAGGAGCCCAGCAAAAGAGTTGTTGATTGTTCATCCAGGCTGGAAAAGGTTTACAAAAAAAACAAAAACAAAACCTCTCTAAAAGAGTTTGGGACTCCACCAATCCACAATCAGACAGATTGTGTAAAATGGAGGGAAATTCAAGACCATTGTTGACCCCTCCCAGGAGTGGTCGACCAACAAAGATCACTCCAAGAGCAACGGCGTGGTTTTACATATTGGGGAGGTCACAAAGGAACCCCAGGGAACCCCAAAGGGTTAACTTCATAAGAAAACTGAAGACCTCTCTCACATTGGCTAATTGTTAATGTTCATGAGTTCATTAGAAAACACTGACAACAATGGTGTGCATGGCAGGGTTTGCCAGTAGGAGAAAGCCAACTGCTCTCTCACAAAGAACACACTGATTGCTGCTCGTCTGACAGTTTGCTAAAGATCACGTGGACACGCCAGCACTGCTATTGGAAGAATGTTTTGTGACGGATGACGACCAAAATAGAACTTTTTGGTTTTAAAAAAATAAGCGTTATGTTTGGCGGCTGCGCCCCCCCTCGCCACCCTTTTTTTTTTGGTGTTTCCCCCGCCCCCGCCTTTCATGTTTGCAGAACGGAAATACTACTACTGCCATTCCCAGCATAAGAAACCCATATCCATCTGTGAAAACACATGGTGGTCATGGTGGTGGTAGTATCAATGGTGCTGGGCCTTGTTTTGGCTGCATCTGGGATCAGGACGGGCTTGCCAATCATTTGATGGAACGAATGAATTCTGAATGATATCAGAGAATTCTAAAGGAAAATGTAAGGATGAGCTAAAGGTCCCCAAGAGAAGGTGGGCATGCAGCAAGACAGTGACCCCTAAGCACACAAGTCGTTCAAAACATCTAAAACCAAGAATGTTTTTAAAGAAGAATAAAGTTCATGTTTTTTGGAATGGCCCAAGTCCCAAAGTCCTTGACCTTACCCAATGGAAATATTGTGGAAGATACCTGAAGCGAGCAGCTAATGTGAGGAAACCAAAACCCACCAACATCCCGAGAGACATTTTACTACTTTTACTTAGACGATTTCTTTGTTTCGTAAAGCCTAATAGGAAAAGTAGGCATTCATTAATTAACCCATTCTCTTTCCTTCTCTCATTCTCTTTAATCCCCTGGTCAGGGTTGCAGGAAAGCGGTATAATAATGTGGTATAATCGCAATAATACACTTGAGGTTCGCAGCACACCATGCCAATAGGCTAGCTCACGTTACCAATATAGCGCCCTCTTGTGTCACACATTGGTTTAAATAAACTTTTCTCTACCCGCCCTCATTTAAACATGGTGCTATAGTGCCACGTTTTCAGCATTTTTTTCGATTTTCTTCTCATAATACTATTATTTTAATTCGCAAAATATTCCGACTTTCGTAATACGCGTTTTATTCTCGAAATATTTATAGTTTATTCTTGAAATCCCAACCCCAAAATTGTTGTTTTTTCAGTGGCTCCCTGTACTGTAAGTATATCAAGAATACTTCCACTTTCATTTTCTTTTTAATATGCATAGCTAATAATAAAGTTCTGGTGGCAAAACCAAACACTTTGTATCACGTTTTTTTTCCTTTTTCTTCTCATCGGTTTTTCACAATCTTATTTAGTTAATTTTAATATTTCTATTATTTTCTATTAATTTTTTGGACTGGGCCTTTATATATGCTTGTGCCTTGTGACCGTCAGGAGTACCTACACAGAAATATTTAACAATATATATTTTTTTTTTCCAATGTATGTAATGAAGCCTTTTGTGATAAAAACCCGTTTCTTCTTCGATTAACTCAGCATTAAAGGCACTAGAAACTGACAGTGAAACCTTAATCGAATTAATCTTTTAAAAACAATCACTTGTACTGATAGGAGGGAAAACAAGGGAAGATCTACAGATGTTTGAACACTGTGCATTGTTTTAAAACCACATACCCGATTCGTATTAAACCCTACAAACGACAATTTCCTGTCTTCCTAATCTATGTATATTGACATGGAAGAACTGGTATCATGTTGTAGAACTGGTAACTTACTTGATTACCTTGCAGTTAATTACTACTAGGTTTTTAAATCTCTAGTTTTTAACGAAGTCGTTCTAGCTGTAACTTTTCTCATAATGGCAGCCTAATCTTTTTCATCATTTGATTATCCATTAAAGCGACATAAATCTTCCGGGAACTTACCAGAAATATTAGTATCTTCGGGATTTTTTTGCTTTTTTTTCTTTTTGTTGTTTTTTTATTTCTGACATAGATGAATCTTCATACAAAACTCGCCCATAGCTGAAACTGAAGGGAAACCGAAGCACTTTCGATTTCATTTCGTCGGTCTGTCGTGACATTTTATGTTTATATGTCCATGTATGATTCCAAGCGCTAGATGCAGGGCAACCCAACAACAATTAAATTACTGTATACTGCACTGACATCTTTGTTGTTCCAAGTGTGTCAAATTACATACCGGACTACAGAAAATATATATATCCTCCGCCTTTTAATTTTAAATCCACGGCGGCGAACCAACTCCAGACCTTTTCGCTGGTCCATGTGGAAGAGGCACCGATACAGACTCTCACTCTGTCTCTAATAATTAAAATACAATAACATTGAACTAATGAATTGTCCTTTGGAATGCGGGAAGAATCCTCGAATACCTGGGACGAAAATATCCACACAGACCTGCCCGACGAACATCACACACCAGCACACGGGGACTGTGGTGGAAGGCACAGAGTGTAAACTTCGTGCTAGCTGTAGAAAACATTAATACGGTTACAGTTAGGTTTTTTGTTCAAACAGCAGTTAAAAAAAAAAAAAAAAAGTGGGCCTTTTCGATCCATTTTGTCATATGTGACACAGATAATACCCTTCTGAGGCAATGTGAAATGTGAATTGAAAAAACCCCCCCACAAAATACGGATCTGATTTATTCTTTTCAGTTTCCGATTTGGCCCACTTTAAGTTACTGTCTTGGTTGCTTGTGTGTTGAATGAGTGGGCCTGAGTAAGTCTGGACGACCGGTACCTCCAGCGCTTCATTATCCAAGTATTGATAGGTAAAAAAGTAAGCGGGGTGGGCGGATCGCGATCCAAATATTGATAATATCGATAACTAACGCTGGTATTGATATTTGAGCAATACTCGTGTTAAAAAGATTGATACTCCAAGCTTTTCCCGCCCCTCAGCGCTCCCCTCCTCCTTTACTTATTTTATGTTTTTATTTTGTTTAAAAGCCAGAAGTGCACTCAAGGGAAGGAAATTCCCTTATTTTTTGTATTATTTTCCTTTTATTGTATTGGGTGTTTCGACTTGGAAAGAAGAACAAATTGTTGAAATTGTTTACTGTGGTAGCCTAGCGGTTAAGGTCTCTGGACTCTGGACCAGAAGGTTCAGGGTTTTCAAATCCCGCCTCAGACAAGCTGCTGCCACTGTTGGATCCTTGAGCAAGACCCTTAACTCATAATTGCTTGGATTGTAAGATTGTACCAATTGCAAGTTGCTCTGGATAAGGGCGTATGCTGTAAATGTAAATGTTTACAATATTTGTTGTGTTGTGTTAATTTTGTTGTATTGTGATTTGTCAGCCCTCTAACCTCAGAAGATTTTGTTTTAAGTTGGGTTGAGTGATATTTTTTTACACTCTGTTTATTTAAGAAAAAACAGAATTGCACTGAAAGGAAGAAAATTCCTTATTTTTAGTGTTTTTCCTAAGAACAATTCTATTTGAAAAAAGAAACAAAGAAAGGAAGAACTAGAAAAGAAGTCTAGTGAGGGTAGAATTTTTATTTTATTTTTGTATTGTGGTTTCTTCTTTTCTGCCTCAAAAAAGATTTATTTTCCTAATGTTAAGGCAAACTTTGTTTTTGTCTATGAAGCTTAAATATTAAAAAGTATCGGTATTGGTATCGGCCCTGCATTTACTTGGTATCGGATCGATACCAAAATTCCCGGTATCGCCCACCTCTAGTAAAAATACGTTATTGGGGCTGGTAATGTGGCTGTACTGTGTTTGGTGTATAACGAAGAACGGCATGAGAAAAGATTCCTCATCCACATCCACACTACAATACTGTACACACAAAGCGCCTCATATTCCATTATCGACAATCTAGTGACTCTACCTCAGGACAGGAAAACATGTACTGTGAAATTTGACAGTAGAACCATAAAGTGGCCAAATTACCACCAAAATTCATAGAACAACTGTGAAATAATTCATGGTCAGTTCACAGTCCACCAAGTTTAAAGTTGTACTATGATATTTGACAGTAGGACCATGAAGTGGCCAAATTACCATCAAAGATTCGTACTAGAACTGTGAACTTCATGGTCAAACTGTGAAAGTTCACATTAAAACTGTCAAGCAATTCAGTTTTACTATGAAAATTCACAGTACATTTTTTTTCTGGGGAGAACGTGGCTGCAGTGTCAAATGAACATAAAAAGCTGGAAAGAAAGGTTTAAAGAAACCAAATGTTTCTGTGGCAGAATATCCCCTTCCGTTTTGAACATTACCATTAAAGAAGTGCCTGTTACTGCTGACTCCATTTTGATGGCTGACTTGTAGATGAGCGGGTTACATGAAGCATTGCGAGTCAGTTTCAGAACGTGATCTGTTCAGACGATTGCTAGAGAAAGGTCAGATATAGGACTTAAAAGCCATATTTTTATTACCTATTATATTTAGTATAACTTTAAGACCTCGGTCATTACAGTGAACGAAAGTTGATCAGATGTTCTGCTTGTACTACTGAAGAACCAGCCCCAAAAGAAGAGGATGGGCAAGAGTAGAAGAGGTTGATGTTGGAAGTATTGAATGTATGTAGGCCGTATTTCTGATAATTACATTATTTAAAGTTTGGTCAATTTAGATGCTTACATGGTCAACTCTTACAGCTTAAGACAAGTGTGAGGCTATCGTATGGTTAAGAAATCATTTAAGAATTGTTGTTAACAAAGGAGTTACGAAAAAATAAGAATTCTTAAGACGTTATTTCAAGAATTACATAAGTTGTTTCTTAAGTATGAAGCTAAACACGCATTCAAGAAGATTTTCTTTCTTAAGACACTTTCGTGAATCCGGTCCCATATTCCCTCAGTGGTGGGACTGATGTCACCATTGTAGTGTTAATTACACATGTAGATATTATTCATAATCTACAGCCTATAAAGGCAATAACCATAGCAACCATGCTGCTGTTGCTGGATTTGCCTTCTACTCTGATTCGTTAATGAGAGTGCAGCCGATACACTGTGCGTGATTCCCTCCAAACATGCCTGAAATAGAAGCGTGTTTTTCCCCATCCATGCAAACAACCGCACACGCTGCGACTGAATGGTGATCTTTGCTAGTGAGGTCAGTGGGGCCCGGACTGGACGTGCTCTTTACAGCTCTTACATAAGCGTCATTAGTCCTGTAAAGAGCAGTGAATAATTCAGACTGAGGGATTTTCCACTCCGAGTGAAGCTCACACAAGACTGTAATTATGATGGAAAGAACAAGTTTAAGATTCATCGCTAACCCTAATGAAGATCCGACCGCGCACTGATTACTCTTTATCCTCCTGTTTAATATGTACATCCATCCTCAGTGTGTTTCTATGCTTCTTTTGAGTTAGGATAGTGATTTTGCGTAGGTGTGTGTGCCCATTTTTATATTATACAGAAAGATCTGACATTTTTGACATTGTGGGGAGCATTTGCTGGCCCCACGAGGTTCACTGGTTTTTATTTATTTATGTTTTTGTTACAGAAACTGTACCTTTCTCTTGAAAAACCAAAAGAGTCAAAATATCTGCTCTGTTAGTGAGGTTAAGGTTAGTATTAGGTGTAGGTGGAGCATTAATTAGCTACAGTAATCATTAAATCCATGGCCAGTCCCCAGAAATATAGTGAGATATGTTTTGTGTGTGTATGTGAGCATGTGCATGTGTGTTAATTATAATATCAGATTTTGTACTGCAGTTATCAACCAAATCCAACAAAAGAAATCACACACTAGGCCAAAAGTATGTGTGTATTAAAAAAAAATAAAAAATCTGTAGGCTTCTGTAGGCTATAGTGTCAAGTATTTAGTGTGACCTCCTCTTACAATAGCAACATCTAGCTTCATAGGGATGCCATGTTGACCCTTCTACAGTCTGAAGCAGCTTGATCAGAATTGGTCTTTTTAGCAGCCAAGAAACCACTTTGTCAGAACAGGAACAGAGTGAAAAGGCTACGATATGCTAAACCTCACAAAGATTGTAAGGAGGATCAGTAGAAAAGATTGCCTATGGATTGTATTGCAATTTTCTGGGTCCCAGTCATCAACAATATGTTTTTATATCTGGTCATTATAAAATCATTTTCCCTGGCAAACGCCAAATCTAATGGTGGCCTAGGACTTTGGAACAGTACTGTGGCACCCTAAAATTTTTTAGACGTTACAGTGGTGCTTGAAAGTTTGTGGAATCCTTTAGATTTTTCTAATATTTTCTTGCCTAAATATGACCTAAAAAACATCATCGGATTTTCACACAAGTCCTAAAAGTAAGATAAAGAAGAACCCAGTTAAAAACAAATGATCAAAAATATTTATACCTTGTCATTTTATTTATTGAGGAAATAATCCAACATTACATATTAGTGAGTGGCAAAAGTTATGGTGACCTTTGCTTTCAGAATCCTGGTTGTGACCCCCCCTGTGCAGCAAATTAACTGCAACTAAACGTTTGCCCTGTAACTGTTGAAATCAGTCCTGCACACCCGGCTTGGAGGATTTAGCTACCATTTTTTTCCTCCGTACAGAACAGCTTCCAGCTCTGGGATTGTTGTTGGGGTTTTTCCCCTCACATAGCTGCTCGGTTCAGGTCCTTCCACAACATTTCTATTGGATTAAGGTCAGGACTTTGACTTGGCCATTCCAAAACATGAACTTTATTCTTCTGTAACCATTCTTTGGTAGAACGGCTTGTGTGCTTAGGGTCGTTGTCTTGCTGCATGACCCACCTTCTCTTGAGATTCAGTTCATGGACAGATGTCCTGACATTTTCCTTTAGAATTCTCTCATATAATTCAGAATTCATTGTTCCATCAGTGATGGCAAGACGTCCTGGTCAAGATGCAGCAAAACAGACCCAAACCATGATACTACCATCCACCATGTTTCACAGATTCTTATGCTGGAATGCAGTGTTTTCCTTTCTCCAAACATAACGCTTTTTTTTTAAACCCAAAAGCTATTTTGGTCTCATCCGTCCGCAAAACATTCTTCCAATAGCCTGTTGTCCACGTGATCTTTAACAAACTGCAGATGAGCAGCAATGTTCTTTTTGGAGAGCAGTGGCTTTCTGCTTGCAACCTTCTACACATTCACCCATGATTGCCATCCCATTGATTGAAAACACCTGACGCTAATTTCACCTTCAAATTAACTGCTAATCCTAGAGGTTCACATACTTTTGCTACTCACTAATATGTAATATTTGATCATTTTCCTCTATAAATAAATGACCAAGTATAATATTTGTGTCTCATTTGTTTAACTGGATTCTCTTTATCTACTTTTAGAACTTGTGTGAAAATCTGATGATGTTTTAGGTCATATTTATGCAAAAATACTGAAAATTCTAAAGGGTTCACAAACTTTAGGTTTACAGGTTTGCATTGCAAGATGCAAGATAACTGAGGTGATATCACAAAATATTTAAAAACCTCTTTTTTAAAACAGTGTTTTGTAATAAGAACATGCAAGTCAAGACAGATTTATTTATATAGGGCTTTTTACAGTGGAGCATTGTCTCAAAGCAGCTTTACAATGTTAGATTATTTTCTAATATCTAGGGCCAATCCCAAATTGAGCAAGCCTAGGGCGACAGTGGAAAGGAAAAACTTCCTAAACGTTATAAAGAAGGATCTTTGGGAGGACCAAGACTCAAAAAAGGGACCCGACCTCCTTGGGTGGCTTAGATAACATTTCAATCTAAACAATTAAGCAATTATTTTTGTAGTATACGCATACATAATTGTGAAATGTGTGGTGGGACAGAAAAGGTACTCCAATTACAGAATGTCCTAAAGTTTGTGGAAACTTCTGAGGTTAATTTTGTTTATTGTGACTGTGGTAGCCTGTGGGTAAGGTACTGGACTATGGACCAGAAGGTTCAGGGTTCAAATCCCACCTCTGCCAAGCTGCCACTGTTGGGTCCTTGAGCAAGGCCCTTACCCCACAATTGCTTGGACTGTAAGACTGTACCAATTGTAAGTCGCTCTGGATAAGGGTGTCTGCTAAATGCTGTAAATGTTAAATGTTAATGTTAATGTATATTATGGTGGACTATGAGCAGAGGAGAAGTAAAAAAATAATAATAAAAAAAAAAAAGAAAGGAGAAAGGGATACAACTTGATGGTATAACTGCTATCAAATCTGGTGTGCTGAGAAAGAAAAAAAAAACATGTGTATACTTTGAACTAAAACAGATTATTCATCAGTTTTATGGCACACTATAGGACAGATAAAGTCGAATCCTTATACAGTCATATGAAAAAGTTTGGGCACCCCTGATAATTTTCATGATTTTTCTTTATAAATCATTGGTTGTCCAGCTCAGCAATTTCAGGTAAATATATCATATAGCAGATGAACACCGTGATATTTGAGAAGTGAAATTAAGTTTATAGGTTTTACAGAAAGTGTGCAGTAATTATTCAAACAAAATTAGGCAGGTGCATAATTTGGTGGGCACCCCCGCCCATTTGAATACCTTTAGCACCTATTTATTGGAACACAAAAATTTTGTTTTTGTAATCTCATTGGACCCTTGATCTACAATAACACAATTGATCCAACTATGAGAAAGTTGTTAATGTGGCCAATTGGAAGTTTTCCCCTCCTCTTTGCATCTTCCCTCCTTGAAAGTGGCAACATGGGAGCCTCAAAACAACTCCTCAAAATGGCCCTGAACAACAAAACAAAAAAAAAAAAAAGGTTTTGTTCCAAGCAATCATGGTTCAGGGAAAGGAAAAAGCTCTCTCAGAAGATTTTCAGCTGTTCAGTTTTCCACTGGAGGAACAATAGTGAGGCAAATGGGAAGACCACAGGGGCACAAGTTTCTAGTTTTAAAAGGAACTCCCGAAGTGGGCAGGACCAGAAAAAAAATCTCAGATAGGCAGAGGCGAAGGATGGTGAAAGAACAGGCCCATAGTTCCAAGCCCACAGACCACCTCCCCAAAAGACCCTACAACCTCATCTTGCTCAGATTGGTGTCACTGTTCATCCGGTTCAAAACTATACAAGCCGCACGTTTGCCACAACAAGGAGGAGGGCTGTTATGGGGAGAGTATGCGAAAAGCCCCCCTTTTTTTTTCTGCCAAGACACACAACCTCCACAACAGAGTTCACTTGAGTGTGCTACAAAGCCACATTTGGACAAATCCAAGCTTCATTTTTGGAATAAATGCTGTGGTACTGATGGAAACTAAAATTGAGTTTATTTGGAGCCATAAACAAGGAAAGCCGGAAAAATAACACAGCAATCCCAAGGACAAACACTTGCTACCCGTTACAATTGGGGGGGGGGGGTGTGGCGGTTCCCATCATGGGCCGCTGTGGGACTGTGGTGGTGGCCAGTGCAGGTAACTAGGATCTTTTGTTAAAGTTGAGGGTTCGCATGATTTCCAGTTAATATCCTCCAGAATTCCTTGAGAACAATGTTCAAGAATCATTGACAAATCCAAAAGTTGCAAAAAAAAACCGATGCAACGACAACCCCAAAAACCCTGCTCAAAATCCTACTAAGGCATTTCCATGCCAGAGGAACCATACAACGTTCTGGAAAATGGCCATCTCCTTTTTGTTCCCTAAACCAGAACAAGACTATTACTGAAAATGTGGGCTGGTTCCCATTGCTCGGAAACCATCAAAAACAAACCTGACTGAAAACTGGAGATGTTTTTTCTTTTTTCTATTCTAAAGAATGATGGGCAAAGCAAAGCAAGCCACCTTTTCAACCAGAAATCCAGACTGAAGCTTTAAGGAAAGCGTTTAGGTCGGCTGGTGTATTTCTACAAAAGGAGGAATCCTCTAAACAAAATAATTGATGTGTCCATTTTTTTCTGATGGGTGCCAAATTTATTGCACTTGCCTAAATTGGTGTTTGAAATAATTACTGCACACTTTTCTGTAAATCCTAATAAACTCTTCATTTCACTTCTTCAAATATCACTGTGTTCATCTGTAATATGATATATTTAACGCCCAACTTTTTAACTCAAATTGCTGAATCTGAAACAACCAAATTATTTTAATAAACTAAAATCATGAAATTTATCATGGGGTCCCCAAACCTTTTTTCATACGACTGTATATTAGAACGCTGTGGCCCCTGAAGCACCTTCCTTAGCATTTAGCCCAATTTTCAAAAAGGAAGATTGGCAGGTGATGAAAGAATGCATTGCAGATGACCCCATTTTGCTGTAAACTAAAGTAACTGCTTTTTGGGGCCTGAGCTTTTTGATTTGAGGTCCAGTTTTTTTCAGTCCCCCTAGTGCTTATTTAAGTAACACAGTGCATTAATTAGTATGTTAGTATTGTTTTCATTAAGAATATCTCTGTACTTTTTTTTGCTCCCATTTCACCTTTCCCCCTCAACCCCGGAACCCAGTCTCCCTGTTCTGTAAACCGCCCACTGAAAAAACATACCACAAGCCATGGAGGCCTGTCTCTACCTATGCTCCACTGTATGGATGGTAATGGGGCCCAGGTGATGAAGCAGTGCCCTGGGTTTTTATTCCAAACATGACACTTATAAAACTGAGGCCAAGGTTACAATCTTTTGGTTTTCAAATCAGACCAGAGAATCCTTATTACTCCACAGTCTGAGAGTCCTTTATGATGTGGCATTTTTTTTTATTAATGCAATCCTCCAAGGGGGCTTTTATGTGTCCTTTTTTTTATTGAGGAGGGGCCTTTTTTGTCCTGACAGCACTCTCCTCCATAAAGACCAGATTGGTAGAGTGCTGCAGTGATGGTGACTCTGGAAGTTTTCCTCCATCTGCACAACAGGATCTTTTTGGAGCTCAACTAGAGTGGGTCATTGGGTTTTCCTTTGGTCATCCTCTTACTAAAAAGCTTTTCCCTTCCTCTGATGGCCTTTAGTTTTGGTGGAGTATCACCTCTAGGAGAGTCCTGTTGTTTTTTCCACACTTCTTCTTCCCATTTAAGATTTTATGGAGGGCCCACTGTGCAGCCATTGTGGAACTTCAGTGCAGCAGATTTTGTTTTTGTAGCCTTTCCCTTCCCTCTTCCTTTTTCCAACACAATTCCTTGTTCTCTGAATCCTCTACAGGCAGTTTCTTAATAATCACATTGCTTTTGTTTTTTTTTGCTCTGATATGCATTGTTTAGCTTTGAGACCGTTATTTTAGACAATCAATTGTTCCAAATCCCCATGTCCAAATCATCAACTGATTTTTACCAACAGGTGGACCTCCAATTCAAGGTGTAGAAACAATCCTCAAAGAAGATTCCCACATTGCAAAGGGTTTCTGAATACTTCTTTGTCCCTTTTTTTTAAATAACATTATCAAAAAAAATCCTCCTGTTTTTTTGCTTTTGGGTCCAGTATGAGGTATTAGAGTGCAGAATGCGGGGAAAACTGTTTTTTTTTTTTTTTTTTTGTATTAGCAGCAAAGGCCTCAAACATAACAAAATGTGGAAAAATAGTGAAAGAGTCTGAAGACTTTCCAAATGTATTGTAAGTCATTGAGTTCAATGATGTTCCTCAGCAATAATATCTTTATTGACTAAACATCAATCAGGATGTGTGGATCTGTGCATTGAGGTTGGAAACAGAACTGTCATCCAAACCATAGATTATACACCAATCAGGGAAAGCAGTAAAACCACACAGAGTGAATAAAAAGTAATGATGAATATCTTGTTAGAACAGCGTACATTAAGCTCTGGGATGTATTAGATGGTAAGTGAAGAGTTGGTTCTCATAGTTGGATGTGGGAGAAATTAATAAAGCCACTTAACCATGGAAAAATCATTATGGTCAGACAACTGGGTCAGATCATCTCTCAAAAACAACAACAACAACTTGTGGGGATGGACAGAAAAGGACAGAAGAGCTACTGTGGTATCAGATGCAGAAATGTCTCATGCTAGCTATGAGAGGAATGTGTCACAACACACAGAACAGAACCCCTTGGGGGTACGGGGTTGCAGACCGGTCAGAGTACTCACTGTCCACCACAGACAGTGCCTACAATGGACATGTGAGCATCAGACCTAGACCTTGGAGCAATGGAAGAAGGTCGTCTGTTCTGATGAGTCCTGTTTTCACGAGGAACTTTATTTCTGCTGGGAAACGATTGAACTGAACATCATTAAAACACAAAAAGAAAGAAAAGCATGTAATTCAATTCAATTCCCTTAATTTCATTATTATTTATGTAATGATTTTTAATGATACACATCAACTTTACAAAGAGCCAGGCAAATCCATAGAATTGTTTTTAGTTCTAAATGAGCTCTACACAAACAGCTGGAAACTGTTAGAAGTACAGGATATTTGCCTGATTAATCTCATGCATCTGAGATAAGAGCCAGAAGCCTACAGAGACAGTATCACTTCCTGCTGCAGCTGAAGCCAGAGCTAAATAAATGAGCGTGCGTTCTATTCCGCTGCGGTTATTTCCTTTGAAACCCCGCCTCAACTGTCTTGTTCTTCTGTAGATTTTGAACTGCAAAAGGAACAATGGTTGCAGTTTTATTCCACAATTTCCAGGCTACAGACTGGCAAAAAAATAAGATGGAGGGAGAGAAAGAATTGAGGGCAGAGCATAAAGGAGAATAGAGAGAGATGGAGGAGGGTGAATATTCATGAAACTATTTGTGGTGTGTGAGTGTGTGTGCGCGCACGTGTGCATGAATTAATCTCTGACAAATACACAGTGTCAGTGGCAGGAAGCACCAGTGTTACATTTAAACTTGTAAAAAAATGTTACATTTTATTTCAAAATACCTCATATTTCATCTGTGTCTAAACAATGTTGATTGTAAGATCTTATTGGAGGTCACCATTTCAGTTCAGAGAAAAACTATATTCCTGTAAATTAATCAAACTCCAGAGTCCTGTACCCCTGCACTCTCTCTATACTGTATACTCCTGGGCAAGAACAAAAAATGAATCAAACTGAACTCACTAAATATTAAGCATTTAATGGTCCTAACAACAAATCAGTGGTCAGGAAAGTAGCAAGAGCTAAGGAAATATAGTCCAGAAACCTGTGCCACCATTTGCCTGTCATGCTTGTACAGTGGGGCAAAAAGTATTTAGTCAGCCACTGATTGTGCAAGTTCTCCTACTTAGAAGGGTGAGAGAGGTCTGTAATTTTCATCATAGGTACACTTCAACTATGAGAGACAAAATGAGAAATAAAATCCAGGAAATCACATTGTAGGATTAAAAAAAATAATAATTGTAAATTATGGTGGAAAATAAGTATTTGGTCAATAAATTTGGTTCAACTCGATACTTTGTACATAACCTTTGTTGGCAATGACAGAGGTCAAACATTTCCTGTAAGTCTTCACCAAGGTTGGCACACACTGTAGCTGGGTCTTTTTTGGCCCATTTCCTCCATGCCAGAATCTCCTCCTATAGCAGTGATGTTTTGGGGCAACACAAGCCAATCCTTTTTTTCCCGCCAGTTGAGTTTTTTTTGTTTCATCTGACCACATGATATTCTTCCCAATCCTCTTTTTCCTTGGATCATCCATATGCTCTCCTCCTCCTCTGGCAACTTCAGACTGGTCTGGAACCCATTGTACGGTTTAATAAGCAAGGGGGAACCACGGCCCCTGGCACTGCAAGATCTGAGTCTCGTCCTTCGGCCGTAAATGTGTTTACTGAATGGTACCCTTTGTTACATTTCGGTCCCAGCATTCCTGTCTGCAGGTCCAATTACCAATCCAGGTACCCTCCGGTAGTTTCGGGGTTTTTTTTTGCTCACCGTTTCTCCAATGATCCAATTTTTCACCCCCACGGGAATGAGATCTTGCGTGGTGCCCCCTAGAACGAGTGAGATTATTCAATTGTCGAGAAAATTGTTATGTCCTTACAATTGCTTCGCCACCCAGTTTTGCATTTATTTCAACACAACCTGCCCTTGCCTATTGTAGATTCCACTCTTTGTTGATTCAACTCTTCCCCAGCCTGGGTGCCGGTCTGCCAATTTTCTTCCTGGTGTCCTTGTTTCGACAGCCTCTTTTTGGTCTTGTTGGCCATGTTTTTGAGTGTTTTGGAATCTGAAACCTGGCCGTTTTGAGGCTGGGGGGACAGGTGTCTTTATTACAGATAATGAGGTCAAACAGGTGCCATTAACACAGGCAACTGAGTGGAGATTGAAGAGCCTTTCGTAAAGAAGAAAGTTACAGGTCCGTGAAGAGCCCGCAATCCTTGCTTTGTTTGTGGGTGACCAAATACTTTTATTTTCCACCATAATTTTACAATAAATAAATTTGTCCTCTCATAAGTTTTGCAAGTGTATCTAATGATGAAAATTACAGACCTCTCTCATCCTTGTCTAAAGTAGGAGGAACTTTACAAATCAAGTGGCTGACTAAAAAAATACCTTTTTCCCCACTGTAGCTGCAGGGAATTATTGTTGATGAGGGCGGGGGTAAACTGGAAACATTTGAATTCACTTACATAGTGTTCTTATACACAAAAACTAAATCTTGAAAAGGTTTAACATATATCTGGGTGTTCAAAATCTTCCAAAATATTTTTAGCTTGTTTTTCTTACTGTTCATACTGTTCATAAAATTTAACCATTAGAAGCCAGAAAGCAAGCTTTTGAGTAGATCCACCATAAAAAATTATAAATCAAAATATCATGAAGGGCTTGCTATCAGAAACCATATAGCTCGCCTTTATCTGGTGAACTGTCAAGTTATGTCCGATTTATTTCTATAGCACTTTGTACAGTGGAGCATTGTCTCAAAGCAGCTTTAGAATTTTAGATTATCTTCTAATATCTAAGGGCAACCGTACCTGCAGCTATTTTGAAATTTCCAAAACCTTGAAGACACAGCAAATCCCTGTTTCACTGTCAACTACTAAGAGAAAAGGTCAATGCTTTGAAACAACAGGTGATGTTGTCAGAGAGAAAGGATCTGCAGAAAACACATCTACTAATGTCATCTCTTATCAATTGCCTAGTTGTTCTGAATTGCCCCTGAACCGTCAGGGGTGTTGTGTTTTGATCCGTGCTGGGCGGATTACTGTTAGCTCCAGCCTCGTGTGTTGCAGCTGACTTATATCCAGTGTTTTGGGGTTTTGGTAGGGAAATGTTTGTTGCAAAATCTCCCAAATAAGATGTGTAGTAGAGTAAGTTGTGATATTTCATGATTTTCTGTCTTAATCCAACATCTGGGAAGCGAGATGCCTTTTATATGCTGAGCAAACCAGACACTACAAGCATGCACCGATAATTGCTCTCCATAAACAACAGAGCAGTCCAGTCAGGGTTGCCAGATCCCAATAGGTTAAGCAACCAGGTCTATGGAAACAAGCCCAAAAGAAGCAAATTGGAAAAAAAAACCCTCAAACAGGCTACCTGCAACAATGAGAGAGAGTGAGCACTCTACTACTACTACTACTACTACTACTACTAATAATAATAATAATACCTTTTCATTTAACTTTAGAGGCAGATCAAAACCAACTTGCAGAAATATTGTGGAGAGAGATACAAGGTCGGGGAACAAGCCCAAATAAGCAGCTACACTTTAGAAACAAGCCCCAAAAACCTGCAACCTACAACTACCTATACTCGTAAGTGACTTTATAGAAAAATAAGCCTAAAATCACATATCCCTTTTTACAAAGAATGCCAAGACTCAAAAAATAACACAGAAAGCGATTATTCAATCGTTTAAGACAAATTCCTCCATATTCCTTGAATCATTTAATAATGGTATGCACTGTAGGAGGAGAAATATGCAAATCCCTTCCAATCTTTCTTTGAGGAACACTGTTTAACAAAACATGAACTATCTGAGGTTTATACTGTCTGCAATGAAATAGAAGTCAATGTTTTTTATTTGCATTTTCCATACCAATTTTTTCTCATTTTTCATTCCACATGTACGTGAAAATATTGTGACTGGGCTAAGCCACAAGCCAAAATTACAGTTGAGCGACACTGAGGTCTCCTGCGTTATGTTATTTATATAAACGTGTCTCCTCTGTAGAGGCTGCGCTCACATCTATTCATTAGAAAATCAACAAAATGCGTATTTTAAGCAGCGGCAGAGCATTCCAGGGTAAGGATCTCTGTCGGAATATTATTTTTAGAGTGGAAATGTCCTTCTGTTTGTGTATATCATCAGAAGTTGGCAGTGTGCCTGAATCCAGATCTACACACAGACGTAGACGCGGCTGCATGCGCAACAGCATTTCTTTCTCATATTTACAGAAACAGTGACGCTGCAAAGGCAGATGATTGGCATCTTCCCCTACGTGACGCCCTGAAGAGCAGGCTTTCATTAGTGACAGCCCAAAACCTGCTCACAACCGCCACTTTGACAGCTCTGAGTGCATGTTTAGTGATGAATACGTTGGCTGTACCATATATTAAGAATGCCCTCAAGCCTCATTGATTCAGGAGACTGCTTCTGTTCATTTACGTCAGTGAGTCTCAACGCCTTTCATTTGCTGATGCAATAAAGTGGATTGATTTCTGCATGACTGCAGAAGGTTGCAGCGCAATCCTTTTACTCTCTGTTGCCGCCATGCACGGACAACCTGTGCCTTTTTGGCGGCGCTCCACTTTGTCTGAGGTTCATTAGCTGAGAGGTTCTCTGCTGAGGGAGGGTGAGAGAAAGTGTGTGAGAGTACATTCAGATCCTGATAAAAGGAGAACCAGACAGCTTTCACTGGGCAGACAGCTTGTGGACGACCAGACCAAGAGAGCCCGCTGTAACTTGGCAAGGACAGTCTACACACACACACACACACACACACACACACAGATTTATCGCTCTGCATCAGACCAGCCATTTAAACCATTCAACATACCTCCTTATCCAGAGTGGCGTACAATTGAGTTTAGACGTTGAAGGATAGGAACCTTGTTCAAGGACTGGTATTTGAACTTACAAACATTGATTAGTCCAGAACAGTTTAGCCTCAGACCCCGGGTTCACAGTACAAAAAAAACCCCTCAGTTCAGATACAGATGTAACAAAGCTTTGTTGCTGCATTTAAAGCTTCAAAAGTCCGCATTTTGGCTCCGTCCCAAACCGTTAATACTATCGTACTAACTAGTTCAAATACCAGTCCTTGAACTACCAAATACTATCAAATACCAATCATTGAACAAGGTCCCTATCCTTCAACGTCTAAGCTCAATTGTACAAGACTAGGGTAGCCTAGTGGGTAAATTACTGGACTATGGACCAGAAGGTCCAGGGTTCACATCCCACCTCTGCCAAGCTGCCACTGTTGGGTCCTGAGCAAGGCCCTTAACCCACAATGGCTTGGATTGTAAGACTGTATCAATTGTAAGTCGCTCTGGATAAGGGCGTCTGCTAAATGCTGTAAATGTAAATTTTGGGACTGTGGTAGCCTAGCGGGTAAGGTACTAGACTATGGACCAGATGGTCCAGGGTTCAAATCCCACCTCTGCCAAGCTGCCACTGTTGGGTCCTTGAGCAAGGCCCTTAACCCACAATTGCTTGGATTGTAAGACTGTACCAATTGTAAGTCGCTCTGGATAAGGGCGTCTGCTAAATGCTGTAAATGTAAATGTAAATGTAGTTGTGTACTACTAGTAGTGGTTTTAATGCCTGTTAGCGCTGTCACCTTACAGCTCCACAAGCCTCAGTTCCAGTCTCGGCCTAGCCACTGTCTGTGTAAAGACTACACGTTGTCTCTGAGCCTTTGTGGATTCCCTCCATGTACTCCGATTTCCTCCCACAGACATGCATTAGGTCAACTGGCATCTCTGAAGTATCCCATAGTGAGTGAGTGAGTGAATGAGTATGTGTGCATACACCCTGTGATATACTGACACCCTGTCCAGGGGCGGTTCCTGGCTTGTGCCCTGCACTGGCAACCCTTGTGACCTGAACTGGATTAAGTAAGGTCACCATATGTCTTCTTTTTCCCCCAGACATGTTCTCATTCAGGGACCTAAAACTGCCTCCAGTAAGACTTTCTAAATCGCCTAGTAGGTCTGGGATTTGGTTTTGCTTTCATGTTGATGCATGGTTTGTATAGTAGTGTTTGCATCTTGCATTGCTTTTGGTTCCACCTCTGTCATGATGTTGACTCATTATGTACACGCCCTGCACACAACCACTGCTCAAACTGCTCAAAAAAAATCATTAGCCTGACGTGAGTTTGTTCCAAATTTGACATCGAACACCAAGGATTGAATCAGGGGCATGTCTGTGTTTGGTCTAGGATGGGAATTGTCCACCCCAAGGAATCCACCCAAAGAAGTCACTGTTGTTTTCATAGCGTTCATAGTTTCATTTAACCTTGGTCTTTTTTTCATCAAAAATACACGGTATTTACAGAACACGATTAAATGTCCTTGAAATGACACAGAGTTAAGGCTGTACCTCAAACAAATTCCTGCTCCCTGCATAGGAGCACTACCTACACTTAGTGCAATCTGTGTTCGACAAAAAGATAGTAAGGATTGAGCCAGCCACTGCAGCTCTTGGCGACCAACAAGCAAGCCAGTGTAACAATGTTTGTAATAAATGACATACAATGGTACCTCGGTTCTAACCGTAGTACCTGAGCAAATATTTACCATAAGGAATAATGCTAATTGAATTAGTCAGACCCCCAAAACATCCACACAGTATAAGGCATTATATGCATTAATAAAAACACTTATTCATTAATGTGTTAATGTGTAATTTAGTGGGTAATTTATTGAAAGTGAAAAGTAAAAGCAAAACACTTACTCTATTAGTGAACTCATGGCACTAGCTGCTAATGCTGACTGCTCAGCCTCAAAATGATTCAGAGGACTCAGTCCTTGATTTCCACTCGGTTGGCTGTAATCATCAACCATTTTAGGACCCATGGGGATTTATTTGAACTAAGAATACAGTACTGTAGATAAACAAAAAAAGACAAGAAAACACAATATACAGTGGTGCTTGAAAGTTTGTGAACCCTTTAGAATTTTCCATATTTCTGTATAAATATGATCTAAAACATCATCAGATTTTCACACAACTCCAAAAAGTAGATAAAGAGAACCCAGTTAAACAAATGAGACAAACATATTATACTTGGTGATTTATTTATTGAGGACAATGATCCGACGTTACATATTAATGAGTGGCAAAAGTATGTGAACCTCTAGGATTAGCAGTTAAATTGAAGGTGAAATTAGAGTCAGGTGTTTTCAATCAATGGGATGACAATCAGGTGTGAGTGGGCACCCTGTTTTATTTAAAGAACAGGGATCTATCAAAGTCTGCTCTTCACAACACATGTTTGTGGAAGTGTATCATGGCACGAACAAAGGAGATTTCTGAGGACCTTAGAAAAAGAGTTGTTGATGCTCATCAGGCTGGAAAAGGTTACAAAACCATCTCTAAAGAGTTTGGACCCACCAATCCACAGTCAGACAGATTGTGTACAAATGGAGGAAATTCAAGACGAATTGTTACCCTCACCAGGAGTGGTCGACCAACAAAGATCACTCTAAGAGCAAGTAATAGTTGGTGAGGTCATAAAGAATCCCAGGGTAACTTCTAAGCAACTGAAGGCCTCTCTCACATTGGCTAATGTTAATGTTCATGAGTCCACCATCAGAAGAACACTGAACAACAATGGTGTGCATGGCAGGGTTGCAAGGAGAAAGCCACTGCTCTCCAAAAAGAACATTGCTGCTCGTCTGCAGTTTGCTAAAGATCACATGGACAAGCCAGAAGGCTATTGGAAGATGTTTTTGTGATGATGACCAAAATAGAACCTTTTTGGTTTAAAAGAAGTGTTATCTTCTTTTTGAGAAAAGGGAAACTGTGGGAAATGTGGTAGCCCTAGCGGGTAAGGTTACTGGACTATGAACCAAAAGGTCCAGAATTTGGTAAGTTGCTCCTGGATAAGGGCAATCTTCTAACATGCTTAAATTAATGTAAAAATGTAAAAATGTTAAACACTGCATTCCAGCAATAGAACCTACCCATCCCCTGTTGAAACATGCCTTGGTGGGTAGTATCATGGTTTGGGCCTGTTTTTGCTGCTCTGGGGGCCAGGACGGCTTTGCCCATCCATTTGATGGAACAATGAATTCTGAATTATATCAGAGAATTCGAAAGAAATGTCAGAACAGCATCCTTGTCCATGACTGGAATCCTTCAAGAGAAGGTGGGGTATGCACCAGACAACGACCCTTAAGCACAACTTCATTATTCTACAAAGATGGTTACAGAAGATAAAGTTTCATGTTTTGGGGGGGAATGGCCAAGTTCCCCCCAAAGTCCTGAAACCTTAATCTCCAATTGGTAAATGTTTTTCCCGGAAGGACCTGAAAGTGAGCCAGTTAATGTGAGGAAAACCCACCAACATCCCCAGAGCTAAAGCTGTTCTGTACGGAGGAATGGGCTAAAATTCCTCCAAGCCGGTGTGCAGGACTGATCAACAGTTACAGGAAACGTTTAGCTGCAGTTATTGCTGTACAGGGGGGTCACAGCAGGTACTGAAAGCAAAGGTTCACATGCTTTTGCCACTCACTAATATGTAATACTAGATCATTTTCCTCAATAAATAAATGACTAAGTATAATATTTTTGTCTCATTTGTTTAACTGGGTTCTTGTGTGAAAATCTGATGATGTTTTAGCTCATATTTATGCAGAAATACAGGAAATTCTAAAGGGTTCACAAACTTTCAAGCACCACTGTACCCAGCAGAGATCATCACTGAGAACAAGTTATTGTGAGACTGAGTCACTGTGTACTGAATCGAATTTAGGCTGAAATGAGTCACGCGACTCGACTCACACTAGTTTAGCATGAGCAAACGGCAACAATGATGCACTGCGATGCAAAAATAGAATTCTCAGTGAGAATCCTAATTTCTTTTAATTGATGAGGACTAAAGTTTCTTTGTGATTAAATTTGTATACAATAAAAGTACACTATTTTGAATTGTAATTATTCAGAAATAATTTTTTCTCCCCGGTTATTTAGTATATGACGAAGATACAGTAAGATGAGTTAAGATAATGCCTTTATTGTCATTGTTCAATGAAATTAGGATTGCTGCTCTAGAACAGTGCAGAAAAAGAGTCACACAGACAGATTCAGTCAGTCAAACACACAAAGACTTTGAGCTTCAAGATTAGTATTGCACTGATAGAATAAGGCATTTTGTTTACAATTTTAAACCTAATGTTTTTATTAATGTCTTTTACTTGCAGGGGACTAAAGTCCTTTCAAACAACTTTGTGCATTGTTTTTATTGTTTACACTGCAGAAATAAAAAGGAATTAATAATTGTGAGAAAATCGAATTGTGAACTCAGTATCGTGAATCGAACTGAATCGTGAGCAGAGTGTATCGTTCCACCCCTGTTTATTTCACATCACAAAGCAAGAATGGCGCACAACAGATGAAAGACTGCCAAACGAAAGAAAAACAAAAAGAATTTTTAAAATGTTTAATTGCATCTGCTACTCATATTGGGCCATCATTCTATCCTAGGCAGAACACTCGAGGATCATCATACAGAAGTTCATCATACAAATCCCTGCTGTCTGACCCTGGGCATTCTTAGATCTGCTCACAGATAAAAATGAGCAAGATATCAGATTCCCAAGCCTAAAGTAACTCCTGAAATGAGAGCAGCAGGAACAGAAAAGGATATGGGGGCGGAGAAAGAGAAAGTGACTATGGCACATAGTGTACTGTACATTACAGTATAATTAGGTACAGTATAGAATAGTTATAGTAGAAGACAGACAGAGAGTTGAGAGGGTGCAGTTTTATATTTGTAACGTGTTAAAACAGCTCAGGAAGTTGACAGTCTGCAAGCTAATTGCTAATACTTTCACGGTCAGGTATAAATGAGCAAGATATCAGATTCTCAATGTGAAATATTACATTTAATAGCCACTCTGAGCTCAGGATCAATGTCACAGACATTTGCTTACAGCGTCTCAGTAAATGATTTATCTCACAGCAGTTTTTTACTTAGAACTAATGGGGTATGGTTTATGGTTCTGGTCCAAATTTTCTCTGTTGCCTGAAGTAACTCCTGAAATGAGAGCAGCACGAATGGAGAGAGAGAGAGAGAGAGAGAGAGAGAGAGACTATGTGACTATGGCACACAGTGTACTGTACATTACTGTACAATTCCCCAAAGGCTTTTTCATCAGAACTTCTACTGCATTGGTTTAAAACCTCAGTTAAAACAGAAGTCTAAGGTACATGTTTACAATACAGGACCAATACGCACAATTGCTGTTTTGGTGACTTTTTTTCATTTAAGTTTTTATTTTAGCTCTTTTTAAAGAGCTAATGCCATTCATTATGCATTTTGTCATGTATTCAAATCTCCAGTGCTCTCATGCTGGGGGCTGGGTCTGTCGTTGTAATTTATGCCGTTTAATAAATAATTCATGTACATTTGATGCTCCAAATTTGACTGAAGTCCATAAAAAAGAAACTGTTGTTTTATTGGTCATATGGTGTGAGTGGGTCATATTAGACTGCTAGAGTCCGAGTCAAGACCAAGACACATTGAGCCCGAGTCAAAACTGAGACCAGATTAAGATTTTTTTTCATCATACAAAAATAAAAAGAAGAAAATGGAAAAAAAAAATTTAATTACAGTGGTACCTCGGTTCTCAATTTCCTCGGAACTCGCCGAATTTGGTTCGCGACCCATTTTTGACTAGAATAATTTGACTCGATTCTCGTCGTTTACTCGGCACTTGGTGCACTTGCTTAAACTGGTATGAGTCAAACAGTGTGACTTGTTTCAGCCAAAACTCAATTAATAAATCGTGATTCACGATTCAGTACACAGTAATTCAGTGATCCAGGTTCATTATAGCCCTTGCTCAGTGAACATCTCTGCTGTGTTTATCTGCTGTGTTACATCTACAGTACTGTATTCTTAGTGGAAATAAAACTCTAAAAACATTATTCTATAAAAGCCAACTGAAAGCAAAATAGTAAATGAATGCTCCAGAACACAGTATGCAGTTAGCTTAGTTCTTGTTAGCTAGAGCCCAGAGTTCATCAATAGTGTAAGTGTTTTGCTTTTACTGTTCACTTTCAATCCATTACTCACTAAATTACAAGAGATTTTTTAACACTTTATTATAAAATAAGCTTTGTGTTAATGATTGTGGCCAGCTGTACCTTAATGTAAGTGTTTTAAACATTAACTTACTTGTCATTACTTATCATAGGCTCCTCTATTATACAGTATAGACCGCTCTACCAATCACTCATTAAACTCCTCAGTTCATGATTTAATTTATGATGGATTTGTCTGAACATATCTCCATCATTATCAGGGTGCACCTGTATAATAATTAATTAATGCATATAATGCCTTACATATAATGCGCATGCATACCCCGCCACTATAAAGGGGCCAAGACTTGCCCTCCTCTCTGACACAATTACAAATATACCGATTGGTTCTTTCTAATGATGGGGCGGGGCTTCTGTACTACAGTCCCATTCATATTTCAACCAGTGTCCAGTTTCCTCCTTATATAACGTCTCTAACAACAGACAGGGGCTGTACATCATCCGGTGTTGCAAGTAGGATTAAAGTGCCACCTACTGATGGTCTGAAACATGTTGGCTTAGAGGGGTAGAATTTAATAGCTGACAGGACATTTGTCACATTTTAAGCTTGGCAAGGGCGAGATGAGAGGTTAGTGGCTTTTCGAGGGAAAGTGCATGGAAGAAAATCTGTCCTGCCATCGCAGGTGCCGAGGGATGAGGTTGGCGAGATTCGACTGTATATACAGTAGATAGCTATTCTCAATGTTGTGTCCACACTTGAGTAGCAGTTCCCTGTCAGTTACTACTATGTGTAATCATTTCTTGTGCAGTGTCCAATCCACTCTATTAAATAGCTGTACTTTTTTTTGCATATATTTAAATTGTATGCTGATACTAAAATGCTAAGCAACGGTATAAACAGTCCAATTTTTGTCAGCTAAATCTATGGTAATTTCACATTCAAATCCCCAAAATGTACTTATTACTTTGGTTATAAATTGTACCTTTGTACACCAAGATCAAATTTATAGATAATTAAAAAGGTTATTGGATTCATTCCTATGTTTTGACATATGGCACAGAATAAGCCACTCAAGCAGATTGATTTCATTTCCTGACTAGAAGTGCTTTTGGTTTTTAGCAAAGCCACTACATCAGACACCGGGTCGAGAGGATCGGGGGAAATTGGATGGGTTGTGAGAGTCAATATGTCTGACACAGCCACAGAGCTCTGTAGCAGAGCTGATCCCCTCAAGGACTGGCACTCGTTATCCTCTTCTCTGGCGTAGAGTATGTGAAGCCATCACTCACCATGAGTCTTAGGTCACCATCAGATTAGATAAGCCACTGTTTTAGCATAATAATATAAAATGATTTATCTGTCTATTTATTAGGATGCAACCAGATAATACAGGAATATTAAAATACTGGGACAAAATCAGAAAAAACAGCTTGTATAGACTATAGAGGCAAGTACTGTATTTAGTGTGATCTCCCTTTATACTCCTTAACCATCAGTGATCAAGCCAAAGGTGATAGTGGACCATGAAGGTATCCCTGTAAAGAACCTAGACTCGTTGTGTAAAGCCCATCCTCCACTGGAGTCTATGATTGTTTTAATATCAGACAGTCTGAGAACTGCAGTTTATATATAGAGTAAGATGATAGCAGTAAGATCTCGAGATAGTGCTTATCACTGGAATTCGTTTCAGCACAGACTAAACTTATTTAGTGCCAGAAAAAAGAAAATGATCCTGTTCAGAAGTACATTCATAAAGATCAAACTGGAGACCGAAAGTCCTATGAGATAACCGCATAGAGGGTTCTCTTTATCTACTTTTAGGACTTGTGTGAAAATCTGATGATGTTTTAGGTCGTATTTATGCAGAAATCTAGAAAATTCTAAAGGGTTCACAAACTTTCAAGCACCACTGTAGGTCCTCAACCCCAAATGACCAAGCCTAGGATGACAATGGCAAGGAAAATGTCTCTAACTGGACACAGCAGTTAGTGAGGACCTGGGTTCAAACCTAGGGCTGGGCTTGCAAAGTGAATATCGGCTGGTGCAGTTATGGAAGCCTGTTATTAACCGGCATCTTGTCTGATCTGAATGGACAGAGGGGCTATTATGGCAGAGAAATGTTTAGTGCTGGTTACAGTGTCACGCTACATGTTTATGTTGTCCCTCATTGGCGTATACAATGAAATGTAATAGCTTGTAGGTCTTTATTATAAACTGAGATTATCTGCATGGAGAACAGAGGACTATAAGAGAGAGCAAAATGAAGCCATTTTGTGCTCTACATATCAAAAGAATCCTGGCTGCTTTATTTTGGGCTAATTGGAGTGTCTTTATGGGTACAAGAGGCAACCAGCCAGACGTGCATTAAGTTAATTCAGACTAGAGCCTATAAATGAGCTAAAGTCCATATTATATATGCACACCATGTACCTTATGTTAGAGCTTTTATGTAGAAACGGTGTTCTACAGACGCTCTAAATTGTTTTACTGCATAAAATATTTGATCATCTGCCAAAAGATAAGACATTTGGTGGAACTATTGCTGAAGTATTTTCTTGCACTGATTGTCATCGGCTGGTTTATTGATCGCAGACAATGATCAGTCATGAGTCTTTTCATTGTGACTTCAGAATTGAACACCTAACATTTCTACTAGTCCAGCAACTCAAAGAATTATAGAACTTCAAAGTGCTTCTATATGGTAAGTGGAACTGATTAATGAGTGCAGAAACAAGGGGGTGGTCATAGTAAAGTGATTGGACAGGGAAATCTGTGACACACATTGATACAGCTGCAGAAACACAACCATAAAACCGTGCAACCTCTATAGACAAACATGGCAAGTCGAACAATAATAGTCACATTTTATTCCTGAACACCTGGAAGAGCTGTAATTGTGAAGTCCAGATGTCTAGGAGCAACACCAGCCAAAACTCACCGAATGAGAAAAAAATCACAGAACCTATCCCTGTTATCAACATCAGCACAGTTGAGCAAAACCCACATGGATTGGGTTTCATTAGGTTTCCACATGCATAAGATTTCCATGAGAAAGGTCAGGCGAGTTACATCATTATAAAAACATTTTGTTCAACACTACCTGGACAAACCTGGCTTTGGTGGTAGGGAATTAAATAGCTATTGCTATTCATAATAATAATAATAATAATAATAATAATAATAATAATAATAATAATAATAGTCACTTTTTTACCCAAGGTGAGAGAGAGAGAGAGATAGAGAGAGCGAGATAAGGGTGGGGGCTTTTTTGTTGTTTTTTTTTTGTTTTTAATGGAGCATTGTCTCAAAGCAACTTTACAATTTTAGACAAGCCTAGAGTGACAGTGGCAAGGAAAAACTCCCTAAACGGTATCAGGAAGAAACCATTTTTGACCAAGACTCAAAAAAGGACCCGACCTCCTTGGGTGCCATAGATGATACATTTAAGAATGAAACTAATTTATCCAGTTAAATAAGTCAAATACAGTGGGGCAAAAAAGTATTTAGTCAGCCACAGATTGTGTAAGTTCTCCTACTTAGAAAGATGAGAGAGGTCTGTAATTTTCATCATAGATACACTTTAACTATGAGAGACAAAATGAGAAAAAAAATCCAGGAAATCACATTGTACGATTTTTAAAGAATTTAATTGTAAATCATAGTAGAGAATAAGTATTTGGTCACCCACAAACAAGCAAGATTTCTGGCTCTCTCAGACCTGTACTTCTTTTTTAAGAAAGCTCCTTCTGTCCTCCACTGTTTACCTGTATAATGGCACCTGTTTTTGACCTCATTATCTGTATAAAAGAACACCTGTCCCACAGCCTCAAACAGTCATACTCCAAATCAACCATGGCCAAGACCAAAGAGCTGTTGAAGGACACCAGGAAGAAAATTGGTAACCTGCACCAGGCTGGAAGAGTGAATCTACAAGGACCAAGCAGGTTGGGTGAATAAATCCAAACTGTGGAGCAATTGTAAGAAAAATGGACGACATACAAGACCATTGATAACCTCCATCGTCTGGGGCTCCACGCAAGATCTCATCCCGTGTGGGGTTCAAAATGATCATGAGAACGGTTAAGAAAAAAACCCAGAACTACATGGAGGGACCTGATTGATGACCTGCAGAAGCTGGGAACCAAAGTAACAAAGGCTAACCATCAGTAACAACCTATTCCAAGAGGGACTCATATCCTGCCAGTTCCAGGCGTTTCCGTCTGAGTTTACCAGAGAGCATTCTGGATATCCGAAGCGATTGGGAGAATATCATGTGGGCCAGAGAAACCAAAAATAGAACTTTTTGTTAAAAGCTCACTCGTCGTGTTTTGAAGGAAGACCGAATGCCCTGAGCTCGCATCCCAAGACACCATACCTACTGTGACGCATGGGGAGGGAAACATCATGCTTTGGGGCTTTTTTTCTGCAGAGGACAGACTACTGATCCGTGTTAAGGGAAGAATGAACTGGCCATGTAATCGTGAGATTTTTTACCAAAAACCTCTTCCATCAGTGAGAGCATTGAAGATGGAAACGTGGCTGGTTCTTCCATCATGACAAGAACCCACCCCACCGCTCGGGTAAACGAAGGAGTGCTTTCCGTAAAAAAGCTTCAAAGGTCCTGGATGTCCTAGCAGTCTCCAGACCTCAGAGCCCCAAAGAAAAGTGTGGGGAGGGAGTTGAAAGTCGTGTGCCGCCGCCGCCCCAAAACATCAACTGCGCTAGAGAGAATCGCATGGAGGAATGGGCCAAAATAACCAGCTATAGTGTGTGCCACCGGGTGAAGACTTACAGGAAACGGTTTTGACCAACAAAAGGTTATGTTAAAAAGATTGAGTTTGAACTAAATTTATTGGACCAAATACTTATTTTCACCATGATTTACAATTAAATTCTTTAAAAATCCTACAATGTGATTTCCTGGATTGTTATTCCCATTTTGTCTCTCATAGTTGAAGAGTACCTATGATGAAAATTACAGACCTCTCTCATCTTTCTAAGTAGGAGAACTTGCACAATCAGTGGCTGACTAAATACTTTTTTTCCCCACTCTATGTAGTAATAGTTCAAAAAACAGAAACTAAGTAAATATTAACAGATACATAAAATATTGCATGATATTCACTGCATTAGAGGAACAGTATTCTGGCAGGTGCTCGGCTAAGCAGGCTGGTGCAAGAACATGTAGAGATTTATACGTTAACAGAAGACCTTAACTGAATGCGGAGGGGCAGGGAAACACTGTAAATGAAACAGAATTGGGGTGACATGAGTTGATTTTTTTGGAACAAGGGAGTAACCTAGTAACAGAGTTTTAGAGATACTGAAGTCGTGAATGGTTTTGTTTAGGATACCAATAAGAAGGGCATAAGAAGGGCGTGGGACTGTGGTAGCCTAGCGGGTAAGGTACTGGACTATGGACCAGAAGGTCCAGGGTTCAAATCCCACCTCTGCCAAGCTGCCACTGTTGGGTCCTTGAGCAAGGCCCTTAACCCACAATTGCTTGGATTGTAAGATTGTATCAATTGTAAGTCGCTCTGGATAAGGGCGTCTGCTAAATGCTGTAAATGTAAATGTAAAATTACAGTAGTCAAAGTGGGATGATATGAGAGCAGGAAACAGAGTTTCAGTAGGCTATTTTTCTTTGAGAGCGAGGGGCGAAGATGAGCAATATTACAGAGATGGAAAAACACTGTTCTAACTGGAGTCTTAATGAGAGTTCCAGGTGAAGAATTGTAGAGTTACAGCATTTTACTGGTAAATATCTAATATTGTGTACAATGTGATCCTCCTCCGCCAGTATTGCTTCCTTCTATCTCTTCATCAATCATTCTATATACAGAATTATTAACTGTTCTGCTTTGTTTTTTCTCCCAATCCATCAAACCCCCAATAAATGGGGTTACTAACGAGGCGTCATCTCAATCACAGCCTCAGCCTCCATTCTCGACCCCGGAGGGTCATCAGCTGCAGCTAATCAAATCAGAGCCACTTGAAACCAAGATCTGGATCTATGAGGCATACATCATACTTCCATACTGCTTACTGCTCATGTGTATACTACATTATTCCACATATACTCACCGGCCACTTTATTAGGTTCAACTCCTGGTTAGCAGAAATATCTCATTGGCCAATCACATTGCAGAAACTCAGTGCATTTAGGCATGTAGACATGGTCAAGACAAGCCGCTGAAGTTCAAATCGAGCATCAGAATGGGGAGGAAAGGTGATTTAAGTGACTTAACTGGGTTCTCTTTATCTACTTTTAAGACTTGTGTGAAAATCTGATGATGTTTTAGGTCATATTTATGCAGAAATATAGAAAAATCTAAAGGATTCACAAACTTTCAAGCACCACTGTATATACTGTAGGTTTTTTTTTTTGTTAATTCTCTATTTTTTGTTTTATTTCATCTTAGCCTATATATTATTCTATTCTAATTTTACATAGTGTATGTTCTTTACATATATTCTTTAATTCTTATATTTCACATCCAGGCTGCCCAAGTATTTGGACGTTCAAAGTCACTTAAATCACCTTTCCTCCCCATTCTGATGCTCGGTTTGAACTTCAGCAGCTTGTCGTGACCATGTCTACATGCCTAAATGCATTGAGTTTCTGCAATGTGATTGGCCAATGAGATATTTCTGCTAACCAGGAGTAGTCTGTCCCACCCCATCACACACATCGCTCTGCACCTGCAGTTTATAATAACAGTAGTCCCTGTGGGCTTTATTATGGAGTCAGTGCGTATAAGCTGGCCCTTTGTCCCATCTCCCTGCCACTCTTTGCGCTCTACTGCTTAGCATGTGCACAACTAAACTTTATTTAGTCAGCCACTGATTGTGCAACTTCTCCGACTTAGAAAGTTGAGAGGATTCTGTAATTTTCATCATAGCTACACTTCAACTATGAGAGACAAAATGAGAAAAAAAATCCAGGAAATCACATTGTAGGATTTTTCAAGAATTTCATTATAAATTATGGTGGAAAATAAGTATTTTTCAATAGATTTGGTTCAACTCAATACTTTGTAACATAACTTTTGTTGGCAATGACAAAGATTAAACGTTTCCTGTAAGTCTTCACCAGGTTTGCACACACTGTAGCTGGTATTTTGGCCCATTCCTCCATGCAGATCTCCTCTAGAGCAGTGATGTTTTGGGGCAACACGGACTTTCAACTCCCTCCACAAATTTTCTATGGAGTTGAGGTCTGGAGACTGGCTAGGCCACTCCAGGACTTTGAAATGCTTTTTACGGAGCCACTCCTTCGTTGCCTGAGCGGTGTGTTTGGGATCACTGTCATGCTGGAAGACCCAGCCACATTCCATCTTCAATGCTCTCACTGATGAAAGGATGTTTTGGCTTAAAATCTCACGATACATGGCCCCGGTTCATTCTTTCCTTTCCCCTTCTCGGTAGATCGGTCCCTTTCCCCTGCTATCCTCCGCCGGCCCATCCCCCCCTCCTAATATTTTCCCGCGCCCGACCTTGGTGGTCTGAGGGTTCCAACCGTTCTTTTGGGGTGGTTGATTGTGGTTAGTTCTACGGATTTCGTTGCCCCGAGTCCGTCATCCTTTTTCCTCCAGTTGAGTTTTTACCAAAAAGTTCTATTTGGTTTCATCTGACCACGTGATATTCTCCCAATCCTCTTCTGGATCATCCATATGCTCTCTGGCAACTTCTGACAGGCCTGGACATGTACTGGCTTAAGCAGTGGGACACGCCTGGCACTGCAGGATCTGAGTCCCCTTGTCTTAGTGTGTTACTTATGGTAGCCTTTGTTACTTTGGGCTCCCAGCTCTCTGCAGGTCATTCATCAGGTCCCTCCGTGTAGTTCTGGGATTTTTGCTCACCGTTCTCATGATCATTTTGACCCCACAGGATGAGATCTTGCGTGGAGCCCCAGATCGAGGGAGATTATCAAGTGTCTTGTACGTCTTACAATTTTTCCCACAGTTGATTTATTCATCACAGGTTAAATTACATTTAATTGGAACAAAGTTAAATCTAACATTTCTGATTCTGTAACTTGAATATTTTAAGTAAACGTACTACTGATCTGATTAATAATACTAAATAAATGTTGAAGTATGGCTTATATATTTTACTCAAGTAGAAATATAAAACAGTACATACTACAAAATGTACTTTAGTTAAAATGTATTTCTTTAAAAAGCCTTTCTAACTCATGGTTTGAAACAGGATGTAGTTTATTGAGGCTAAATGGTACAGACCTATGACACTGACAGTACATAATGGTTTGTACTACAACTGCAAGAATCATCTGCAAAAATGATGCAAATGACATTATCAACTTTAGCTATCCACGGCAAAAACGGGAAAAAATTAAAACCTGAGGAAGCAAAATAAACACTGCTAAACCGCAGTGTTTATTTAAACAGAAACACTTTCACTGCATTTTAGTCAACAACAACAAACTGCAGCTTCACCATTGTTTTAGAGCAGTTCTTTTAAACACTTCACTGCACTACTTAATTAAAAAATACTTATGCAAAACTTTCAAAAATATAATATACATTTTAATACACCTCTCACATTGTTTACAGAAATAGAATTCACTGTCGCCAAAGTTTGAGATGATGTTTCCTGGCACTTTTACGTATCGTTTTCTCAAAATTTCTCTCATTTTGATGACGATGGTGCTAATTCTGTGTACACATAATGTAATAAGAAGCTTGAGTCACTAATTATCTAACTGAGTTCACATTATTTTCTAGTTTTTCTTTATTGATAATAATCTCCACTACTGTGATACTACTATATTGTACTATAGTATTATTATATTGGTCTTATTTCTATATATACACATCCTTTCATTATTGTTCTTTTCCTATTTATTGTTATGTTTCCTTATTTTATATTTTACACTTGAAGTTATGTTAGTGATGTGTAGAGGTCAGTGTTCCTGCTGCTGTATAACAATTCAATTTCCCTCATCCTTAATCAAGATCCATCCATTTTTCCATCCCTCCATCCCTTGTTTTGACTTGGTTAAAGCCAGACTCATTAATAAAAATATCAACGTGCTGAATTGCAGTGGCTCCAAAACAGATATGATGTCATGCGAGACAAATATCCTTCCCTGTCCTCCTCCTCTCATTCCTTGACCTCTAACTCCCTCACTGGCCTCCATTTTCCTCCCAAGCCCTGGATTTTATCTGTGTCCTTTTTGTATACTGCCAAAGCTCTGGGCTGTATTCATAATGATTCTTAGTGCTAAGAGTAGCTCCTAGTGACGACATCCTAAGAAAAGTATTAGAATTGTGGTTGTTTCCCTTTCAGTTAGGGAGTAGATCCTAGTGACTATATAAGTTATTCATAAGCATCTTAACCTCTAAAAAAGCTCCTAAAGTGAAAAACTGTTAGGAGTAGGGATGAGGACTTATGGGAGATCATTACGCAGAGGAGAAAATGTTGAAAAGATGTCAAAGCACAAGAAATGTTCTCCAAATACTGAATAACAGTGAGATAATCAAACACTACCGATTAGATCAGGCAGCAACAATGTTTGTGGTTGACCTCATTAGAGATGCTCTTAATGCCGTAGCGGTTATTGGGAGAATCAGGGGAATTCCCAGTGATCCGCTTCACTTATTAGCCGGTCAGGGAAAAGATAACATCTAACTTCTCTTAAAGTTCACATTCGGCATTATGTGCCTGACACCACAGTCTCTGTATGGTAGAGGGCAGCTACCATCTAAGGAAGACAAATAGAAGTGGCAGCTGGTAGGAGTTGTAGGGCTAAATGATTTATCAGTGTAATTACTAGACTAATATCAAATGCTAGGCTATATTGTGAACCTTTGCAAAATATCAAAGCAAATTTTAAATTAGTATATTTGAAAAACTGAATAGCCCAAAATCTGTTTTTGTGTAGCCTCTGATCAGCAGATAAACCAGTCAGCTATTGATGCTTTATATGATGTTTACACTTTGAAGTATGAACCAAAACTTGTAAACAATCACTATTTTCACTGTTTAATGCTTCCCTGTATGGGGAGTGAAATACATTTAATTTCCAATGTTTTATTTCCATTTTAATTCAATTTATTGTTGAATTGAAATAATTTTTGTTATTTTTGTTAATTTACCAACCTATTCTTGAAGTGGAGTATTTATCAATGTACACAAAATGTTATTTAACTTCTAGTTATTTTTTTCACTATTTTTATTTACTTAGTTTCTGTTTTTTTTAAAAACTATTACTACAGACTTATTTGACTACATAAATGAATTTCATTCTTACATATAACATCTGAGCAGCCCAAGGAGGTTGGGTCCTCCCAAGGGTTCTTCCCTATATAACCTTTATATATATATATATATATATATATATATATATATATATATTATATATATATATATGCGTATATTCTCACTTTTTATTTTATCTTAATTACTGTAATCGCTCTTTAAATTAATATCTTATTCAAACCATTTTGTTTTTATTTCCTTTATTAATATTAATATTGTATTTTAACTAATTTCTTTTCGACTGTATGTATATTTTGATTATTTTGTGTCTGAGCTCTGGCAATACGAGTGTTCATATTTGTCATGCCAATAAAGCAGCTTTTGAATCTTGAATCTAGAGAGACAGAGGGAGAGACAGAGGGAGACAGAGAGAGCTTTCCATCAAGAATACTGCTGTGATATTTAACATGTCAGTGCAGTGTGTGAAACTGTTGAGCAATGAACTGAGAATAAACTCGTACCTACATTAATAAAATGATATCGAATTATACTGACTGGCAGGGTGTTTCTACTTTTAGGGAATAGCTGAAGGAGTTACAGCTTCACAATTTCTTTCTGTAGGTTTAGTTTATTATCAGTCTGCAACGCTGGAAGGTGAATTCAGATTGCTGTTCATTATTCAGCACAGCTGTCACAGTGCTATTTATAACGACCCTGCTAAAGATCTCATTAATCTGCAAATTTCACATTTCCCTCGAGTGCAACCAATTAAAGAAAGACTTCAAACAGTCCACGAACACCAGCGGATCATGTGAGTACGAAAACTCATCTCACTCTTGTTCTCTTGGTTTGTTTCATTGCGGGTCTAATGTTTTATAATCTACAGTATCTGTCTGATTACAGTCAGCTACAGGTGGCTGGTACCCTCAATCAATCATTATAATCAATCAGATGGAGATTAGTTGAGCAAAATACTGGGGTGCAACTAATTGTTATGGATAGATTCTAGCCAGAGTTATTTATATAGCAATTTTTACAATGGAGCATTGTCTCAAAGCAGCTTAAAATTTTTTAGATTATCTTCCAAGACCTAGGGCCAATCCCAAACTGAGCAAGACTAGGGCGACAGCGGGAAGGAAAAACTCACCAAACGTTATAAGGAACAAACATTGGGAGGACCAAGACTCAAAAACTAACCCATCCTCCTTGGGTGGCATAGATGATAAATGTAAGAATGAATTACTAATTTATGTAGTCAAATAATCTGTATATATATATATATATATATATATATATATATATATATATATATATACACACACATATGTATACACTTAAGTCTTTATATGTGGGGTTGGAACTGGTCCCGGAACACAAGCTCTGAGAGAAAACAGAAAATGTAGTTAGTTATTCATTAAGAGCACAGTGTCTGTGTGATCGCACTTGGGAGGCAAGAAGACAGCAACCAACATCCCAGATCACCACAAAAGTCTTTGACTCTGAAACACCAGCTCTGCCCTTAGTTTAAGGCAAGGATTTACAAGTCAAGATCAAAAAGACTGAAGCCCAGGCCAGCCGGACCGCCCACCAGACACCCACGGCCAAAAGTCAAGGCATGGCAAGGCAGGCCAGACATGACTCCATGACTCCAGACTCACACAACCCAAGGCACGCATCCCAGTCGAAGTCTAATACATAGATAGTTAGATACTGTAGATAGAGAGAGAGAGAGACAGAGAGAGAGATATGACTAAAAACACCTTTATTACATCAATAATGCATCAATATACTCTCTTATTTACACCCTTGCAGTACTTCATAAACACCTCTTAAATATTCAAAATTAGCTCATTATTTTCAACAACACATAAAACAACATTAACAGCCCAAATATTCTCAAATTAATATGCGTCATTAATCATCTTATAATAAGCAAATTCAATCTTCAATCTTGTAGTCACCAGACCTTTAAACATGTTCAGTACATCAGTACTTACACCTCCCTGTACCCTGTGTTTCCTGGATTTCCACACAGCCAGTTTAGCAGTTCCTGATAGAAAGTTTAAAAGAACCGCTAGACGTTTTCTGCTCTGTGAATATACAGGTCCTAAACTAAACCATCTGGAATCAAAGGTCTTCCCATAAGCTTGAAACCACTGAGACAGAAGGTTAAACAGAACAGAGAGACATGGACACTGTAAAAAGAGATGGAACAGACCTTCTGGTGTTTGACAGAAAGAACAGTTCACCCTCAAATTCGGATCCAGATGTACCAGATACCTGTTTGTGGCTATTGCACCATGTACAATCCTCCACTGGAGATCAGCTGCCCGCTTATCCAGTGGGAGTTTGTACAGGTACCGCCATCTGCCTTTCAGGGAAGAGCCTGTGCCAAACAGTCCAACCCACTTTGAAGACCTCAGAGAGTTCCTGTAGCTGGGACACCTTCACACAGTTGAGATAGTGCCTTTTTTCCAGCAGACTGAAAATTTTCCAAGATTGGGGTAGTGAAGGAAAGAAGTTGACCATTTTTATCCTCGTCTTTTTCATCAACCACGGTCACACTCAACACAGGGAAGATGTACTCCTCTCCACCATTCCAGGAACCAAGAGAGGAACCTTCCTGGACAAATACCCTGCAGAATGACGGCAGAATGACTGTCTCCATCATACGAAGAGATCTAATTCCAGTTTTTCTACAGAGTTCAGCAGGAATCAATGAAACCAAATGTACAAGCTTAGAGCAGCCTGCAGCCACCATGGTTCTCTGTAGGCTGGCTGAAGAGAGCACTGTGGTGTTCAGAAATGGATTATTAAACAGTGACTCCTCGTACAACCATGTTCCTGGAGAACAGTCCTTTCTCTGAAAGATAAAGACCTTCCAAGACTGAAGAACAAACTGGTAGAACACTGTGATTCCAGAGAGGTTCGCCTTCTTCAGCGACATTAAAAAGAGATGTTTATCCAGGCCAAAACCCTCTGTTCTCTTCAAAATCACTTTTGCTGTGTGACTCCATGTTGGTTCATCTCCATACAGGAAAGGCTGTGATTCTGGAGCTGATATCAATCAGGCCCTGTCCCCCTTTCTGAACTGGTAGGTAGAGCACAGCTGCTCAAACCCAATGTTGACCTGACCAGAAATAATCCACAAGCTTCTTTTGAATTTTGTGAACAAGCCCTGCTGGTGGCGGTAGTGCTATCAGTATGTGCCAAAGGGTTGATGCTATGAGCTTATTAGCCACTAAGATTCTTCCCCTATAGGACAGCTGGGGTAGCAACCATTTCCATTGTTCCATTCTGGCACAAAGTTTCTCCAGCGTACCTTCGCAGTTCTTTTTCTGAAAGTCCTGAGTTCCAAAATACAGCCCAAGAGTTTTTAAGCCATCCATCCTCCATTGTAAACCTCCCAGTAAATGAGGAGCCCTTGTTGAACTGCCTTGTCCTGTCCAGAAAGCTTCACTTTTAGCCCAATTTACTTTTGCTGTAGAAGCTCTTCAGAATACATCCAAAGCACCCGAAAGAACTTCGACGTCCCTTCGGTTATTGATAAATACTGTGACATCATCTGCATAAGCAGATAGGGTTATATTAGAGGCTGTGTTTGGAACTAGTGAGCTAAGACCAGTTATTTTAGATCTCAGATGAAATAGCAGAGGTTCAATTGCAAGACTGTAAGGTTGACCTGAGACTGGACAGCCCTGCCTGGTTCCTCTCTGAATACAAAATGGGCAACTCGGACGTCCTCCCACCAATTTTAAAAAATTTCCCCAAACCCAAAGGCTTGTAAAACAGTAAACAGGTACGAATGGTCAACTTGGTCAAAAGCTTTTTCCTGATCGATAGAAATGCATCCTACCACATGTTCAGATCCTCGACTTAGGTCCACGATGTCCCGAATTAAAAACAACTTGTCCATTATCGATCGCTCTGGTACACAGTATGTTTGGTCTTTGTGTACAGTGAACTGTAAATAATCTTTCAGTCTATTGGACAAACATTTAGATAAAATCTTATAGTCCGTACACAAGAGTGACACCGGTCTCCAGTGTTTTAAAAGAAGAAGATCTCCCTTTTATGGAAGGAAAGATAAAACTGAACGGCAGCACGACACCGGCAGCTTCTTGTCCTGAAAGGCCTCACACACCACATCATGAAAGTCCTTGCCAAGCAAACTCCAGAATTTCTTATAAAACTCTGACGGCAAGCCATCAATGCCTGGAGAATGCCCGAGTGAGAGCTGTGAGACAACAGCTGTGAGTTCCTCCAGTGCAAGTTCCGAATCCAGTTGGGCTCTTGATTCAGGATCCAAATGTGGTAGACCCTGTGTAAGCCGAGCTGTTGCTGTTCCGTCAATGTTCTCAGCCTTATAAAGGTTAGAATAAAACTGAAAGGCATGTTGTCACATTTATATCTGCTCTGTAGTAACTGTTCCATCCGGGAGGCGTAAGCAAGTCTTGAGTTTATGTTCAGACACTGATCTCTCTAAATTAGAAAAGAAAGAACTAGGAGCATTCATGTCCTTTATTAAAGTAAAGCAAGATCTGACAAGGGCACCCTTTACTTTTTCATTTAAAAAATGAGCCAAACTCTTCTTTTTATCTTTCAAAAGATCAACATCACCAGGTCTGTTATTTCTAGTAACTTCATTCTCTAGAAGTTTTATCTTTCTATCTAAAATCTGGACAGTTTCTTTGATTTTAAAAGAAGTGTGAAATGTAAACTGCTGACAGACAATTTTGATCTGGCTTTTCCCTACATCCCACCATTGTTTCAAATCTCTAAACTCAAATTTTCTTTTTTTCTACTGATCCCAAAAAATCTCAAAGCTTTGACAGAAGTCTCGGTTCTGTAGTAATTTAAGACTAAGATGCCAGTAGGAGCTTCCAGTTCGAACAGACTTAATAAAACATGTGATGATCTGTAAAGCCTACAGGATTGATATTGCATTTTGTTACCCTGCCACAATATTCTTTAGATACATAGAATCGGTCCAGCCTTGCAGCACTGACTTGCTTATTTAACACCTTTATCCAGGTGTACTGCCTGACGTTAGTATTTTTAACTCTCCATATGTCAGATAAACCAAACTCGTTAATGATTTCGGATAAACATGATGCGGAGATTAAGTGTGGCTCTATCCCTGTGTGATCCATCCCATAATCTACTGTGCAATTCCAGTGTCCTCCCACAATGAAAGCACCACCTCCATCATGCTATCTAAGAGTGGTTTTAAGGTTCTGTAAGAGCTATGTACGTTCATGTCCTATATTAGAGCAATATACATTTATAAAAATACAAAAACATCCGTCAAGCTCTGCTTTTACCAGCAGCACTCGGCCCTTTACTACCTACTGTGTACAGAGAATATTAACTCTTAATTTAGATGAGAAGAGGATGGCCACTGCTCTAGAGGAGATCTGCATGGAGGAATGGGCCAAAATACTAGCTAGAGTGTGTGCCAACCTGGTGAAGACTTACAGGAAACGTTTGACCTCTGTCATTGCCAAAACAAAGGTTATGTTACAAAGTATTGAGCTGAACAAAATTTACTGACCAAATACTTATTTTCCACCAAAATCTTCAAAAATCCTACAATGTGATTTCCTGGATTTTTTTTCTCATTTTGTCTCTCATAATTGGTGTACCTATGATGAAAATTACAGACCTCTCTCATCTTTCTAAGTAGGAGAACTTACACAATCAGTGGCTGACTAAATACTTTTTTGCCCCACTGTACCATGACTAAACCAGCACTGTCCCTCCCACCACATCTTCCATTCAACCTCATTATCAGAATCACTATGAGTCTCCTGAAGGAAGAACACCTGAAACTTCTTCTGCTCAATGACTCCCGATACTAGAGCTCGCTTTCCTCTCCACCGTCCACCATTAATATTGAGGGAACCAATTTTCAAACACACCATAGAGAGAGGAAAGAGCAAAAAGAGTAGAACAGAATGAATTATTTATTTATTTTTTTTATTTTTTTATTTTTTTTTAATTCTAGAGGTTGTCATTTCTTTCTTTTTTTCCTTACGAAGTTTTGTAACCAGTTTTTTCAGTTGGTATCTTTTTTCTGACTCAACTCAAAAGCAGATGCACTTTTTTCTTCTTCTACAGACTTAAAGAATCTTGCAGTGTCTGGAAAGAACTCAACAATAACAACTTTCTTTCCAAAGGTTTCATCAAGGAAATCGCTTAACTGCTGTACAGAGTGTAGGTTCTGATCATCAGTGGGTACAGATACTGCCCCAGCTATATCTGAAGCGCTGTCCTCCCTCCTCAAACCAACCTCTCCACCAGGCAGTTCAGCCTTAGAATCACAATCTAAAACTGTCTCACTGTCCTGTGTGAGGGTAAACTATGTCTTCTCCAGCCACAGAACCCCCTTCCACAACCCTATCAACATCCACTTGAAGCATGTTCACATTTTCAGAAACACTAACAGCTTCATCACCATCCTTCAAAACCAGGATCACATTTTCAGAAAAAAACTTCAGCAGGTTCATCACCATTATTCAAAACCAATTTCATATAATCAGGAACATCAACAACAGTTACATCGCCATTATTCATAACCAGATTTACATAATCAGAACCACCAATGGCAGGTTCATCATATTTGTCTAGAATCATATTCACATTTTCAGAAACACTTACAACAGTATTATCACCATCGTACACACTTTCCTCCACAGTTTCAGTACTAATGTTGGTCTGTGTCTTCACAATACCGTTTGCTTCAACTGTATATTGGCCCAAGGAATCCTGGAACTCAGACGAGTTCCTCATGGTCTCAGTACCAATGTTCTCATCCACCTGCTCATTCAGAGCTTCAGGAACACCAGCGGTAGAATGGCTTTCTATCATTCTTTTTCCACCAGCCTCAGTCTGCTCAGCACTCTGCAGACTGACAGACGCACTGCCATGCTTTACACCCTGCCAGGTTTTTCACTTAGACTGCTGCCCAGCTACCTCCTCTACACCAGTTGGCCCTGCCTTCATGCCATGAGCCTCACTTTTGTGTGGGCACCCCGTTCTTTTATGCCCTAGATCGCCGTACTCAAAGCACTTCATGGTTCCAGTGCTAGCGAACAGCATAAAGGACCTTCCTTCCTGTGTCACCTTATATGAAATATCCAGGGTGGGTTCTCCATTAAGAACCATCAACACTGTTCTACGGAACGACACTGCATTGTTGAAGTCATCATTTATTAAGTTTAGATGTACATTGCGGAAACCACTTACTATTTTACCAAAACGTGAAAGCTCACGTATAATCTGGTCATTTTCCAAAAAAAGGGGGAACATTTGAAGTAGTGACACGGCTTGTAGTAGAAACGAGTGGGGAAACAGTGATAAACTCATCACTTACCGTGATTCCAGTTTCCACCAACAAGTCCACAAGCCTGCGTCGATTCACAAAGACCACAACTGCTTTATTATTCCCGACTAGTTTACCCATCGCGATCAGTATCTGCTCAACCTTGACCTCTGGTTTAGTAACGCAGCGCACACCGTGACGGAGTGACAGAGGCTCAGCTCCATCTTCATGGACCTCTGCCATGTCACTCCACTACGGGGCTAAAACGTGCTCAACGGAGATGGGTTTTTAAGTTTTATTAGCGTTAACTAGATTTGCTTTCGATAAAAGTGACGCACCGAAAAAGTGTACAGTAAAGAAAGTAAGAAATAGCTAACAGACACAAATTGATACGTTCACTCTCAAACACACACACACACACACACACACACACACGCACGCACGCACACACACACACACACACACACACACACACACACACACTATCACCTCCAAATCCCAGCATGAGAGAGAGAGAGAGAGAGAGAGAGAGAGAGAGAGAGAGAGAGAGAGACTGATTCATGAACTGATCACAAGCAAGGAACAAATATAAAAGCAAATAAAGTCACAACCAGAACATTTAACCAAGTGGAATACAGACAAGTCAAGTCAAGTCAAGTCAGATCTATTTCTATAGCGCTTTTTACAATGGAGCATTGTCTCAAAGCAACTTTACAATTTTAGATTATCTTCTAATATCTACGTCCAATCCCAAATTGAGCAAGCCTAGAGTGACAGTGGCAAGGAAAAACTCCCTAAGTGTTTTGAGGAAGAAACCTTTGGGAGGACCAATACTCAAAAAGGGACCCAACCTCCTTGGGCGGCGTAGATGATAAATCTAAGAATGAAACTAAAGTCATGGAGTCATAGACATAGACAAAACATGAACCTTTAATGTGGTGGAAAACAGACAAAACTGGAACCTTTAACGTGGTGAAATATAAACAGAAAAAGAAAAAGAAGCCTTATGTTAACCATGCCCAGGAGCTTCGACTTCTCTGGGCTTTGAGGCATCATGGGATGGACCATGACACAGTGGAAAAGTGTATTGTGGTCAGATCAATCAGTATTCCAGATCTTTTTTGGCAGAAATAATTGCTGTGTGCTCTGTACCAAAGAGAAACAGGACCATCCAGACTGTTATCAAGAACAAGTCCATAAGCCAGGCTGTGTCATGATGTGTGGTTTGGTCAGTGCCCTTGGCAAATGTAATTTACACTTCTGTGATGGCAGCATTAAAACACTGCATTTTTTTTTTTTGCATTTTCCATAATGTCCCAGCTTTCTCTGATTTGGGGTTGTACAATGTATTACATAATAATATAGATAACTGATATGTATAGATTGGTCACTATAATAATGACATATATAAATATACACTGCTCAAAAAAATAAAATGAACACTCAAATAACACACCCTAGATCTGAATGAATGAAATATTCTCATTGAAAACTTTGTTCTGTACAAAGTTGAATGTGCTGACAACAAAATCACACAAAAATCATCAATGGAAATCAAATTTATTAACCAATGGAGGCCTGGATTTGGAGTCACAAACAAAATTAAAGTGGAAAAACATACTACAGGCTGATCCAACTTTGATGTAATGTCCTTAAAACAAGTCAAAATGAGGCTCAGTATTGTGTGTGGCCTCCACGTGCCTGTATGACCTCCCTACAACGCCTGGGAATGCTCCTGATGAGGTGGCGGATGGTCTCCTAGGGATCTCCTCCCAGACCTGGACTAAAGCATCGCCAACTCCTGGACAGTCTGTGGTGCAATGCGACGCTGGTGGATGGAGCGAGACATGATGTCCCAGATGTGCTCAATCGGATTCAAGGTTCTGGGACGGGCGGGCCCAGTCCATAGCTTCAATGCCTTCATCTTGCCGGAACTGCTGACACACTCCAGCCACATGAGGTCTAGCATTGTCCTGCATTAGAAGAAAACCCAGGGCCAACCTGCACCAGCATATGGGCTCAAAGGGGGGTCTGAGGATCCTCTCGGTAAATAATGGCAGGCAGGCTATCTGGCGAGCACATGGGGCCTGGCGCCCTCCAAGAAATGCCACCCCACACCATTCCTGACCCACTGCCAAACCAGTCATGGCTGAAGGATGTTGCAGGCAGTCAGATGCTCTCCAGTCGTCTCCAGACTCTGTCCGTCTGGTCACATGTGCTCAGTGTGAACCTGCTTTCATCTGTGAAGAGCACAAGGGCGCCAGTGGCGAATTTGCCATCCTGGTGTTCTATGGCAATGCCAAGCGTCCTGCAAAACGGTGTTGGCTTGGTGATCACAACCCCATCTGTGGACGTATGGCCCTCAATACTATCCTCCTGGAGTCGGTTTCTACTGTTTTACAGACACATGCACATTTTGGTGGCCTGCTGGATGTCATTTTGTAAGGGCTTCTGGCAGTGCTCCTCCTGTTCCTCCTTGCACACAAGCAGAGGTATCGGTCTGCTGCTGGGGTTGGTTGCCCTTATGGCTTCCTCCACGTCTCCTGGTGTACTGGCCTGTCTCCTGGTAGCGCGTCCAGCCTCTGGACACGACGTGACAGACCCAGCAACCTTCTTCCACGCTCACATGAATGTGCCATCATGGATTAGCTGCACTACCTGAGTCCCTTGTGTGGGTTTGTAAGAGTCCGTCCTCATGCTACCACAGTGTGAAGCACCACCAAACATTCAATGTGCCAAAACATCACCCGAAAGCATAGGTACTGAGAAGTGGCTTTGGTCCCCACCTGCAGAACCACTCCTTTTATTGAGTGGATTTTTCTTGCTAATTTGCCAATCATTTCCATCTGTTGTCTATTCCATTTGCACAACAGCATGTGAAAATTGATTGTCAATCAGTGTTGCTTCCTAAGTGTGACAGTTTGATTTTCACAGTTTGATTTACTTGGAGTTATATTGTGTTGTTTAAGTGTTCCCTTTATTTTTTTGAGCAGTGTATATACTTTAATTGATAGTATAAAGTACAGGTCAGTGTATTGTCTATATAGCACTTTAAGCTCCCATCTGTCATTTCCAGTAATACTGCTGTTTAAATATATTTATTTCTATTAACATATAAGAAAGAAAGGAACCTGAACAGCCTGGAAATAAAGCATCGGCTTTCACATTTGACATAAGCGAGTGTGACAGCAATCTGATGCGTGGCAGATGGTGCATTTTGAGGAGAGCACCCATTCTCAGTGTTCTCCTAAGGGGGTCTCAGCAAACCCCCTCACAAGTCTTTACGTGGCTCATTAAAACCTGTGTATTCATATTCATCGTAATGATTGTATGGCTAAGACTCAGGGCTGTGTGGCTCTGATGTGGATCTCTGCACAAAACGAGGCTAATTACAGACTTAGCTAATGACAGTAATTGCATGTCGAGGGGATTCATGCGTCCCAGAATGAGGTTTCATGCTCACTGTTCTTTCAGGAGTGGTTCCCAGGCGTCTGAAGGAAGTCTTGCTGCTGTGTGTCTGTACATGGCGCAGTGGATCAAGTGCTCATTAGTAGTGTTCTGACGATCTGTCTGGATTAAATGCATCCTGAGGGATGGACAGGAACCTCGGGGGTGGAGTCAGTAATCACAACAAGGGGTTGGAGTTTAGGATGATTCAAATAGTCCTAAATGGATGATATTATATAGCCTTATTATATGAAGATTTATTTGCAACATGATCCATGTAACACCTGTTTTCTATTCATTCAGTTTCTGCCAACAAGGACTAAAGATTCATATCCTGAGTTTAGAGCTCTGTCACGACTATATGAAGAACATAACAGTCAGATTAACTTGTTACCTTTACAAAGAAGTTATAAACACAACAGAAGAAGAACAAGAAATAAAGTATAACGCAGCCAAATATGCAGTTATGCCATGGAATATTAACAGACGGACCATCATAAGATGGTGATGTTCATCAAAGTCAAATTTATTTCTATAGCACTTCTTACAATGGAGCATTGTCTCAAAGCAGCTTTGCAAAGATCTAGGCCCAATGCCCTAACTGAACAAGGTTGGGATGACAGTGGCAAGGACAAACTAATTAAATTCATAAGAAGAAACCTTGGGAGAGCCATGACTCAAAAAGGATTTGTTTTATTTAACGTCCCATCAGCATCAGTGGCTGTATTCACAACAGACACAAGGTTATACCAACACACTATTCATGGGCCAATTTAGAGTGACCAGTCATCCTTTTTTGAATGTGGGAGGAAACTGGAGCACCTGGAATAAAGCCACCCAGACACGGGGTGGACATGCAAACTCCATACTGGCAGAGTCCGGGGCTGGGATCGAACCGATCACTGAGCTGAACTGCTGCACCACCATGTCACCCAGACTCGAAAAATCACCCTAGATGAGCCTAGAAGATATAAGTAAGAATTAAATTAAGTTACCTAATTAATACACACACACACAGAGTATATGGCTATGTTTGTTATTTATTGAGGAAAATGATCCAATATTACATATTAGTGAGTGGCAAAAGTATGTGAACCTTTGCTTTCAGTATCTGGTGTGACCCATTCCTCCATACAAAACAGTTTCAGCTCTGGGATGTTGGTGGGTTTCCTCACATTAGCTGCTCACTTCAGGTCCTTCCACAACATTTACATTGGATTAAGGTCAGGACTTTGACTTGGCCATTCCAAAACATGAACTTTATTTTTCTTTAACCATTCTTTGGTAGAACGGCTTGTGTGCTTAGGGTCGTTGTCTTGCTGCATGATCCACCTTCTCTTGAGATTCAGTTCATGGACAGATGTCCTTACATTTTCCCTTAGAATTCTCTGATATTATTCAGATTCAATTGTTCATTAGTGTATGGCACGCGTCCCTACCTAGATGCAGCAAAACAGGCCCACACCATGATGCTGACACCACCAAGTCACAGATGGATAAGGTCTTATGCGGAATGCTGAAACATAATGCTTTTCTTTTAACCAAAAAGTTCTACTTTGGTCTCATCCATCCACAAAACATTCTTCCAATACCTTCTGGCTTGTCCCCGTGATCTTTAGCAAACTGCAGACGAGCAGCAATTTTCTTTTGGAGAGCAGTGGGCTTTCTCCTTGCAGCCCTGCCATAACACACCATTGTTGTTCAGTGTTCTTCTGATGGTGAAATCATAACATTAACATTAAGCAATGGTAGAGAGACCTTCAGTTGCTTAGAAGTTACCCTGTGGTCCTTTGTGACCTCACCAACTATTACACGCCTTGCTCGTTTAGTGATCTTTGTTGGTCGACCACTCCTGGGGAGGGTAACAAAATGGTCTTCAATTTTCTCCATTTGTACACAATCTGTCTGACTGTGGATTGGAGGAGTCCAAACTCTTTAGAGATGGTTTTGTAACCTTTTCCAGCCTGATGAGCATCAACAGCTCTTTTTCTGAGCTCCTCAGAAATCTCCTTTGTTCGTGCCATGATACACTTCCACAAACGTGTGTTGTGAAGAGCAGACTTTGATATATCACTGTTCTTTAAATAAAACAAGGTGGCCCCTCACACCTGATTGTCATCCCATTGACTGAAAACACCTGATTTTAATTTCACCTATATATTAACTGCTAATCCTAGAAGATCACATACTTTTGCCACTCACTAATATGTAACGTTGGATAATTTTCCTCAATAAATAAATGACCATGTATAATATTTTTGTCTCATTTGTTTACCTGGGTTCTCTTTATCTACTTTCAATCTGATGATGTTTTATGTCATATTTATGCAGAAACATAGAAAATTCTAAAGGGTTCACAAACTTTCAAGCACCACTGTAAACATGTACAGTTTCTATTCATTTAATAACAGCAAAGTCATTATAAAATAAGTCTGTTCACTTCCCCATGAATGAATATATATATATATATATATATATATATATATATATATATATATATAATACATTAAAGAGAATACAATATTATGAAGAGTGAATAGTAAGGAATATAAAACTATAGAACTATAGAACAATACTATATATGTTACAGGCACTGTGTGACATTAGGCATTGCACAGAATGCCTAGGCTATGTTTGGAATGTGTGATGTTTTTAGGCAAAGGTCTGTGTTATTTTAATATGCTATATACAGTACATTCCCTAGGCACTGTATATAATACCTAAGCCTTATACAGAAAGAGTGAGTGAGTGAGTGAGTGAGTGAGTGAGTGTGTGTGTGTGTGTGTCAGGCCATAGACTGGTGCCTTGTTTAGGGCTGCCTTGAACCCTGTGCTACCAATGAGGTCCTAGATCCCAGTGACTCTGAATTGGATTAAGTGAGAGAAGTGCGAGGTTCTGTATGATACCCATGGAGTTGGTTGGTTGGTTTTCTGGCACTGTTAAATACAGAACTGGTTTATTGGCACCATAAGGTTTAGTTTTCTGGCACTGTTAGCCCATACATTTGGTTAAGTGCAGAGGTTGGTGCACTAGCACAGTGACGTACACAGGTTGGTTTCCAGTGACCACCGAGTCTAGTGGTTGCTTGGCAACGGTTTCCATTACGTTTGCGCCCCTCATATTTTCCTTAATGCTGACGGCATTTCATGATGTGAATTTATTGTTACGATCAGTGAGCAGAGACATCTGATATGAGTTTTCATTTCAAGGAGCTGCAGGGTACATACTTCATGTAGGGCTTTTAATGATGTGTACGACTGTGTGGCTTCCCTGGCACTGTCCTAATCCAGAGATTAGTTTCCTGACAATTAAATACATAGGTTGGTTTCCTGGGACCAATGAGTCCAGAGGTTGATTTCCTGGCATTGTTATGTTGAAACATTCTTTCCTGGCACTGTTAAATCCATAGGTTGTTTTCCTGGCACCATTTCCTTTCACTGATAGTTTCACTGATGCATCATTGGTTTTCTGGGGCTGTTAATTACATTAGCTGGTATCAGAGGCATCATCAATCCTACTTGACTGGTGCACGTGCCCCAGTAAAATGTTGCTGTGCCCCACTGAAATCACATCAATAAAAAGTCAATTTGATCCAAATTCAAAACAGGCACTACGTTTCTCATAATGTCCCAGCATCTTTCAGAACACTTGAGCGGCTAACGCTTTCAGTCAGAGCCAGTTTCTTTTACAGAACAGTACAGAGGTTGTTTTTTGGCACCAATAAGAATGGAGATTGGTTTTCTGGCACTGCTAAGTACAGAGGTTGGTTTACTGGGACCACTGAGCCCAGAGACTGCTTGCCATTGGTTCCATTATGTTTGTGGCACTTGTTTTTTGTTTTTTTTTCTTAATGCTGATGATGCTTCCTTTCACCAATACGTTTAGGGGTTGGTTTCCTGACATTGTTTAGTCCGGGCCTCACTCAGATGCTGTCATGCAGGAATGGATGTTTGTTCTGCCTCACCAGAGTTCTCAATGCTGCTCATTACCAAAAACTTTTTTAGGCGAGAATATAGTATGTAACGTAGCGTATGTAACATGCGCAAGTTTATAGTTCTTTTTTCCTCTATTGTAGACCATGTCATATCAGCAACACATCAGATCATCTCATATCATGGCTCATGTCTGCATCCGCTATGTAATACCATACCCACATTCATCATTTCTGACTGTAACAAGAGATTTGTTGGATTCGTACCGATGCTCTGATGATACGAAGTAAACAAAATTCATTTACACTGACTACTGAGTTTTCCTGAGCACTAACAGGCCTTCCCAGATTGATGATTAATCAGAACCAAGTAGAACATCACTAGAAGTAAGAACAAGTTATCCCTCTGTCACAAATCCAATCATGCTGCTGCTATTTATAAAAGCCATGTCATACAAACCGTACTGAGCTTCTGCACAAGAACAAAACTCTCCGTTCATCCAGAGGTTCATCTTAAGGTTTCACAAACACAAGCTCTTTGTTAAAGTTGAAGGATGAGGAACGCGATTATTTCATGCATTCCAGAGGACATCATAGTCTTCATAAGACTGAGAGTGAAATAAAGTGCTTTCCTGATGTCACTCACACATTCACACAGTCAGTTTTGTACTGGCTTAATCCAAGTCAGGGTCATGGGGAGCTGGGGCCTAGCTATCAGTACAGAATGCAAAACAGGAATCAACCCTAGACAGGGTGCTTAATCCATCACACGGCACGCGCACACACACTCACACTGGGGCACTTTAGGGATGCCAATTAACCTAAGACATGGCTTTGGAATGTGGGAGAAAACCGGAGAACCTTTGGGTCAAATCTAAAAGGTAGTCATGTCTCAGCAGTTAAGGTTCTGGACTACTAAGCAAATTTTAGATGCCAGAGGCCTTAAAACAAGACATCACCTTCAGGGCTTAGTTCAGTTATAGGTTGTTGAAATTTAAGGCTCTGGTATATTGCTCTGAAGATTGAGTTTAAAAGTGCCAGCTCTACCACTGTTCATCTCAACTTTGGCAAGGACACTTTGGGCTAGATGACGTAAAGCGCTAATATGCATATTCATGATGTCATCATGTCATATTTACATTCTGCCTAGTTTCAGACGCAGTCTTTTATATTTTGTTTGCTTCTCTCTTACCCTCGTTGCAGGATAAACCAAATTAACTATGTGCATATTTCAAAAGAACAGCAGTATGTATGAATTTATTAATGCACTGAAATTCACAAAATGTGTGCCATGTGCTACAGTGGTGTGAAAAAGTGTTTGCCCTCTTCCTGATTTCCTATTTGTTTGCATGTATGTCACACTTGAGTGTTACGGAACATCAAACCAATATAAATATTAGTCAAAGACAACACAAGTAAACACAAAATGCAGTTTTTAAATGAAGGTGTTTATTATTAAGTGAGAAAAAAATCCAAACCTACATGGTCCTGTGTGAAAAAGTCCCCCTACACCCTTAGCAGCAACGACTACAACCAAGCGTTTGTGATAACTTGCAATGAGTCTTTTACAGCGTTGTGGAGGAATTTTGGCCACTTATCTTTGCAGAATTGTTGTAATTCAGCCACATTGGAGACTTTTCCAGCATGAAAAACCTTTTTACGGTCATGCCACAGCATCTCAATAGGATTCAGGTCAGGACTCTGACTAGGCCACTCCAAAGTCTTCATTTTGTTTTTCCTCAGCCATTCAGAGCTGGACTTGCTGGTGTGTTTTGGATCATTGTCCTGCTGCAGAACCCAATTTTGTTTCAGCTTGAGGTCACCAACAGATGGCCGGACATTCTCCTTCAGGATGTTTTGGTGTAAGCAGAATTCATAGTTCCATTTATCACAGCAAGTCTTCCAGGTCCTGAAGCAGCAAAACAGCCCCAGACCATCTCACTACCACCACCATATTTTACTGTTGCTATAATGTTCTTTTTCTGAAATGCTGTGTTACTTCTACACCAGATGTAATGGGACACACACCTTCCAAAGAGCTCAACATTTGTCTCCACAGAATGTTTTCCCAAAAGTCTTGGGGATCATCAAGATGTGTTCTGGAAAAATTGAGACGAGCTTTAATGTTCTTTTTGCTCAGCAGTGGTTTTTGTCTCGGAAACTCTGCCATGCAGGCCATTTTTGCCTAGTCTCTTTCTTATGGTGGAGGAATGAACACTGATCTTAACTGAGGCAAGTGAGGCCTGCAGTTCTTTGGATGTTGTTGTGGGGGTCTTTTGTGACCTCTTAGATGAGTCATTGCTGCGCTCTTGGGGTAATTTTAGTCGGCCGGCCACTCCTGGGAAGGTTCACCACTGTTCCATGTCTTCTCCATTTGTGGATAATGGTTTCTCACTGTGGTTTGCTGGAGTCCCAAAGCTTTAGAGATGGCTTTATAACCCTTTCCAGACTGATAGATCTCAATTACTTTCTTTCTCAATTGTTCTTGAATTTCTTTGGATCTCGGCATGATGTGTAGCTTTTAAGGATCTTTTGGTGTACTTCACTTTGTCAGGCAGGTCCTATTTAAGTGATGTCCTGATTGAGAACAGGTGTGGCAATAATCAGGCCTGGGTGTGGCTAGAGACAGTGAACTCAGGTGTGATAAACCATAGTTATGTTTTAACAAGGGGGGCAATCACTTTTTCACACAGGGCCATGTAGGTTTGGATTTTTTTCTCTCTTAATAATAAACATCTTCATTTAAAAACTGCATTTTGTGTTTACTTGTGTTGTATTTGACTAATATTTAAATTGGTTTGATGTTCCAAAAATATTTAAGTGTGACAAACATGCAAAGAAATAGGAAATCAGTAAGGGCGCAAACACTTTTTCACACCACTGTATGTATATATGCCGCTCCATCTCCTGGGGCAGAAGAGACAGACAGTTTTTGGTGATTCTTTTCAGTGGGAACTAGCTATGGTTTGTACAAATAGTTGCTAGATTTTCCGCTACACGATTTTACGAAAATTGCTTGCTAGAGGGGTCTGAAAAGTCACTGAATCTTCTTCAAAGTACTTCTGCCACCTCTGCCAGCCCCCCGCTACTTTTGCCCATATAGCAGTTTTATTGGAGAAACAAATGTGATGATCTGCTGTGGCAACCCCCGAACATTAGTAGTCGAAAGAGAATTAAATTATTTGATAAAAAAAATTTAATAAAAAATACTAAATGATAATAATAATTCTTGTTGAAACTATAGATTTAAGTGACAAAAAAAGCTGCATGGATTATATAGTCATTGACTAAATAAAATAACGCACCTAGACAGAAATGTCGAACTGCTTCAAAATTCTCAAGAGCAGCTCTCACAGTTTTGTTGTCCACCATCCAGACACAAGTGGCACCTTCACTACACACCCCTGTCTCTGCCTGGAGATATACATACAGTGGTGTCTCTGAATGTATTCAAAATGCTGCCCACTATGTTTGAGTGTTAAATCTATGACCCCACAAATAGTAATCTAAAGGGGTTAGATCAGGAGAATGTGATGGTCACTAAATTTGTACACCTACTCCAATTCACCTTTGGGGAAACTGCATACTACCATCACGATATCTCTGACAACGTGTCGGTAATGAGGCAGGATGCCATCTTATTGGAAGAAATCCGGAAATGTTCCATCATCTGACAGGAATGAAGGAAACATGTCTTCATCTAACAGCCTAGTATAACAGCCCACTCTTAATGTTCCATCAATAAATAGAGGTCCAACAATTGGGGTACCCCATACACCACACCACACCACTCCATGACTTTAACAAGGATCATGGATAGCTTTCTGTGGATAATCTTCCAACTCAAGCAGTGTTTTGGCTCAAATCTGGTGGCTTATTGGGTGTGAATGAATTGAACCAAATGGCGTGTTGCTCATGCCAACTGTTCAACAAGTCTACGACAGTTGGCTTGTACGGAAGATGCAGCTCACGAATGAGCAAACAGAAACACACCACAGTCATGATACAGAAGCTTAAGCACCAGTTTCTATGACACTTTTCTTTGCAGAACGCTGTTATTTCAGAAAGATCCTTCCAGCATACTTGAGATCACCCACAGAGCAGATTTTCATGACATAACTGTTCTGTTTCCCATTCTGACCAAGCCTATAATGGTCAGGGGCACAGATGGATCTAGAGCCTATCCCAGAATGAACTGGCTGAAGATGGGGTACAGTGGTGCTTGAAAATTTGTGAACCTTTAAGAATTTGACATATTTCTGTGTACATTTGACCTGAAACAACTTCAGAGTTGCCCAAATGTTTACAGTCAGTCATTTAGCAGACGCCTTTATCCAGAGCAACTTACAACTGCTACATTCTTACAATCCAAGCAATTGTGGGTTAAGGGGCTGGCTCAAGGACCAAACAGTGGTCTATAGTCCAGTACCTTAACTGCTAGGCCACCACAGTCCCTCATGACCCCTGGTTTACAAGGTCAGTACTCTTACCATTGAGCTGTTACCCTTTGTGAGTAAATTGGAAAAGGAGGCAAGTATTATACTTGGTTATTTATTTATGGAGGAAAATGATCAAATATGAAATATCTGTGAGTAGCAAAAGTATGTTAACCTTTGCTTTCAGCATTTTTATGATCATTGTCTTAATATTCAACCTCTCTTCAGTCAGCTTCTTCACTGATTTTAGAGCATTTTAGGCTTAATCCAAATCCAACGTATAGAACCACCACCACCATACTTAACAGTTGGTAAGACATTCGACTCTTGAGTTGGAGTTTTTTGGTGATTGTAAGCAAAGTCTATACAGTGGTACCTCGGTTCTTTTTGTTAATTTGTTTCCAGAGGCTTGTCAAGAATCAAAAACGACGAACACCAAGCAAATTTTATACAGGAAATCCACACTGTATAAGGCATTACATGCATTAATGGAGTTGTATTGTACAGGTGCTCCCTGATTTATGATGGGGATATGTTCCAACAAATCCATCCTACGTTACTGTAAGTGTAACATGAACAAACATGAAGGAGTTTAATGAGTGTTTGGTAGTGCAGTCTATACTGTATCATAGTATATAGGTAATGATAGCCTATGATAAGTAATGATAAGTAAGTTAATGGTTAAAACACTTACATTAACCTACAGTTGGCCAAAATCATTAATACAAAACTCATTTTATAATGAAGTGTTGAAAACTCTCATGTGATTTAGTGAGTAATGGACTGAAATTGAAAAGTAAAAGCAAAACACTTACTCGACTGGTGAACTCAGGGTGCTAGCATAGCTGCTAATGCTAAATGCAGACTGTGTTTCCTTTCAGTTTCCTTTAAGTTGACTCGTATACCAAATTTTTTTAGGACCCACAGAGACTTATTTGCACTAAGAATACAGTACTGTAGATGTAAAAATAAAGAAAAACATCGGTACCACTGTATTCAAACAGGCAGCTCAAAGTCTGATTTAAGATGAACATAATATGTTCAGTCTGGAATTCTAAACTCCACACAGAATATGACTTCTTCAAACAGATTCCAGCCATGGTTTCATGAGGTATCAAACTTTTTATTTAGAACCATTTGACCCTGATTGACTGGTCAGATTGGATTTATGTCACTCGATACAAATGTAAACGTAAACAGGTCCAGTGCTGTGTTTTACAATCCCAAAAGAACTGTGGAAGACAATGAAAGTGAAGGCAAATCTGATTGGGTCTTTTGGGGTTGTGGTGGTTTAGAGGTTACCTGTTGGTGCTTGAAAGGAAGGACCATAACCCACAAATGCTTGCATTATGAGACTGGCTCTATTATAAAGGACATCTGAAAATTTTTCCACTACGTGTCTTTAGTCCTTTTCATTACTTTAAACTTTCCCACTCTTTTTGTTATTTAGAATTGTATCATTCCTGTTTTCTTATGGCTAATTCTGAACGATACCCACTGAAAACTGGCCCACTTCAGAGATGTTCAGCTTCCACACCTATTGTGCTTGCAGATACAAATCATGACTGTTCAGATCTAAGTCAGGTAGGTGAAGTGGGGATTAAGAAGACTTTTCTTTTTGTATGCCTTTGTATGTGTCTTACTCCGAGTGCCCTGATGGCATTGAGGAACATTGTCCTTCTGGCCTGCTTTTGCCCATTTTTGGTTACTTCCTTCCAAGTATGTAATGCCAAACCAATGACATGTATCATTTGATGTTTTCAGAAATGTGCTTAAAGGTAAACCAGTGAAAGTCCTATGAGAAATGCATGAGATTATGGTTTTTAATGTGTATGCTTTGACAAGATGTAGCTCTGTGTTGTTATTACATCAGATGCTCTTCTGGGTTTTTAGTTTATAATGAGCTAGGCTTTTTTTGGAGTGATCCATTGAGGACAAAGCAATGACAGGATTATGATATGCAATTATGTCTGGGTATCATTTTTAGAATTTTCTTTGGTTATTTTATGTACTAAATGTGTTTAGTTAGAGATATTTATATTGTACAAGCTTGATTTATGTCAGCAAGTTCACTGGGACTGTGGTGGCCTAGCGGTAAAGGCACTATGGACCAGAAGGTTTAGGGTTCAAAACCTACCTCGGCCAGGTTGCCACTGTTGGGTCCTTGAGCAAGACCCTTAACCCACCATTGTTTGGATTGTAAGAATGGATCAATTGTAAGTCGCTCTGGATAAGGGTGTCTGCTAAATGACGTACATGTAACTGTTCTATATGGGCAGAGTTTCAGCAGTTTTCATGTGAGTGGAGTAAAAAGAAACCTGCAGCCCACCTCTTATCCTTTCTGGAAAATGCCATTATAAGTGAAGGCACAGCTGACAGACAGCAAAACAAACCATTTGCCTTATATGTTTCTTTATACAGGACAACATAAATACCCCCTTGGAGTTAACCAGGGGTGTTGGTGTTGCCACTTCAATCACCATTGAATATTACACAACGCAGAAGTAAACCCATTACACAAGGTGAGGTAAGGTAAAGGCAGGAGGCTTCCCGGGCTTGTGAAACACTATTGAATGGTTCTATTAAGTAATTTTGGAACTGGTTTTTCATTTTTCCACCACACCACGTTAGCTGTTAACATGTTCAGGCACCACTATGTATGTAATTTAATAAACCAACACCACTTGAACTTCTGCCTCCATCCTCATTCCTGGCTGCAAGCTTGACGGCAACCCTTCATTTAGTATTTTGTGTAGCCTTCTTTGAAAAGGTAACAGCTTCTGAGTCTTCTCCTATAATGCTCAATGAGACTTGAGAACAGATGATGAGAAATTTGAGATTATTCCTCTATACAGAATCTCTCTAGATCCTTCAGATTCTGAGCTCCTTGCTTATGGACTCTCCTCCTTAGATCATCCAACATGTCAGGGGACTGGGATAGCCATTGCAAAAGCCTTGATTCTGGGCTCTTGTTGATTTTGAGGTGGATCATTGTGCTAGTGAAAGATCAAACCACAGTGCAGTTTATGCTTCCCTGCTGTCATGTTTTGATTGAATATCCTCTGGCACATGATTACGTGGTGCAGGGCCTTTTGATGCAGATCCACCACTATACTCCACAGTGGAGATGAGGTACTTTTCTTCATGGCTCTATTTGTGTCTGTTTCAAACCCACCTCTGTTGTTTGCTGCCAGAAAACTTCAAATTGTATGAAAGTACTTCAAATGATGGGTAGTTTGTATTAGTATTTTGAAAGCTCAAATGCATCATCTGCAAATAATCTTTCCAAAGCCTGTTTTGTTCATGTTTTCAAGTGGTGCCAATGTTTATGCTTGGCTGTGTCGCTGCTGTTTGTGCACACAACACCCTGATAGGCTTACCGGGATGAAACTCGGATTAAGGTTTCAAAAGTCAATTAAGTTGTTAAACCTCACACTACAGGTAAACAGTGTTTAAATATGTCACCAGCACTGTGACAGACAGGAAAGTGCCACGTGCACTGCACTACCCACAGCTGATGTCTGGTGATATCAGACCTGGAGTGCTAAATGCTACTGTCTGATGACGTGGGTGTGTAGCGCCTGGCTCAGTGAGACGATGTGTTAAATAAGCATCCAGGGCATGCAGATTGGCATAAGCACAGTCCAGCACACTCACGTATAAACACTGGGAGACTGGAAGAAATCTGAAATCTGTGAGCATGTCTGGTATACGCTCGCAGTCAACTATTCACCCCCCTCACCTTGAAAAGGTATCACAGTAACATTTATAGAACTGAATAAAAATATACAATAGTAAGTCTCAGTAAACAAAGAAACATAATGTGACATAATATTGAGATTAAATGAAAGACTTCTAGTTCTCTTGAAAAATGTCCATTTGCACCATTGTTTAACCGCCAACCTCAGTATTTGGCGACGCATCCATTTGATCTCTATTAAGTGATTTCGCTAAGTGCTGGCAAGCATCTGATATTTGCCCATTCATGTCGTGCAAAAGCTTCCAGCTCACTGAGGTTTGTGGCTTCTGCTCTGCAACTGCTTTCCTTCAATTCCATCAAAGATTTTCTATAGGGATCGAAATCTGCAGACTGAGAAGGCCACTTTAGAACATTCCAGAACAGATTCCTTAACCAAGCTTAATTTGACTTGAGGGTGTATTTGGGATTGTTGTCTTTTTAGACTGTCCAAATACCACAGAGGTTCAAGTTCACTACAAAATCATAGCATTCCCCCTCACACGAGCTTTGGTATGACCCACATCATCCTGACAGGGCTCCCCTCTGACCCTTTTCCCCTTCCACAGCAGGCTGATCAGTTACATTGTGTTTGCTGTGCCACTCTGATAAAAAAAGATCCTCTTTTTCTGCACTTGGATTGACTGGCCTTTTCCCTCCCCCTGTTTATTGCAGTGACGTGCAGTGAGGTAAAGGACGGGTGAGACACTGGACAGACAGAGCTAGATTTAAACATACAAACATCAAAGAGATTAAAATATTAAATTCCCAATAACTTGGGTTGATATGGTAATGTTTTTCTATTTAATATTCCTTTTTTTTAAAGCACGCATAGTCTGTTTTCGGTGTGTTTAGGTATTTTGCCATTTCGGACGCAGCCTTGGTCTCTGTTTGTTGGCCCATTAACTTATGTGTGATAAGTTCTGGATCATCCATATGCTCTCTGGCAAACTTCAGACGGACCTGGACATGTACTGGCTTAAGCAGGGGGACACGCCTGGCACTGCAGGATCTGAGTCCCTCTCAGCGTAGTGTGTTACTGATGGTAGCCTTTGTTACTTTGGTCCCAGCTCTCTGCAGGTCATTCATCAGGTCCCTCCGTGTAGTTCTGGGATTTTTGCCACCGTTCTCATGATCATTTTGACCCCATGGGATGAGATCTTGTGTGGGGCCCCAGATCGAGGGAGATTATCAATGGTCTTGTATGTCTTCCATTTTCTTACAATTGCTCCCACAGTTGATTTATTCACACCAACCTGCTGGCCTATTGTAGATTCACTCTTCCCAGCCTGGTGCAGGTCTACAATTTTCTTCCTGGTGTCCTTCGACAGCTCTTTGCTAAATAAATCCATCATACTTGCACCTACGTCTGTCTCCATCCCCGTATTGTGTGTAAAATGTAACACTGTGAATCCACGATGCCTTGCCTTTCATGTGCCAGACAAAACGCTGATCCATATGACCAAAACAGTTCCAGCTTTGTTCCCTAGAATTGTACTCTCCAGGCTTATCCAAGTTCCTTCTAGAATATTCCAGTCGACCCTTCTTGTGCTTTTTGGTCAAGAGTAGATACATTGTGGAGTCCAGCCATGATGTTTTCCTTGCCACTGTCGCCCTAGGCTTGCTCAATTTGGGATTGGACGTAGTTATTAGGAGATAATCTAAACTTGTAAAGTTGCTTTGAGACAATGCTCCATTGTAAAAAGCGCTATATAAATAAATCTGACTTGACTTGACTTGACTTTTTGGTTGTTAAGTGATCTTCTTATGGCTGATATCGACACATCTGTGCCAGCAATCATAAAATCATCCTGTAAGTCTGAGCAGTAACACAGGGTTTTTTTCTTTGTTGTCCTGATGAGATGCTTAAGGTCTTTGACAAAATCTGGATCTTTTTCCCACAGCCAGGCATGTTTGCTGCTGTGTCATAAGTTTTAAACTTCTGTAAAATGCTCCTAATGATGTCTCTAAAAATGTTATGTTCTTAAACCTATTGCCCTTTTGTTACAATGAAATTATCTCCTCTTTCAGCTTTTGTGACAGCTCCTTAGTCTTCATCATGGTTTGCAGGCGAATTTCTACCCTGCTAAGCCGCCATGTTTCAGGCCGCCAGTAGGTGGCACTTTAATCCTACTTTAAACTTGTAACGCCGGATGATGTACAGCACCTGTCTGTTATCAGAGACATTATATAAGAAGGAGACTGGGCACTGGTTGAAATATGAATGTACAGAAGCCCCGCCCCATCATTAGAAAGAACCAATCGACATATTAGTAATTGTGTTGGAGAGGGGCGGTACGTCTCGGCCCCTTTGTAGTGGTGGGATGCACATGCGCAGTAGCCAGAATAAGCTAAAAATATCGTATATTTCTGTGTTATTGGAACCCAACAACACAAGTATGTTATATAATTTTTGTCAGATTATAGCAGCGATTCTAAATTGTAATGCATTTTACACGTTAATTTCTCTTTCAGTTTCTGATATACAGTGGGGAAAAAAAGTATTTAGTCAGCCACTGATTGTGCAAGTTCTCCTACTTAGAAAGATGAGAGAGGTCTGTAATTTTTATTATAGGTACACTTCAACTATGAGAGACAAAATGAAAAAAAAATCCAGGAAATCACATTGTAGGATTTTTGAAGAATTTAATTGTAAATTATGGTGGAAAATAAGTATTTGGTCAGTAACAAAAGTTCAACTCAATACCTTATAACATAACCTTTCTTGGCAATGACAGAGGTCAAACGTTTCCTGTAAGTCTTCACCAGGTTTGCACACACTGTAGCTGGTATTTTGGCCCATTCCTCCATACAGATCTCCTCTAGAGCAGTGATGTTTTGGGGCTGTCGCTGGGCAACACAGACTTTCAACTCCCTCCACAAAATGGGGTTGACATCTGCAGACTGGCTAGGCCACTCCAGGACCTTGACTATTTCTTGAATTTGCATAAAGGAATATAAACTGTACATGTACGTGCATTTTTATGTACAATGTCACTTTGTCTAGTTTTTATAACCTTGTTAAGTCGCCAAACTTGTCTCTCACCAAAACTAGTCCTGAAACAGACATGGGCAAGATAACGGATTTAGACTGTATATGACGTTGCAGAATTAACAAAATATCCTGCTACTCTAAAATACTACATCATTCCTTTTTTTGTTCATTTGCTGATCCCTGTTTTTCTTAGAGGGTTGAATATTTCTGTTTGCAAGTGTAGCTACGAAGGACATATAATGCCATCGTGACACAGCATTGATTGTAATCTGAATTGCATTTGGATCCATGGCTCCAGGTTATACCTTTGATCGTTTGGTCATTTGGGCGTCTCCTCAAAATACCGTCCTCCTTTCTGTCCTCGACTGGAATTAACATGAGCTGGAAATGCCCTAATGCATGTTCGATAAGCACACCCTATTCATATCATGTAGAAGAAAGAAACTGAGACAGAAAATCTGATACGCCATCTCAAAAGCCTGTGCTCAGCCACCACCCACACACCCAGCATGGTGAACGTGGGCACTGAAAAGCTTTCAAAAAGCCAACATTTGCGCTCCAGAGCTTTATATACAGCCATGCTTATTAACAGGCTGTTTGGTAGAGACACCCACCTACACTCAATGTCAATTATAAGCATGATGTAGGGGTACAATTACTGTCACTAGCCATCTGTTGCTAGGGCGATTTCCAATTTCCCCCTTATCCATTAATGGAAAGGGAAGAGCATTGATTCACCAGTTATTGTTTGAATGCTGGACCATTTTTCAAAGTTCATAAACTCGGTTGAACAAAACAAAACTATATGCATCCTGTGGTCAGAAACTGATGATATGTGTACAGGACAGTCCAAAGCAACAAAAGTAACATTACATTAACATTAACTTCTTTATCCAGAGAAAATAACAGCCTATGTATAGTTACAAGGTATAAATCAAGCAACTGAGTGTTGCGCAAGTACTCAATGGTGGCAGCTTGGCATTACGTTTGGGCACCCCTGGTCACATGACACCTTTTGTTGATTCTCTAAATAAAATGTCTACGATATTCTCTGTGAAATTGCACATTATATGGCCTGGATGTTTCCAGAACATCATATTATATACCATACTTAGCAATGTTATATGGGATACTGTAGTGCACTGGTATTGACTACATAGACAAGATGCTGCAGTGTTTCTCATGTATTGATCATCACAACATGATTTTCTTTTTTTTTAGTATGGAAGATCCAACATTATCGCCACAAATTCTCAAATAGATATTAATCTGCAACTATCCCGCTACCCACGCGTGTTTCTCGCATTGTGGAGTGCAGATCCAGTGCGGTTACTTCACAGATCAGGTACTTTTTGGGTGGTGGATCATTCTCAGCACTGCACTGACACTGATGTGGTGGTGGCATGTTAGTTTGTATTGTGCTGGCTAGAGTGGATCAGACACAGCAGTGCTGCTGGAGTTTTCCACTCATGTGCCAAGTTATGCTTTCACTGTCCTTCCATTCTCATATAAAACTAAAGAAGTATCGGATATATTACAAACCTTTTTTATTGTGTTTTTCTTTATTTTTACAGCTACAGTACTGCATTCTTAGTGAAAATTAACCTTAGTTTTCACTTTCAATCCATTAATCACTAAATTACATTATATTTTTCAACACCTTATTATAAAATGAGCTTTGTGTTAATGATTTTGGCCAACTGTAGGTTAATGTAAGTGTTGTAAACATTAACTTATCATTACCTATCATATTATCCTTTCCATATCTCCGATATTATACAGTACAGACGCTCTACCAAAACACTCATTAAACTCCTCAGTTTATGATACATTTGATGACAATGGATTTGTTGGAACATATCCCTATGGAAAACCAGGGAGCACCTGTACAATACAACTCCATTAATGCATATAATGTTATACAGTGTGGATTTTCTGTGGATCTGGAAGGAATTACTTATGGGAAAAATTATGGAACTGTGATAGCCTAGCGGTTAAGATGCTGGACTCTGGAGCAGAAGGTCAAGGTTCAAATCCCACATCTGCCAAGCTGCCACTGTTGGGTCCTTGCAAGACCCTTAACCCACAATTGCTTAGATTGTAAGATTGTACCAATTGTAAGTCACTCTGGATAAGGGCGTCTGCTAATAAATGTAAAATGTGCTTGGTACTCATCATTTTCGGTTCTCAACAAGCCTTCTGGAACGAATTAACAGCGAGAACCCGAGGTACCACTGTATTGTGTTTAGAGATGTGTTTCGAAATGGGTTTGGTAGCTGTTTCGAAGATGCTGCTTTTAATGAGTGGAACAAGCACCATGTTTATGTAAACAAACCCAAAACAAGTGAAGCCTCTTAGAAACAGCAGACCTGGCAACCATGTTTGATTCTGCTACATTTACATTTACAGCATTTAGCAGACGCCCTTATCCAGAGCGACTTACAATTGATACAATCTTACAATCCAAGCAATTGTGGGTTAAGGGTCTTGCTCAAGGACCCAACAGTGGCAGCTTGGCAGAAGTGGGATTTGAACCCTGGACCTTCTGGTCCATAGTCCAGTACCTTACCTGCTAGGCTACCAAAGTTCTGCTAGCCGCCTCCATGCTTCGAGTGCATGTGCAGACTGAGAAAACCACCTTTTGTGATCGAAATGATTAAGTGCATGTATACATACTCAGAGTAAGGAAATAAAAAACACATGGGAAGATCATACCAGACTGTACAAGAGATTAGACTTGGGAAGCTGGAGCACCAACACTTCCTGCTGTAGCAACTTGGGCTGTGCTAAAAAAATCGATACAGCAATATATCACGGTATTTATTTTCGTGATGTACTACATCGGTTTTCAGCTCAAAGTATCGGTTTTTGAAGGAAGAAAAACACATTTCAAATGGGGTATGATCTCCCCTCCTGTAGATGTCGTAGTACAGTGTCTTGACTCAATTTGTCCTCTGAATTATCCGTGTGATGTGATGGATTAAGACGACTCCATGCATCATAACTTGTATATTAGCTGTGTGGAATATCGCAGTATATCGCAATATCCATCGTATCGCAATGTATCGTGAAGTCCTTTCCAATACCCACCCCTAGTATCAACAGACATTAGGAAGGGAAATAACTGGAGCAATGCAGACAAGTTGAAACTGGGTTCCTTTATTTTTTCATATCAGTCATTTCCCTTTCTTTTTTGTTCAGTCCAAGCCGTCATTCGCTATTCCACATTTCAGAATGACATGCCCTAAAGTACAATGCTCTCACCCGCTGGTGAGGGCCTTCTGTTTTGATCAGTTTCAGCTTTGCTTCCAAATGAAAGTCACGCATTCAATTTCTGTTCGAGCAAGGCATAAATAACAACAACAACACTGTATCCGTACCAGCAGTATCCGAACAGTCAGCGACTGAGGGCTCTCGAGTCCTACCGCGTACGAACAGGGGATCACATTGGAAAAGACGCCTGAGTTAAGCGCTGTTACGCTTTGGGTAAACAGCCTGGCATGGTTCAGAAAGAATGAAACCGTGATCATTAATCGAATATGCAAAACAAATACACATACCACAGTCATGCAGGCTGCAATACAAGCTACAGTCTCACTCATTCACAATACTAAGTAGAACAACAAAAAAGGTGCAAATAACACAATGCCCATCATCATCTATAATACAGTAAGATCAGCTTGGTCCATCTGTACCCAGCTTGGACATCCTGAACCTCCATCAGTATCTTGACGGACCTGCTCGGCATGCATCAGCACACAAGTCCAAGCATGAAGGCAAAATCGAGACGTTCGGACACGTTCGGCTGGTGTTCGACAAGGTTCCTTTTGGGTTAAAAAGGCACTCAACCTCTCAAAAAATGTCAACGTGGGATGTCATGACAAAAAATGGATTTCACAACAGGTGTGGCTGTGAGTATTCGCGCCAAATGAGCGGCAGCTACACCTGATTCAACTCCAACCTGTCTCGTTTGGCCCCACTTTATATGTACTCGGATCCGAGCCCATCCTGAACTCAGGTGGTGCAGGCAAACACGTACCCTGGATGGGATGCCAGTACCTCTCGCAGTCTCCCACATCTGGACTCGCTTTCTTCAGACATGGTCAATTACGTGTCTGCGTGACGCCTGATCTGGCCAGAAGGACCTAAGGGGATTTGAACCTAGCGAATTACCTGAAAGGCAGATACTTTTCGTCTTGAATTAATGCTTGTCCTGGGTATTCATAGAGGCTCAGACAGGACCTCAGAACCTTAGGTATGTGCCGCTGTTTCAGCACTGCGGGATGATCCCCAACAAGTCCCACCTCCCTCAGACACAGCGCAGTCGTGTCTGCGAGTTTTACCCGACCAGGCTGGAAGGTGGAGGGTGGGCTACCCTCTTAGACCACTGGGCCACTTGAGAGCTGAGTACCATCTTCTATTCCAGACAGGTCGGACATCACATCAGGCAAGTGTGGTTGGCAACACCGAAACCTACACAGGTGATAAGGTTTCTTCCTTATCACATTTAGGGACTTTTCCCTTGCCACTGTTACCCTAACCTTGTTCTGTTGGGGTTGTGAGCCTAGATGTTTGTAAGCTGAGACAATACTCCTGTATAAAAGCTATACAAATAAATTTGACTTTGACTGGCACTCTGTTCAGGTTACATGCTCGCCTGCACCCCATGAATCCCCCTCCCCATACTACACAGATAAAGATACTTTCTACTCTATAAAATGTTATGGGTGTGTGATATGTATCATCTACGATAATATCTGCCATTATCAAGTATGTCACCCACTTTGCAATAAACAGTCCAAAACGCCTTAAGAGTTCATATATTCACCCTATATTGACGGAAGTTAAAAATGAGCGAACAAACTGCGCCAGGAGACAAAATACAGACACCACCAGCCTCGCTGGCCAAGTCTTTGGAGGTGGTTTGGCTTTGAATGGACGGATGTTGCTCAAAATGGTGATCTGCAAACTATGTAGGAAATGAACTGTATAGAAGATAGCTTGACAACTGACTTATTTCACCATTTGTGAACTAAACACCATGGAGAATACGAAGATTATGATAAACTTTGGGAGTCAGCTGTCCACGGCAGGCTTAAACCAGCCAAGGTACCAGCACAAAAACGCACTCAGAAAACCTCAGAGGAATTATTCGGCAAAAAAAGTGTCTTATGACAAGAAATGTAACAGATCATGAAAGACACGATGCAAGTGAGAGTGGATGAGAGAGATGGGTTCAAATAACTTCGGAATATTTTAGACCCACTGCTAAAGCATCGCCTAATTATCGTTATCGATAAAATTCCGGAAAATATGGAGATATCTTTTTCTGTATGAGACGTTAGCTCTAGTTCGTCGTCAGACGATATTAGACAGACTGCAGATGAATATTCAATGCTGACTGCTCAGGACTGGTTCTGATTACATACACGACCAGATTGAGGGAGCGCACTGCAAATCGCACGAGACCGAATCTGACCTGTGCGTCCGGACTAAGGTCGCTTTCATTGGCATATCCAGACTGGTTGCCATGGTGACCGAGTAGCGTGGAGTAAGAGTGGGAGCCAGTTAGCAGATGGAGATAGCACAATGGCTATGGATCATTTCAGGAAACTCGAGTTGCATTTATTTGACTTTTTACCCATATTTACCTCCTTTGCAATGATTTGTTTTTCATTTTGTGTTGGCGCTGTTGCAGGGACCTCGCATGACCTTCATGCATTGGGCAGCATATTTCCTCATATAGGGCTTTATTCCTGTCAGTTTAATTACAGAAGGACAGAAGCCATGGCGCCTCTTCACTGCTCCAGATTGATACACTGAATCACAGAGCTTGGTCCAAGTCCATTATCCATTAAATCTCAGAAATCAATAAGCGTCGAGGGGTGGCACTATGGCACAAGCAGATAGAGCGATCGCAGCACAGCTCCAGAGTTTGATCCTGAACTTCAAAATCTTTTTTTGTGTGGAGTTTGTATGTTCTCCCCATATGTACATGGGTTTATACTGGGCACTTCGGTTTCCTCCCACATTCCAAAGGCATGCATTAGGTTAATTAGGCATTATTAGACATTGTCCCAGTGCTGATGCTGTTGAGCGCTTGAAATTTTGAAACGCACATACAACTTTGACTTGAATTAGGGTGTGCCATATGTATGGTCTACAATACTACCTGTTAGTGTGTGTTTGTTTTAGTGCTCGTCTGTGAGCTGACACAATTCGTAGCACTCACTCACTTTGCGTCGCAACAACAGGCTTAAAGTTCAAGTATTCACCTGCTTCACTGATGCATGCAACAGTAGCCCAATGTTAAAAATGAGGACACAAATGCTGGCTCCAGGAGCAAAACACAGACATCACGATTCCATCTGCGTTCCTCCGTCTAGGCTATTGGAATGGTTTAGATTTGAAAAAGATGGATTTGCCCAAAAGAACTAACCTTAAGTGGAATCATTATGCAGATAAGTGCCTTACTAAAAGTAAAGCAATAGATGGCAAGGCAATACAAAGCATAAGCAAAGTCATGGTGCCCAATTCAAGCGTTTGAGAGAGCGAGTTCAAACAACTTTGTTTTTTCCGATATCCCGCACACCCCTAGCTTAAATCCGATGACAAAAGCAGATTCAGTGGTTTTGGCTGTTCAGCTGAAATATCCAACTGACATCTTAAACAAACTGTCCACGCACCTCAGTCCCTAGACGTTTTTTTTTACTAATTCTGTCGAAAACATCCATTGAAACAATCTCATTCTGTCAATAATCCTGCCAGCGCTTTAACTCTTCAGTGTTTGGCCTGCTGTCAGAAAATGCAGCATTAAGAAAGGTAGACAATTTATTTGACCAGACAGTACTTGCCAAAGTCTTAGACCACCATTAGACTAGCTATAGCATTGTTTTAGTTAAAAGTGTAGCAGCCAAGAAACCACTTTAGTTCAGACCATACTAAAACACAATCTAATGGTGGCCTAAGAACTTTTCACAGTACTGTATATGCAGAAATAATAGACATTCAAGATGGTTCATAAACTTATCCAATCATCCACTCAATGTACCACAAGTGCCCAGAACTTCCACTTACTTAGATCTCATTTAGCAAATCTCTACTACGCCAAATCTAGCTCTGCTCGGCCGCTTAGAGTATCACTCGCTTAGCTCACTTTCCATACTTAATCCAATTCATGTCTCTGAGGGAGACGGGGCTTTAACTGACAAGCACACGCACCACACAGACCATACACCCACTGGTGGACGCTTCGAGAAGCCTGTATAACAGCCTCCTACAACACCAGTAGAACATGCAACTCCCTTATGGCCATGAGTCCGTGAACCAGCTGGGATTTGAACCTGATCTCTGGAGTCTTGTGAGGCGCGACGCACTCACGTACATTCTGTTAGATTAAATCTACGAGTTTAATGTTTTCTGCACAGTTTGCATTGATTTATGCTGATCAGTGGTGCTTGAAAGTTTGAACCCTTTAACAATTTTCTATCTTTTCTGCATAAATATGATCTAAAACAATCATCAGAATTTTCACACAAGTCCTAAAAATTAATAAAGAGAACACGTTAAACAAATAGACAAAAATTTTATACTTGGGGTCATTTATTTATTGAGGAAATCATTATAGATCCACAATTACATATTAGTAGTGGCAAAATTAATGTGGCAGTTAACTTGAAGTTTGAAATTAAAGTTCCGATGTTTTCAATCAAATGGGATGGACAAGCAGGTGTGAGTGGGCACCCTGTTTTATTTACAGAGCACGATCTATCAAAGTCTGGTCTTCACAACACACGTTGTGGAAGTGTATCATGGCACGAACAGGAAGATTTTTTTTCTTGAGGACCTCATAAAAAGAGTGTTTGATGCTCATCCGGCTGAAAAGGGTACAAAACCATCTCTAAAAGTTTGGACTCCATCCACCAATCCTCCCGTCAGACAGATTGTGCACAATGGGGGAAATTCAAGACGCATTGTTACCCTCCCCAAAAAAAAAAGGAGTGGTCGACCCAACAAAGATCCTCCAAGAGCAAGGCGTGTAATAGTGGGTGAGGGTCCCGAGGAACCCCGGGAACTTCTAAGACTAAGGCCTCTCTCAACATTGACTATGTTATGTTCGAGCCACATCAGAAAACACTGAAACAACAATGGTGGTGCATGGCAGGACTACAAGGATAAGCCCTGGCTCTCCAAAAGAACATTGCTGCTGTTATTTCTGCTGCACAGGGGGGGTCACAACCAAACACTGAAAGCAAAGGTTCACATAACTTTTGCCCCTCCTAATATGTAATATTGGATCATTTTCCCCAATAAATACATGACCAAGTATCTATTTTTATGTATCATTTTTTTAACTGGGTTCTCTTTTAGCTACTTTCAGCACTATGTGTGAAAATCGTGATGTTTTGTCATATTTATAGATCGTATAGAAACTTCTAAAGGGTTCACAACTTTCAACAAGCACCCTTCCTGTATAACAGCGAGTGTGTTTCACATGCACGCGGGTAACAGATAACGGGTAACCTCTGTGGTTACATGATTTCTACTTTGTGGCAACCAGCCAATAATCTTCAAAGAACACAATATCATATCATTATATCAGAAGGACATGACAAAAATGACAAACTTAATATTTAAATTCTTCTGTTCCTCAAGCTAAACTGTGTCTCGGCGTCTGCCCACAAGTTGTTATGGAAGGAAAAAGCCACAATTCCAGGGTTGCCAGAACACCACGCACTAGAGGGAAGAACGCAACCGGGTCTATAGCCGTTTGCAACCAAACGCCTCTAGGGCTCATTGGGGAGGAACAATTTGTTCTGGGGCCTATTGCGGTCGGTTGCACTTGCACCGACATAGAATGCTGTGTGATCTGAAGTGACGACCCCCCAAAGATAAACATGCACAGATCTATGTAAATAAATAGACCCCAGAAGATACAAAATGTCATAGAATAAGCGATCTTGGCTCACATCCAGCTCTTCTTTCTCCGATTACAGTGGAACCTCAGATTTAACACCTCCCCTCACTCTGATTTTTTTTGCCCCCAAATTCGAGACACAATTCCGACTTCAAACTGGAGGCCCAGGAAAGGATTAATCGATTTATATGACTTCTTATGGGGAACTATGATTCAGACTTTTTGATTCAGACAAATTGGACCTTGAACGGCCTTCCTGGAACCAATTATTTCGAATCACAGAGGTCCACTGTATATTACATCCTTCGGTTTACATGATAACTTCTGATGGATTTGTCGGAGTGTATCCCCATCAGGCAGTCAGGGAGTACTTCTGTAGACGTAAAAAATCATATGGGGGGTCGGGAACGAATGAAACCTACTGACATTACTTCTTCGAACACTTCCAAATTTGAACGGCCTTCCATTACCAATCAAGTTTGAGGTTCCACTGTACTGTATCTGATTTCTAGTCTAGTCAGAGTATGCTGTTTACATGAACAATCAGATAACTGCACAATTCTGATTCTGATCAGATTATTAAGTGCATGGAAACACACTCGGTCACTATGGAGTCCTTGATTATTATTGGCACCTCTATTGTATCTGGTTCTGTAATGATCGTATTTTGTACCATGCTCCGGACACACTGGTTAGGAGAGCCACAGGTTGGCGAAGGACAAGTGACAAGCGGCTGATGGGTGGCAATTAGTGCACAGACATGTAAACGAATGCGAACCCAGACAAGACAGCGAGCTCGTAGCAAAAAGATGAAGCCGTATTGAAACTCCACAGCAGTGCATTCACAGAACATTCATTTCACATCCACGTGTTCAGCTCTCCCTTAATAAAAGGACCTCGGGTTTTACAGCGCAACGCTGTACAAGAAGATCAGCACATATCTAGTAGTCCAGTGTTCACCACCAAAAGAGTTTGTTCTCAGTTAAAGTTCTCCTCCTCCCTCTGGTTAGGGCTGCATGGAGAAATGGCACAGAGCCTCGTTTTTTCTCGCAGCTGCTTTGAAAGTGGTCAGAGCCCTCGTCTCATCGCCCACGCTACTCATTCGAGAGCTCTTGGCGGCTGAAAAGTAAACGTGTGGGTGGCTGCTTGAGTGAGAGGAGAAGACGTGAAACCATTTACATTTAGAGTCGTTTAGGTCAGAACGCTCTTTCCGGAACGACTTACAACTGAGACAATCTTACAATCCGAGGAATGAGGGTTAAGGGCCTTGTTTACGTCGCCCTACAGTAGCAGCTTGGCAGGGGTTGTATTTGAACCCTGGAACTTCTGGTCGTCACATCCAGTACAGTAACCACTGAGCACCGCTCCAGTCCCACTGGAATCAGCTAGCAGGGATTTCGAGCGCTACTGTGTCACGTGTGGCACAGGAACCTGAATGCTCAACCTCAACGTGCCACTCTTTTGGAGATGCCGAGCTGTAGGAACTCCTCGGCATTGCGTGGAAGCCGGACGAAGGAAGGACGTTGTCGTGTATTGTGCTGACCGCCGCTGGTTCGCAGCGTCAAGCGCGAAAGGCCAAACCAAACCCAAACCCGTCAACCGCCTCCTCGCAGATTCCCAGCGCCAGGCTCACCATTAACATGCCGGTGGATAGGCGTCTCCCGTCATGCCGCCGCGCTGCCTTCCGAAACGGCGCCACGTTCTTTCAGGAAGTCGGGGTTGTAACAGGATGGTCTGGTTGGAGGCTAGTCGGCCAGCGGGGTGGTAGGCTCGCATAGACCCTCCGTGCCGGTCTTTCACTGGAGAGGCGGGCATGTAGATGTAGCGGGAACCGTAAGCCTTCAGTTTCTCTATTCTCTACGAAGGTGTTCCGAGACCACAGCAAGCTCTGGAAGCTGAAAAGAATGAAGAGAATACATCATTAAGATACGTGCCTGAAGGGGGTGCAAAAGTCTTTGGCCACCATTATATTTGCTATTTTAGCAATGGTAACTCTGACCATATACACTGCCGGGGCCAAAAAACCGAATCACACATCTAATATTCAGTTGGGCCGCCTTTAGCTTTGATTACGCACGCATTCGCTGTGGCATTCCTTTCCACAAGCTTCTGTCAATCCCCAACATTTATTTTCTGTCCAGAATGCTTTATTTTTTCCCCCAAGATCTTGTATTGATCTGGAGATTTGGAACACTGCCAAAGTCTTCTCCAGCACATCAAATAATTGCTCAATGGGGGTTCGTCTGGACTCTTGTGTGGACAATTCCTGTGTGATACTATGCTCAATGCTCCCTAAACCCTCTTTCACATCTGACCCTTCTGAAACAGATGAACATCTTTTCCACGACCACAGGACGTGTCTTTCCACATGGGTTGTTTACAAATGAGAAGCTACTCATGCATCAGTTCGGAGTTTAAAGAACTTGTTTGCCCGCGAACAATCATCACCACTGGCAGTACTTATCCAATGGGAATAACTATTTGCTTAGATAAATCCAGAATGATGCTTTTTTTTTTTGGCCATGGAGTGTTCTCATATTGTCGGCGACTGAACCCAGAAAGTTTAAAGTTGGATTTCTCATGTCCATAACCCTCTTTCCACTGACCTCCCTTCCAGTCTTTGTGACTTTTAGTATATCTTAGCCTTTTTCATCCCCCTGTTCCCCTGCCGAAAATGCTTTTCTTTGGCTCTAACAAGAACCCATGCTTGATCAAGCGTCGTCGGACTGTTAATAAAAGCCAAACTTGCATCACCTGATGAAGCTTCCAGAATGCGCTATGCTCAAGAGGAGACACCTAAATATTTACCACTAAGTCTTAATCCTTAGATTTCATTGAAATACTCTCTCTATGATACTGGGGTTGGCCGTCACCAGCTGTGTCTTCCCTACCCCATCACCAGCGTATTGTTTGACAGAGGAGGAAGGTTACATCGGAAGGAGAGAGAGTCGAGAGAGAAGAGAGAGAGAGAGAGAGAGAGAGAGAGAGACAACACCAAAACTTTAAAAAACACTTGCACCAAAAATTAAAAGTGTTTTATTATTATTGTACTCTTGTGACTCCCTATACACTTCACCACTTATTAGCAATACAGTGCAAAGCATCCTGCTTATCCTGTGCTTGGGCCTTTGGTGGCTTAGTGGATAAGGCACTGGACTGTGTACTCAGAAGGTCCACCTCTGCCAAGTTTCCACTGTTGGAGATCCTTGAGCCATTTTGGATTATAAGATTGCATCAGGTGTAAGTTGCTCTAGATAAAGATGTCTGCTAAATGACTACATTTAAATGTATCCTGGTCAGGGTGTAGAGCCTAAATACGAATTCACTGGGTGAAGACAGAGGTACCCACTGGACAGGGTGCCAGTCTATCCAGCCTTGCACCCTGTGGTAGGTCCTCAGCTCTGGTGATCCTGAACTGAAAAGTGAGTGAATACGTACAGGAGAAACTACATGTATTTTTCAAAATGCTGTAAAAACTGTACAATTTAATTACAGTGGTACCTCGGTTCTCGTGCATCTTGGAGATTGTCGAATTCGGTTCTTCACCACATTATGACTAGAAAAATTTGTCTCGGTTCTCGTCGTTGCTCGATACTCGACACACATGGTTCAACTTGTATGAGTCGAACTGTGTGGCTCGTTTCAGCTGAAACTCGATTCACGATTCACGATTCACAATTCAGGACACAGTGATTCAGTGATTCAGATTCAGAATAGTCAGTGTTCAGTGAACTGACTCTCCGCTATTTCTCAGTGAAGATCTCCAATATTCATTTTTACATCTACAGTACTGTATTCTTAGAGCAAATAAATCTCCATGAGTCCTAAAAAAGGTTGTATAGACTCCCAACCAAAAGGGAAACAGGACCTTAATGCTCCAGAACACAGGCATTAGCATTAACAGCTATGCTAACGCCTGGAGTTCACCAATAGAGTAAGTATTTTTGACTTTCACTTTCAATCCATTACTCACTTAATTACATGAGATTTTTCAACACTTTATTATAGAGGCCATACAGAGGGTCATCAACACCACCCAGAAAATCATTGGCCACCCCCTACCGTCCCTAAAGGAACTCTACAGCACACGCTGTCTCAGAAGGGCACACAATATTAAAAAGGACAGAACACACTCAGGGTTTGAACTGACGCCCTCTGGAAGACGTTACAGACAACTAAAAACTAGAACAGGCAGACTAAAAGACTGTTTTTACAACAGGGCCAGGGCTCTGTTAAATACAAAGATGTGACATCAGGTTTCGTGCAATTTCATATTGCGCAATGTCATTTTATAATGTGAAAATTCATATTTCATTTCAAACGCCAATGTGCAATTTCCTTTTTTTAATTCATCATTTAAAAACACTATAACGGGCCATTGGCAATCACATTTGTTTTTGTTTGAGTGTAAATTTGTATATAGGGTTTAGCTTATTTTATCAACCCTTATTTAATTTATTTTATATTATTATTCTATTTTGTTCAATTTGGGTACAAGTACAACATGCAGTGACAATAAAGTTAATTAATTAATTCATTCATTCATTCATAGAGCTTTGTGTTAATGATTTTAGCCAACTCATCATTACTTATTATAGGCTCCGCTATAATACTAAACACTTGTTACTACTCCTCAGTTCATGATACATTTAGCTTATGATGGATTTCTTGAACATATCCCCATCATAAATCAGGGAGCTCCTGTACAGTACAACTCCATTAATGCATATAATGTCATACAGTGTGGATTTTCTGGGGGTTTAGAATGGATTCATTCAGTTTACATTATTTCTTATGGGAAACATATGCTTGGTACTTGTCTTTTTCAATTCTTGACAAGGCTTCTGGAACGAATTAACAAGAACCAAGGTACCACTGTAATAAATTCGTTAGTAGGCTTGCTAACAAAATGGTGAAAAAAGGTATAAGGCAAAATCTAGTGCTTTTTAAAACGCTACAGAGTTCATATGAATCACCAGGAAAGGTGCCCAAAATTTGGCACACATTACATTTTTCCCGCAGCGTTTCAAAATCAAGCATCAAAACAAGTCACTGAAATTTCAACAAACACTGAAGTTTCTTCCCTGCCGAGAATAACGCACACCATCTGACTGGGGGTGCTGAAACTTTTGTTTCTTCTCTCATTGTTACCTCATGACGAAGTCGGCCTGGTCGATTTCTTTGCCACAGGCGCTGTTCTTTAGGACGCCTCCATTCCCCACCACTGCACACTTCTTCAGCGGCAGCTGCAAAGGAATATCCTGCAAATGCAAAGCAGAGTGGTGACCTAACACACCCCTACACACACACACACACACACACACACACACACACACGTTTGTCTTTCTATCATTAAGTGTGTTTACATGCACTTCATAATCCAAAATGAATTCTAAGACTTAGAAATCAGAAATGCGATAAAGGGAGTTGGATTTTATCTCAGTACTCAGATTTCTCAGTGCATGTATTCTCGGATTTCAATCGGTTTTCTCAGTCTGTGGACTACACACACACAGGTAACCCGGAAACGGCCAGCAGAATCAAGCATGGTTGCCAGGTCCGCTTATTCTAAGGGATTTCTTTTGGGCTTGTTTCCATAGACGTGGTTGCTTGTTTCTCTTGCGGGATCTGGTAACCCTGGAATTGAATGCACAATCTGAGAAATGGCTCCCAAACAATTTTCAGAGAGACACTGAAATGCAGTTTATGCTCAAGGAAATATAGATTTTCATTATTCAATTATTAACGTTACATGACATCCTTCTGTGAGATTATTGGCTGACAAAATCTGATTTCCTAAAGTTAACGGATTATTATGTAATATTACTGTAGCGAACTACATCTTCAACTAACGCTAACCTTAACCTCCATAACATCAAGCAAATCTTTACACTCTTTTGGTTTTTCAAAAGAAGCCTACAGTTTTTAGTAAAAGAAAATCTTTCTGGGCACCAGTAAAATGTTCCAGCAAGGTAAAACATGTCAGATCTTTCTATCCTTGTTTGGACATTTTGGTCCTGATACAGGTATCGTCACTTAAAGTCTACGATACGTTCTGTGGAATTGCATGTAATGTGATCAGGATGTTGTCCGAACACCATATTATATACAGGTACTCCCCATTTCAACACTTTCAGTATAGGCTGCTGAGCCATTACATTGAATGGGTGCTATTTCCATCCCCAGGACATTGCATGTATGTATAATTAATATAGTTAACTGTAAGAAACATTTTAGAATTAAGAAAGGTGTCCTGCACAGTGATGCTACTGCAAATTTAAGGTATATAATTTAAAGCATTAATTAAAACTACCTAGAAGACTGAAAAATAGCATTTCTTAGCTGTCCCTGGCTTCTAATATTACACTTTACATTGAAAAATAAGGATTAAAATCCTTCAGAATTCTTATGTTTTGCATTGTTGTGTCACTCCATATTCCATCTATTCCTTTTTCATAAGAAATCCATAATAATTTGCTTTAAAACACATACAGTGGTGTGAAAAAGTGTTTGCCCCCTTCCTGATTTCCTGTTGTTTTGCATGTTTGCCACACTTAAGTTTTTCGGAACATCAAACCAATTTAAATATTAGTCAAAAACAACACAAGCAAACACAAAATGCAGTTTTTAAATGAAGGGGTTTAATATTAAGGGAGAAAAAAAATCCAAACCTACATGGCCCTGTGTGAAAAAGTGATTGCCCCCTAAACCTAATAACTGGTTGGGCCACCCTTAGCAGCAACAACTGCAATCAAGTGTTTGCCATAATCTGCAATGAGTCTTTTACAGCTTTGTGGAGGAATTTTGGCCACTCATATTTGCAGAATTGTTGTAATTCAGCCACATTGGAGGGTTTTCCAGCATGAACAGACCTTTTTAAGGTCATGCCACAGCATCTCAATAGGGTTCAGGTCAGGACTTTGACTAGGCCACTCCAAAGTCTTCATTTTGTTTTTTCTTCAGCCATTCAGAGGTGGACTTGCTGCTGTGTTTTAAGATCATTGTTCTGCTGCAGAACCCCAAGTTCGTTTCAGCTTTCAGGTCCGAACAGATGGCTGGACATTCTCCTTCAGGATTTTTGGAAGATAGCAGAATTCATAGTTCCATTTATCACAGCAAGTCTTCCAGGTCCTGAAGCAGCAAAACAGCCCCAGACCATCACACTACCACCACCATATTTTACTGTTGCTATGATGTTCTTTTTCTGAAATGCTGTGTTACTTTTACACCAGATGTAATGGGACATGCACCTTCCAAAGAATTCAACTTTCGTCTTGTCCACAGAATGTTTTCTCAAATGTTTTGGGGATCATCAAGATGTGTTCTGGAAAAACTGAGACAAGCTTTAATGTTCTTTCTGCTCAGCAGTGGTTTTGGAACTCTGCCATGCAGGCCATTTTTGCCCAGTCTCTTTCTTATGGCGGAGGCATGAACACTGACCTTAACTGAGGAAAGTGAAGCTTGCAGTTCTTTGGATGTTGTTGTGGGGTCTTTTGTGACCTCTTAGATGAGTCATTGCTGCGCTCTTGGGGTAATTTTAGTCGGCCGGCCACTCCTGGGAAGGTTCACCACTGTTCCATGTCTTCGCCATTTGTGGATAATGGCTCTCACTGTGGTTCTCTGGAGTCCCAAAGCTTTAGAAATGGCTTTATAACCCTTTCCAGACTGATAGATCTCAATTACTTTCTTTCTCAATTGTTCCTGAATTTCTTTGGACCTCGGCATGATGTGTAGCTTTTAAGGATCCTTTGGTGTACTTCACTTTGTCTGGCAGGTCCTAGTTAAGTGATGTCCTGATTGAGAACAGGTGTGGCAATAATCAGGCCTGGGTGTGGCTAGAGACAGGTGTTAACTCAGGTGTGATAAACCATAGTTATGTTTTAACAAGGGGGGCAATCACTTTTTCACACAGGGTCATGTAGGTTTGGATTTTTATCTCCCTTAAAAATAAACACCTTCATTTAAAAACTGCATTTTGTGTTTACTTGTGTTGTCTTTGACTAATACTTAAATTGGTTTGATGTTCCGAAACACTTGTGTGTGACAAACATGCAAAAACATAGGAAATCAGGAAGAGGGCAAACTTTTTCACACCACTGTATTTTAGTCATGTCCCAGGGGTCATAATAATAATAATAATAATAATACTACATTACATTTAAATAGCGCATTTTACAAAACCCAAGGTCGCTTTACATTAATAGCAATTACACAGATGCAGTAGAAGAGAACAGAAAATGCTGAGAGAAAAGATGAGTTTTTAATTGAGTTTTAAAAAGAGAGAGAGAGGTGATAGAGCGCAGAGAAAGATTGAGCGAGTTCCAGAGCAGGGGTTCAGCCACACTAAAAGCTCTGCCCCCCATTGTGGAAAGCCTAAACCTGCGGGTGACCAATAGACAGGAATCAGATGACCGTAAAGTGTGGGAGGGAGTGTAGTGATCGAGCAGACCAGACAAATATGCAGGGCTTAAGCCATGCAATGATTTAATTGTTAGCAATAGTATTTTATAATTTATGCATTGATGGATGGGCAACCAGTGAAGTTTCTCAAGTACAGGAGTGATGTGTTCACTTTTCCTTGTTGATGTTAAAATCCTTGCAGCAGCATTTTGAATAAGCTGTAACGGTTGGACAGTTTTAGATGGAAGGCCATAAAGGAGGGAGTTACAGTAGTCAAGCCGAGAGACCACAAAGGCATGGACGAGTGCCTCAGCGGCCTTAGGGGATAGCAACGGACGGAGACGTGCAATATTGCGTAAATGGAAAAAGGCCGACTTTTCGAGAGAGATCGTATGTGGAAGGCCGTCAAAAAACAGAAGAGGATCAAAAAGGACACCAAGATTACGAGCAGAGACAGAAGGAAGAACCGAAACATCACCAATAAGGAGAACAGGGTTAGAAAGAGATGATAGAGATGATTGTGTGCCAGTAAAGAGGAGTTCTGTTTTCTGGGTATTTAAAAGAAGATAGTTTGTCCGAAGCCAGGAATGTAGATCATTAAGACACCTAGTGAGACAGACTGGGGGAAAGGAATCAGATGGCTTAAGACTGACATAGACTTGAGTGTCATCGGCATAGCAGTGAAAGTTCAATGGCCATAATGGAGGAAAATGTCACCAAGGGGAGTGATGTAGACTATGAACAATAGCGGCCCAAGAACTGAACCCTGGGGAACACCCTGACGGATGGGAACAGAGTCAGATACATGGCTTCCTATACAAACAAAATGGCGCCTATCAGTCAAATATGATGTGAACCAGGATAGTACTGAGCCAGAAAGTCCAATGTTAGAAAGTCTAGACAGAAGTAGGTTGTGGTTTACAGTGTCAAAAGCAGCAGTAAGATCAAGCAGAAGTAGTATGGAGACCTGGTCTCAGTACTGTGTTGGGGACGAAATCCAGATTGAAAAGTTTCGAAAACATGGTTTGAGGACAAAAAGTCAAGTAGCTGAGAGGCTACAACTCTTTCGACAACCTTAGAGATGAAAGGGAGATTTGAGATGGGACGGAAGTTACCAAGAACAGAACTATCAAGGTTGGACTTTTTAATAAGAGGAGTAACAGCAGCTAGCTTCCACGAGGAGGGAACACATCCAGTAGAGAGTGACAGATTGACGAGATGACAGATAGGCTCAGATACAGAAGATGCACAGGACTGTAAGAGAGAGGTGGGAACTGGGTCAAGTGTTGAGGTAGTGGGCCTAGAATTAGTAATGATTTTGGAAATGAAAATTGAATCGACAGAAGAGAAGGAGGTAAGAGTACTGGACGGAGATACAGATGTGAGAAAAGGAGGTTCAAATGGTAGAGCATCCTGTAGATCCCGGTAAATGTTTGAAACCTTGTCACTGAAAAAATTTAGAAAGGCAGAGCACAAATCAGGTGAGGCAGTGGTAGAGTCACGTGGGGGGCAAAGAAGCTTATTAGCTAGGGAAAAAAGCCGCTTGGGATTCTGACCAGCTTTCTTAAATACCTCAGAGTAGTAAGATGAGCGTGCCTTATGTAGTGGCACCTTATAATTAGATACATGTTCAGTATGCCAGAAAATGAACATGTAACCCTGAGTTCTTGTAACGCCTCTCCAAGCGCCGGCCCATAACCTTTAAGGTACGAAGCTCTGGAGAGAACCATGGGGACGTATGGGAGTTTTGATTGGTGCAAGAGCATCAAAGATATCTGCTAATGTTCTGTTGTAGAATAACACCCCTTCATCTAGAGAAGAAACTGAGTTGATATATGAAAAATTAAATGAGTCGAGCAGAGCAGTAAAGAAAGATGGACTGACAGCCGAAACATTACAATAAGAGAGTAGAACCTTAGACCGGGGCTTAGGAACAGGAAGAGAGACACAGCATGAAATGAATAAGTGATCAGATAGTGCAGTACAATGACCCGACACGTTACTGACAACTCCTGAGGTGGAACATATTACATCAAGAATTTGACCATGCTTGTGAGTTGGAAAGTCAACGTGTTGAGATAAATCAAAGCAGTTTAGGAGGGATAGAAAGTCTAACGTCGTGGAAGCTCCAGAGTCGAGATGGATGTCCCATTTTAGTCATGTCCCATTACTAGGAGTGTTTTCACTTGATCCTGTTACCTAACATATTCCCACTTCTGAAAATTAGGGATCATACCACAAGTCACATGTTCAGTAGGAAGCTGGATCATCTGGATCTTCTGACGTTCTGTCTATTTGATGATATTGTATCTATGATTGAGAAAGTCAATCTCAACTTACTATCCTGTTACCGAAATTATTTGTAATGGTATTTTTTTGTACAAAAATAAGAATTTGGTAAATCATCAGAAAGTACTCAGTGCCCTAATGCTATTAGTACAGATGCCATGTGGTTACATTTTCTGTATTTGCTAATTATTTGTTAAAAACTCATACAAAGAATAACAGGACTGAGTAACAATAATAGGAGAAACAATGTAAAAATACAATAAAGTTGCCAGTGATTGACCAGTAGTCATAATGAGTCGTTAAATATGTATATAAAACAAAAATGTAAGTTTACAACAAGCAAATGGCACCCATCCGGCAGAATGACTCATATACAGTATATATTAAAACCCCCAAAGTCCCTTGGGTCAGTCACGCCAAGCTCCGCCCCTGAGCCGCTCGCACTGAGCCTCCTGCCTGGGACGGTACTGCTGGTTAGGATACGGCAGGTCCTGAAGGATTGGACATACCATCCCGACGTGGGCGATCAGTGCTCGATCCCCAGCTGGCAGCCCTCATTTCTTTTGTGTGTGTGTGCTTTATCTCCCACACACATCTCCTCTCTTATTTATTTAACCTTTTGGTTGGTCCGTTACATCTGGAGCTAACTGCAATTGTGTCCTAAATCCCCTTTATATTTTATACACTTATATGTGACAGTGCAACATGTTTCCTGTTGTATTACGACACTAGCAAGTGTTTCAGGAGAGCACACGGAACTGAAAAGCATGACTCCATCAGTTCTAAGTACAGCTAGTTATCACTTACCAGTTTCAGTTCCTCAGTGTGACAGGGCTTTAAGACCTTTTAACCTTTGTGTTATACACACAGCTGCACACTCTGCTGAAATGACAAATCTGTGATCCAAAAGGAAAGTAATCGTTTTTATCTTAAGCATTTTCCCTCCAATTTAAACCTATTCTAAGTAAAAAGATTAATATAAAAACGACTGCTGTCCCTTTGGACCACATGCTCATCATTCCAGCAATGGAGTTTACTTATGAGCGGCACTGCTTTAGTACATTAAGCCATGTTAAGCTTTGTTCACTTTAAGTGTGTTAGACTCTCCTGGATTATCCAGCTCCACAGACAGCGCTAGCACCTCGCTAGGATATGAAGTACAGCCAGCCTGTTATACCCCTCTCTTGTTAGCAGTGGAAAGGCTAAAATTCATGAATCACACAGCTGAAACTGGAATCGATAAAATGCAAATGATACCCAACCCCACAGTGGGTACTAGCTATACTGAATACACTAAATATACAGGGTGACCTACGAATTTGAACATAATTGCTTCCAGAAGTCCCTTCAAATCAAATTTCCTCATAGGATGTAATGTAAACAGGATTAATCCGTTCCCGACCCCCAAATGATTGTTTTTACACCTTTATTTGTATGCAATTAATCATTAAAAGCATGATTCAAGTAAATGAATGTAATGCAGTAATAATAATCAATAAATACATGAAATAAATGAAAATAAACTGAAACTTTATAGCCATTGAGCGGAACGTGTTATCACTGGTACAGTGGTGCCAGGGACAGAAGGTGTGTCTGAAATCACATCTGTAGACTGATATAACATACATAAACATAATATAATATAATCAAAATATAACACAATATAATACATAATATGCCTATGATCACCATAGATATAATATACCAAGATGCCGCATTGGCCACTGGATTGTGTGTCAATGTCGTCAACAATATTGGTCCAGGCAACTTCACCCTTCACCAAAGACTGTGTTGGAAAAAGATGCCTGATTCTAGTATAATAAATAACAATATAATAAAAAAGTACTAGTAATAGATTAGCAATAGTAAATAGTCTATGTAGTATAAATAATAATACAGTAGTTGTACAGTATAGTAATCATTATTTTGTATACTGTATTATACTACTATTTATAGTACCATCTACTATTGTTAATCTATTAATTTATTAATTCAAATATTTATTAGACTACATCTTATTGTATTTACAGGCTATAAAAAAACAATTAGCAGCCTGGTTGAGAAATAAGAAAATCGGTTGAGAAATACTTAGTTTATTGTGCATTTTAACCAGAACAAAATGCAGCTCCCCTGTTTACTTGTATTTGTTTACAATCCAGCCTTGCCTGGACCAATATGGTGGCCGCAAGTAAGGGGCTGAAGCAGCCAATGCGACGTCTATGTATAAAGGTCTATGATGATCATGCCCTAGTTTTTGTTCTACTTCTTTGAGGTTTTATGGCGATTGGTGCATTATTGCCACCGACTGGACTGGATTATCTTATTTAGGGTACCCATGTTAGAAACATTAGGTCTGAGATCTCATCAGTGCTAGAAAGTGAACAGAGTCCTCTTTTAAAATTTTAATACAGTCTGAGCAGAAAAATAACTGAGATCAGTTGCAGTTGGCTTAGAGGATCACTGTAACAAACCTGAGCTTGTTTTATTTAAAAATAACTAGATGTTTAAAGAGAGAGCCAGTGGCCCCTCGTTCTCAAACCACAGGGAACTGAGTAACCACAAAAGTAAATAGATCTGATTTCCTGAAGGAACTACAAGAGTGCTTGAAATGTAGGAAATGGAAAGAATGGTGTTGCTAGATGGTTGCTATAATGTCCCTGGTGGTTGCTAGGTGGTTGCTATGGTATCCCAGGTGGTTGCTATGGCATTGCTAGGTGGTTGCTAAGGTATCTCAGGTGGTTGCTAAGGTGTTACTAGGTTTGCTAGGCAATTGGTATGGTGTCCCAAGTGGTTGCTATGCTAAGCAGTTTCTATGGTGTCCCAGGTGATTTCGATTGTGTCCCAGGTGGCTGCTTTGGTGTTGCTAAGTGGTTGCTATGGTGTCCCAATGTTTTTGGCCACATTTGGGGGCATGTCCTAATACTTCTGGCAGCGTGTCCCAATACTTTGGCCGTGTGCTTGGGTGTGTCCTAATGCTTTTTGCCATGTGCAGGGGCGTGTCCCAGTATTTATCGCCGCATGAGGGTGTGTGTTCCAAAACTATTGGCGGCCTGAGAAGGCATGTCCCAATACTTTTGGCCGCATGCGGGAGCATATCTCAATGCTTTTCGCCGCATGTGGTGGCATGTCCTAATGCTTTTGACTGTGTGCGAGGGCATGTCCAAATGTTTCTGACTGCATGCGAGGGCGTGTCCTAAAACTTCTGACTGTGTGTGGTGGCGTGTCTTAATGTTTTTGGCTGTGTGAGGGGTGTGTCCTAATAATACTTTTGGCCGTGTGAGGGGTGTGTCCTAATAATGTTTTTGGCTGTGTACGGGGGCGTGTCCCAATACTTTTGGCCGTGTTCGACAGCGTGTCCTAATGCTTTTGACCATGTACGCGGGCGTGTCCCAATACTTTTGGCCGTGTGCGAGGGTGTGTACTAATGCTTTTGGCCGCGTAGGGGGCATGTCTCAATACTTTTGGCCGTGTGCAAAGGCATGTCTTAATGCTTCTGGCCGTGTTAGGGGGCGTGTCCTAATGCTTTTGGCCATGTGCAGGGGCGTGTCCTAATGCTTTTCATGTTTCTGTGTCAGTAGATGTAATAACAGGTCACTGAGAACCACTGAGGGCTCTGTGGTGACATCATCGATTTCAGTTACACTTTGAATTTTGTCGGTTAGGATTTGAATCTGAACAATGCATTTCTATGGGAGATTTTCAAACTTAAATCTATTAAGAACGATAACTGGGATCGACTCCAAAACTCATAGCACCCGACACAGAGCGATCTACGTAATATTGTTAGAACCGTGTCTGTATGGTACACGGTTCGAGCCGGATTAATCGCAGAACTGTGTGGAAGAAGAACCGCCAATAATAGGAAGATGTATGCAGGACAATAATATACAAAGCTTTTCAAGCACTGTATAATAAACAGAGCATAAATCAGCACTAGCCAACCAGAAACTACAGAGGAAGCTGAGATAGAACCAGTGTGTGTGTGTGTGTGTGTGAGGGAGGGAGAGAGAGAATGCCAAGGAGGCAGGGGTGCAGGGGGGTGGGTGAGTAGGGGAACTAATTGTCCCTGACCAAATGAGAGAAAAGACAGATCCAGGCTGATAGAGCACAGACACGGGTCAGAGGAACCAAGGGGGAAGTCAGGCATCCTTTTCCCACCCTCTGTTTAGTATAATGTTATGACAAAAGCTCAGTGAAGAGTGAGCAACAAGGAACACTGCCAACCCCCCCCCCACCCCCGACACCAACCATGTGCTATAGTCACTCTGCCAACCTTAGTAAACCTCATGATGTCACTAATAAATATAATTCCAAGCTCCTGGTTTGAAAGTGCCGCTTTAGAGTTCAGTCTGGTTATGTCTGGTGTCGATAGAGCAGGTAGAAACGAAGCTATAATAAAACGAATTTGTACAGCAGCACAAATTCTTTTCGGGGTGAAAGCCGTGGTACCTGGCAACAGGTCAGTCCAGACGCTTGTCATGTAAATTTAAATGACAGTTTGCTGAAAAAAAGAGACGGTTCATGCTGTACATCTCTGGTTTCACAGGGAAAGCACAACAACTCAAGCAGCAGTGCTCTAAACACAGCGTGAGCTTGATGACTGCAGAAAAAATGATGATGATTTACCCGCAACAGTTACTGGGTGTAATTAATATAGCTATCATTATAAATACTTATGTGATATTAGAAGCTATTCCAGATGGCGTTCAGGCTCTACGCTAATTACTAGGGGTGTAACGATACACCCTGCTCCCGATTCGATTCGATTCACTATACTGAGTTCATGATTCGATTTTCTTGAAGTGTAAACAAAGCAAAACAATGCACATTTTCTTGAAGATAGGTTTGTAAATAAATAAAAAAAAACACTTTAATCCTCTGCAATTAAAACTGAGGTTTGGAGTTGTGCATAAAATGCTCTATTGTACCTTTACAATATATTATATAACCAAGTGAAAGCATTCCTTTTTCATTTCTGAAGAATAACAATTCAAAATAATGTGTACATTTCTGGTATAAAAATTTGAACAAAAAAACTTTAGTCTGCTGCAATTAAAAGTAAGGGTAAGGGTGATACCCTTCCAAAAAGACCATTCCTGGCATCCCGATGAAGCTGCCAGATGCTGCTATTGCACAAGTGTAAGGGGAGGTCAGACTAAATACTTGCCCCTGTAGCCTGTATGTCCTTTTAAATACTGCATACGAATAGCCTGTATTTTCTGGTTGTATTCTAATGATGATATTAGGAACCACGCAGTTCCGTGACCCGACACTAGAGGGCAGCGATGGCGTGGTAAACGTGCTTTGATTGGGCAATCCCTACCACACATGCGCTGCTTAAAATAGGGGCTGATTACACCTGACTCGAGACACCTGCTCTTTCAGGCATTCTTGGCCATTTGTGAGCAGTGTCTCTTGTCGAATCCTTGCCCTCAACTAGCACCACTGGCGTCGGCTAGGGAAGAATGGTGTACTCCTTTGTATAGAAGAAAGTAATGTATGGTCGTGAGCCAGAGGTACGGTACGCTTATAGATTAATATTGTTAGGGTCAGATTCTGGTGCAACTGGCTCTTTGTTTCGGCATGCTTTGATCCGTCACCATAGCAACGCGAGCCTCAATTCCAATCCTCTACTCATTCAACGATTATACTCTGTTCTCGTGAGTAGGCGTTTTCACTTTTTCAGGTGCTGCACCTTTTTTCAGCGCTAGCTGAAACGTTAGCTCCTGTCGAGTGACGTCAACTCAAACGAGCTACTCGAAGCTTTACTTATTGCAGCTGGGTGTTTTTCAGCTTGCACTCGCGATCGCACTTTCCCTTTGCTCCTTTTTCGTTACGTGCAAGTGCTGAGTGTTCCCCAGCGTTTCTCTTTTGCTCTCAGTGCACTTGATGGAGTCACTTTAGTGTTCGTCCCGCACTTGCCACTTATATGTGCGCATGACAAAGTTGCAAGGAATCACAAAGGACCCCAGGGTAACTTCTAAGCAACTGAAGGCCTCTCTCACATTGGCTAATGTTAATGTTCATTAGTCCACCATCAGAAGAACACTGAACAACAATAATGTGCATGGCAGGGTTGCAAGGAGAAAGCCACTGCTCTCCAAAAAAACATTGCTGCTCGTCTGCAGTTTGCTAAAGAAGGCTATTGGAAGAATGTTTTGTGGACGGATGAGACCAAAACAGAACTTTTTGGTTTAAAAGAAAACCGTTATGTTTGGAGAAAGGAAAACACTGCATTCCAGCATAAGAACCTCATCCCATCTGTGAAACATGCTGCTGCTTTGTTTGTCTGAACGTTCGCTACTGTCGAGTGACCTCAACTCCGTCGCTGATGACACGAGCTTCCGCTTCGCTTCTCGAAGCTTTACTTATTGCCACTGGGTGCACTCGCAATTGCACTTTCCCTTTGCTCCTTTTTTGTTACGTGCAAGTATTCCCCAGTGTTTCTCTTTTGCTCTTGGCACACTCGATGGAGTCACTTTCGGTTTCGTCCTGCGCTTGCTTTACTTTTTTACTTTTACTTGTATAACGCCATTCAGTACATGGCCTAGTGGTTAAAGTATTGGGCTACGGACCAGAAGGTCCTCGGTTCAAATCCTACCTCTGATGAGCTTCCACTGTTGGGTCCTTAAGCAAGGTCCTTAACCCACAATTGCTTGGACTTTGTAATGTACCAGTTTTAAGTTTCACTAGATAAGGGCACCTGCTCAAATGTACAAAAGGAAACACTCCCATTCCTGTCTTCAGGAACTCTAAAGTGGTTGCTTGTGACGCGAAGCTCATGACTTCTTGTTTCACTAGGATATAAATATGGTGCTACAGAAGCCAAATTCCCTTAGTCACTCATCAGTATAGATAAAGTACCCAGATGAAAGTGTGTGGCCCTTCATCAGTCAGCTATGAAATACAGCTACATAAACACCCAACATTACGATAATTAAAAGGCACTGATGACATGATCGAGTTCCAATCCCAGTGCTGCCAAGCTGCCACTGTTGGGCTTTTGAGCAAGATTCACAGTTCAGTCGGCTTAAAAGCCTGGCTCAAGTCCCTAAAATTAGCTTGGCAGAGCTGAATAGTCCAGAGCCTTAACCACTGTATCAACATGTAATGCAGCCCTTTATTGTAGAAACAATCCTATGGTATTACATTAAAGCTCCGCATTTAGCAGGAGTGAAGTCTGAACCCACACAGATATTTATCTATTGGAGTCCAAAATAGAGATTCACCGGCCGGTCCCAACGTTTAACGCGACTCGATGGTGTGTTTATTTTTGGGTTCTTGTACGTCTGTGATCTGGTTTGTGTGTATATGTCTTTTTATGTTTTAATTGTGTTGTACCATTTATGCCTGGGATTTAGTGCAAGAGTGCATTTTTAGTGCATTCAGTGGCTTACAGCACGTATGTCTTTGTTGGTGTATGCTGCTACCTGTGGGGGGAGTTGCAATTCAGTGTCTTTGCTCTTACTTGTACCCCTGCACCAACTGGACAAAGGCTCTTATCAGAGCTGTAATTTTTGCAAGTTTGCAGTTTGTGTTGCCAACGCCACAAAGCTAAAGCTAGTGAGAGAATTGAGCCAGGTACACACCAACAGACCTTGTCCTGTCTTTAACAAATGATTTTGTGTCCTAACATTTAAAATTCTTAGGCAGAAAGAAAATCAGAAAACGGAATCGGTCAAGAAAACTGCAGTCGGATCATCTCTAGTCCAAAGGCTTAGTCACTCAGTCATTCAGTTATTTCATTGTATTGCTCTCTACGGGCTGATCTCTATTTTGGTGCTGATGTGATTAAGCAACTGTTTTGATCGAGACTGAAAATGAGATCAGACTCCATTGAACTAAGCCTGTTTTTTAAATGGCCATGGGGAATCTTAAGATATAAATCAGTCCATTAATAAGAACAGCCCAGAGCGAAATGGCGGCGCACTGTTTAGCAATGTCCCTGTCTGGCTTCTGTCTGTGTGGAGACTGCATGTTCTCCCTGCATCTGTGTTCTTTTCTACTGGGTACTCAGATTTTTTCACAGTGGTGTTTGGAAGTTTGTGAACCCTTTACAATTTTCTATATTTCTGCAAAAATATGACCTAAAACATCATCAGATTTTCACACAAGTCCTAAAAGTAGACAAAAAGAACCCAGTTATACAAATGAGACAAAAATATTATACTTGGTCATTTATTTATTGAGGAAAATGATCCAATATTACATATTAGTGAGTGGCAAAAGTATGTGAACCTCTAGGATTAGCAGTTCATTTGAAGGTGAAATTAGAGTCAGGTGTTTTCAATCAATGGGATGACAATCAGGTGTGAGTGGGCACCCTGTTTTATTTAAAGAACAGGGATCTATCAAAGTCTGCTCTTCAGAACACAACGTTTGTGGAAGTGTATCATGGCACGAACAAAGGAGATTTCTGAAGACCTCATAAAAAGAGTTGTTAATGGCTGGAAAGGGTTACAAAACCATCCCTAAAAGAGTTTGGACTCCACCAATCCACAGTCAGACAGATTGTGTACAAATGGAGGAAATTCAAAACCATTTGTTACCCTCCCCAGGAGTGGTCGACCAACCAAGATCACTCCAAGAGCAAGGCGTGTAAATAGTTGGCGAGGTCACAAAGGACCCCAGGGTAACTTCTAAGCAACTGAAAGGCCTCTCTTCACATTGGCTAATGTTAATGTTCATGAGTCCACCATCAGAAGAAGAACACTGAACAACAATAAATGTGCATGGCAGGGTTGCAAGGAGAAAGCCACTGCTTCTCCAAAAAGAACATTGCTGCTCATCTGCAGTTTGCTAAAGATCATGTGGACAAGCCAGAAGGGCTATTGGAAGAATGTTTTTGTGGACAGATGAGAGCAAAGGTAGAACTTAGCGTTATGTTTGGAGAAAGGAAAACACTGCATTCCAGCATAAGAATTTTATCCCATCTGTGAAACATGGTGGTGGTAGTATCATGGTTTGGGCCTGATTGCTGCTGCATCTGGACCAGGACGGCTTGCCATCATTGATGGAACAATGAATTCTGAATGATATCAGAGAATTCTAAAGGAAAATGTCAGGACATCTGTCCATGAACTGAATCTCAAGAGAAGGTGGGTCATGCAGCAAGACAACGACCCTAAGCACACAAGTCGTTCTACCCAAAGAGTGGTTAAAGAAGAATAAAGTTCATGTTTTTGGAATGGTCAAGTCAAAGTCCTGACCTTAATCCAATGGAAATGTTGTGGAAGAACCTGAAGTGAGCAGCTAATGTGAGGATACCCACCAACATCCCAGAGCTGAAGCTGTTCTGTACGGAGGAATGGGCTAAAATTCCTCCAAGCCGGTGTGCAGGACTGATCAACAGTTACAGGAAACGTTTAGTTGCAGTTATTGCTGCACAGGGGGGTCACACCAGATACTGAAAGCAGAGGGTCACATACTTTTGCCACTCACTAATATCTAATATTTGGATAATTTTCCTCAATAAATAAAAGACCAGGTATAATATTGTTGTCTCATGTGTTTAACTGGGTTCTCTTTATCTACTTTTAGGACTTGTGTGAAAATCTGATGATGTTTTAGGTCATGTTTATGCAGAAATATAGAAAATTCCAAAGGGTTCACAAACTTTCAAGCACCACTGTACACATTACGGAGATATGAATTACATTAACGGGTGTCTCAAACTTTCCCGCTTTATACCTTGTGCTGCCATTCAATCTCTGACCTCCTTGACCCTGAATTGGATTATTCAGAATAAGAAAGAGAAGTCTGTCCTAGTGCTGAGTGATACGACCTCAAATCAACATCCTGATTTTTACCTAATTTTTACGACAAGGTTTGTACTGTAGATATGTATAAAAAATGTTCAGCAAAGCAATATTGAATATTCACAATTGTTTAAAAATAAAACATTATACCTTATGGTTAACTGGTAATAAATGAAATGTATTTTTTATTTTAAGATAGTTTGTACCTCCACTGTCTGTTAGAAAGCTCTACATAGACAACGCCCTACATAGGAAGTATTCAGGAAGGGAATTCAATGGACACTGAGACGGACCCGATGAACACTCGGTAAAAGCGGTGGCACAGTTAGGTCAAAATCTTATCTCGCGCAACGATAAATGCGAACACAACACTCAGAATGTATATGAGGAACTGGTTTGATTTTTACGCAACTTACAACAAAACAACACGGCAAAATATGCAGAGACATGATCGAAATATCTGGTGGAAACCTGTTCAACCGCCTAAAAAGGAAGCACACCAAAGAGTACATTGAAAGTCAGATAGCCCAGGGGCCTCACACGGGTGCAACAATAACAAAGGTTTGATTTGGTCCAATGACAGTTCTTCTATACACAGTTGATCCTTGCTATCACTTACCAAGTCACAAATACAGAACAGTTATTATAATAGGCATTAGTTGATAGGTTTGTTTCTTAACAATCAAGTTCTATTTTAATTGATCCGTGCTTAAGTTGCATGGTTTAGCTTTTCCACAGCACATCTTTATAGGCTAGGAAGAAGTAATAGTGTGTCAAGAGACTGAAGAGACTGTCAACTCTGTGAAAGAGACAGTGTGAGAAAGAGAGGGCACTTTGCTAGTGTAAGATGTGGAACAATTCCCAGTACTGGATTAACAAAACCCCTGTGGCGTCTGCTTTCTTCTTTCTGAGAGGGCAGAGAGCTGCTCTGTCCTCATGAGTGCTACTGGCTAGAGAGACACGCTATGAGAGACGCACGGACACACGTGCACACACACACACACACACACACGCCTATTCATAAGTATAATACTTCCCTACAATATTCCACATAATCATAAACCTTAGAGCATGAAGTCAGCACACAGAGGGAGGAGGCTCTCTGACACCAAACAACCTGCTTATCTAGGAGATTTCACACAAGTGTGTCGTCTATGCAAATGTTTGGGCTCTTGGACACATTTTTTTAACACACTATTAGCAAGTCACAGCCTTTACAAACTCTAGAATCTTTGCAACTTCACAAAAACCCCAGCAGATTATTCAAAAAGGTGCCAAACCCCATGTTAACATGTGTTGAATAAGTTGCAGATTCCACTGTGTGAACCCAATTTCATCAAAAACATGTCACCGTTTAATGCGTACGTCTTTGGAATGTGGGAGGAAACCAGAGTACCCGGAGTAACCCCATGTAGACACGGGGACAACATGCAAACTCCACACAGACGGACTCTGAGGTTGGGATCAAGCCAGGGACAATGGAGCTGTGAGTTCATGTACATTGCTGTGCAAAAGTTTTAGACCGCTATTAGATTAGATATACCATTGTTCAGCAATGGTATAATGACCACATATAACTACTTCTCAACCTCTTTTTTAGAATACATCCAGAAAATACAGGACATTTGTATGCAGTATTTGAAAAAAGCCGGCTGTATACACAAGAGTGGCAAATATTTATGTGACCTCCTCTTACAATTGAGCAATAGCAGCATCTGGCAGCTTCATCAGGTTGCCAAGTTGCCTCTTCTACTGTTCGAAGAAGCTTGATCAGGAATGGTCTTTTTGGAAGGATAGCAGCCAAGAAACCATTTTTTGATAGGGGAGCAGGGGTAAAATGCTAAGATATGCTAAAGCTCACAAAGATTGGTATTACGGATCCTTTGATGTCCGAATTGGTTAAATAAAGAAGCATTCGACTTCCAAGGTTCCACTGTATATGGCCATTATTCCATTGCTAAAACAACAACTCTAATTGTGGCCTAAGACTTTTGCATAGTACTGTATTTCTCCAACTGGGCAGTGGTTACAAGTTTATTTTCTCAGATGTCTTTGTTCCACTAAGCAAGAGTTACATGTATGCTGTTATCTAGAGCATAAATACAACTAATAAAGTCTTACAATCCAAGAAATTGATAATTAAGGCAAAGTCAGGATAAGATAAAGTCTGTTCACTACGCTGCTATCTCGGTAACGAAAGTTATTTCAATGCATATCTTTCTGAATGGGGAGAGACCTATATATCTGAAACTGAAAAAGAAATTAACGTTTAAATTGCATATTTAGAACCACTGCCATAATCTGGTATATTCTGATATAACTTACTTGTGTTGTTGGGTTAAAATAACACAGAAAATAAAAAGTTTTTTTCCAAAGCTTTTATTCTGGCTACTGCCCATCCCATCACTACAAAAGGGTCAAGACTTACCCTCCCCCTCTTCCAAACATTTACTAATATACCGATTGTTTTTTTCTAATGACAGGGCTTCTGTACTACAGTCCCATTCAGATTTCAACCAGTGACGAGTCTCCTCCTACAGTGGTGCTTGAAAGTTTGTGAACTCTTTAGAATTTTCAGTATTTCTGCACAAATATGACCCAAAACATCAGCAGATTTTCACACAAGTCCTAAAAGTAGAACCTAGTAGAACCCTAGTAGAACCCAGTTAAACAAATGAGACAAAAATATTATACTTGCTCATTTATTTATTGCGGAAAATTATCTAATATCACATATTAGTGAGTGGCAAAAGTATGTGAGCCTTTGCTTTCAGTATCTGGTGTGACGACCCTGTGCAGCAATAACTGCAGCTAAATGTTTCCTGTAACTGTTGATCAGTCCTGCACACCGGCTTGGAGGAATTTTAGCCCATTCCTCCGTACAGAACAGCTTCAGCTCTGGGATGTTGGTGGGTTTCCTCACATCCTCACATTAACTGCTCGCTTCAGGTCCTTCCACAAGATTTTGTTTGGATTAAGGTCCTTTCTTCCTCCAAACATAATGCTTTTCTTTTAAACCAAAAAGTTCTATTTTGGGTTTCATCCGTCCACAAAACATTCTTCCAATAGCCTTCTGGCTTGTCCACGTGATCTTTTAACAAACTGCAGACGAGCAGCAATGTTCTTTTTGGAGAGCAGTGGCTTTCTCCTTGCAACCCTGCCATGCACACCATTGTTGTTCAGTGTTCTTCTGATGGTGGACTCATGACCATTAACATTAGCCAATGTGAGAGAGGCCTTTGTGACCTCGCCAACTATTACACACCTTGCTCGTGGAGTGATCTTTGTTGGTCGACCACTCCTGGGGAAGGTAACAATGGTCTTGAATTTCCTCCATTTGTACACAATCTGTCTGACTGGGGATTGGTGGAGTCCAAACTTTTTAGAGATGGTTTTGTAACCTTTTCCAGCCTGATGAGCATCAACAACTCTTTTTCTGAGGTCCTCAGAAATCTCCTTTGTTCATGCCATGACACACTTCCACAAACATGTGTCATAAAGAGTAGACTTTCATAGTTCCTTGTTCTTAAAACAGGCTGCCCACTCATACCTGATTGTCATCCCATCGACTGGAAACACCTGACTCTACTTCACCTTCAAATTAACTGCTAATCCTAGAGGTTCACATACTTTTGTCACTCACTAATATGTAATACTGGATCATTGTCCTCAATAAATAAATGACCAAGTATAATATTTCTGTCTCATTTGTTTAACTGGGTTCTCTTTATTTACTTTTTAGGTCATATTTATGCAGAAATATAGAACATTCTAAAGGGTTCACAAACTTTCAAGCACCACTGTATAATGTTTCTGGTTAAGGGTCTTGGTCAAGGATCCAACAGTGGTAACTTGGCAGAAGTGGGATTTGAACTCTGGACTTTCTGACCCTTAGCCCACTACCTTATCCACTCGGCTACCACATTTCCACCAGAGTTCTTGGTTCATGTCTCTGTCTGTCTGCCTATCTATCTTTCTACTGTATCTCCCAGGTCTCAGGTTGAATCCGGTTCTGTCTGTGTGTTTGATTGTTGACCACCTGTCCTGGTTTAGGGTTCTAGTACCAGGATTCCACCTTCCATGGGGTCGGGCCTGTCGTAGTTCAAGCAAACCAGGGGCGCCCCCGATGGCAGTATATTCTGTTATGTATTTGATTGATTTGATTGACTACCCTCGAGGAGCTGTTGCTGTTTGCAGTGACCCAATTAATAGATGAGAATTCAATGAGCTTTCAGCTATAAAAGAGCTCTGACACTTAGTACTTAGATGTAGTTAGACATCTAACAGAGCTCCAACATGGGTGTAACCCAAGTTGCAGGTGCAGCAGACACAAAAGCAAAAACAACTGAATATTTTACAGGGCCCTGTATTAAAACTGTGTTCAAACATGAACAAATGATACTGGGATGGCTTCAGTTTACAACGTCTGCTGCTAACTGTCGGTGGGGGATCCATAACAACAGAAGCAGCATTACGCTTAAGTCGCCCTTTGCTTTGAACAGGTATTTTTGGGTGATTACCCTGAGTGAACCTTCAGTGTTTTCTGGAACTGTCTGAACCCAGAGTTTCATACTGACATGCAGATAGAGACAGAGGAACTGAAAGTGTGTCAAACATAAGTAAGAAATGTCACTGATTAACATAGCAGAGGGTGCGAGAAAGAGAGAGAGAGGGAGAGAGAGAGGCAATGAGGAAGAGGAAAGAACACGATGGAGAAAACTCTAGTGTACTTTTCATCAGCCTTTTATCATGCTGTCTCTTCTGGGTTAGACAAATGTTCTCCTCTCGCTACAGCTTAATTAAACATTAGCCACCGAATAAAGAAGTGAAGAATGTAGACAAAGATGAGAAACCTTTCAGAACATGAACGGAACAGAACACAGAATCTGTTTTTTTTTATTCAATATTCGATATGTATAAGCTACTGGTCAAAAGTGTTACAACACCATGGTGGTGTTTTGGTGGTTTCTGTTTTATTGACATTTGAACAGACACCAATACTTTTCCAGTAAATAACCTGAAAGGACAAAGGTACAAAGGAGTGCCAAACTTATTAATCAATTGATTGGTCAATTAATGCCACTTGGAAATAATCTGCATCGATCGATATCTGGGGGTGGGTATTGGAAAGGACTTCACGATACAACACGCATCATGATACTTTGCGATACGATGCATATTGCGATATATCGCGATATTCCACATAGTTCACTGCAAATATGAGCTGAAATACAAGTTAGTGTTCAGTTTGAGTTGTCTTAATCCATCACATCACTGATAACTCAGTGGAAAAATTGAGTAAAAATACTGTACAGTGGAGCAAAATAGTATTTAGTCAGCCACTGATTGTGCAAGTTCTCTTACTTAGAAAAATGAGAGAGGTCTGTAATTTTCACCATAGGTACACTTCAACTATGAGAAACAAAATGTGAAAAAAAGAATTAAAGAATTAAAGAATTAAATTGTAAATTATGGTGGAAAATAAGTATTTGGTCAATAGCAAAAGTTCAACTCAATACCTTGTAACATAACCTTTGCTGGAATTGACAGAGGTCAAACGTTTCCTGTAAGTCTTCGCCAGGTTGGCACACAAAGTAGCTGGTATTTTGGCCCATTCCTCCATGCAGATCTCCTCTAGAGCAGTGATGTTTTGGGGCTGTCGCTGGGCAACACGGACTTTCAACTCCCTCCACACATTTTCTATGGGGCTGAGGTCTGGAGACTGGCTAGGGTACTCCAGAACCTTGAAATGATTTTTACGGAGCCACTCCTTCGTTGCCCGAGCGGAGTATTTGGGATCATTGTCATGCTGGAAGACCCAGCCACGTTCCATTTTCAATGCTCTCACTGATGGAAGGAGGTTTTGGCTTAAAATCTCACGATACATGGCCCCCCGTTCATTCTTCCCTTAACACAGATCAGTCGTCCTGTCCCCTCTGCAGAAAAACAGCCCCAAAGCATGATGTTTTCTACCCCCATGCTTCACAGTAGGTATGGTGTTCTAGGGATGCAAACTCAGCATCCAAACACAACGAGTTGAGTTTTTAGCAAAAAGTTCTATTTTGGTTTCATATGGCCACATGATATTCTCCAATCCTCTTCTGGATCTTCCATATGCTCTCTGGCAAACTTCAGACGGGCATGTACTGGCTTAAGCAGGGGGACACGCCTGCCACTGCAGGATCTGAGTCCCTCTCGACGAGTGTGTTACTGACGGTAGCCTTTGTTACTTTGGTCCCAGCTCTCTGCAGGTCATTCATCAGGTCCCTCCGTGTAGTTCTGGGATTTTTGCTCACCGTTCTCATGATCATTTTGACCCCATGGGATAAGATCTTGCGTGGGGCCCCAGATCGAAGGAGATTATCAATGGTCTTGTATGTCTTCCATTTTCTTACAATTGCTCCCACATTTGATCTATTCACACCAACCTGCTTGCCTATTGTAGATTCACTCTTCCCAACCTGGTGCAGGTCTACAATTTTCTTCCTGGTGTCCTTCAACAGCTCTTTGGTGTTGGCCATGGTTGAGTTTGGAGTCTGGCTGTTTGAGGTTGTGGACAGGTGTCTTTTATACAGATAACGAGGTCAAACAGGTGCCATTAATACATGTAACAAGAGGAGGACACAAGAGCTTCGTAAAGAAGTTACAGGTCTGTGAGAGCCAGAAATCTTGGTTGTTTGTGGGTGGTTTCCACCATGATTTACAATGAAATTCTTTACAAATCCTACAGTGTGATTTCCTGGATTTTTTTCTCATTTTGTCTCTCATAGTAGAAGTGTAGCTATGATGAAAATTACAGACCTCTCTCATCTTTCTAAGTAGGAGAACTTGCACAATCAGTGGCTGACTAAATACTTTTTTGCCTCACTGTACATCTACAGAAGTGGAGATTGTAGTTTACACCCCATTTAAAATGTGTTTTTCTTCCTTAAAAAAAAATGACTACGGGTTTTGAGCTGAAAATCGATGTGGTATCATGAAAGTAACTATCACAATATATTGATATTTAAGGGAGTTCCTATCAATATCTGCACTCACTAGGCAGATATTCAAAAATAGTGCCAAAAATTCAGTGAGGGCAGGGCCATTTATGAGAAGATGAAAACTTTGTTTCCAGCATTACCACTTGCTGCTCTTAACTGGGACTGGGAAAACCAAAAAGACACTGCTACCATGTGCAATACTGTAACATTGTTTATTTTTTGCAAGTATTTTTTGTTTATCTTGTAATAAATGTTGTCATTATGAGCAATAAAACTTATATTTTTTTATTTATGAAAATAAAAAAATATTCTTAAATATGCTCAGGGACAGGACTAATGAGAGTAGGCAAGAGTACAAGGAGATGCGGCAAAGGGCAAAGAGGGAGGTAGCAAAGGCCAAGCAGAAGGCCTACGATGAGTTATATGAAAGGTTAGACAGTAGGGAAGGAGAGAAGGAGTTGTATCTGCTGGCGAGACAGAGAGATAGAGCTGGAAAGGATGTGCAGCATGTCAGGGTGATCAAGGATAAAAATGGAAATGTACTGACAGGTGAAAAGAGGGTGAGGGAAAGATGGAATTAGTATTTTGAGGAGTTGATGAATGTAGAAAATTAAAGGGAAAGAAGGCTGGATGGTGTAGAAATTGTGGAAGAGGATGTAGCAAAGATTAGCGAGGAAGAAGTGAGGAAAGCTTTGAAAAGGATGAAGAACGGAAAGGCAGTGGGACCTGATGACATACCGGTTGAGGTATGGAAAAGTCTAGGAGAGCTGGGAGTGGTGTTTTTGACTAGATTATTAGTGGAATTCTGGTGAATGAGAGTAGCCAGAGGAATGGAGGAAAAGTTAACTTGTACTGATTTTCAAGCAGAAGGGTGATGTACAGAGTTGTGGCTCTTACAGGGGCATAAAGTTGATGAGCCACACAATGAAGATTTGGGAGAGAGTTGTGGAAGCTAGGCTCAGACAGGAGGTGACAGTGTGTGAACAACAGTATGGTTTCATGCCAAGGAAGAGCACTATGGATGCGATTTTTGCTTTGAGACTGCTGATGGAGAAGTATAGAGATAGTCAGAAAGAGCTACACTGCGTCTTTGTGGATTTGGAGAAAGCTTATGACAGGGTGCCAAGGGAGGAACTGTGGTGGTGTATGAGGAAGTCTCGAGTGGCTGAAAAGTATGTTAGATTAGTGCAGGACATGTATGAGAACAGCGTGACAGAGGTGAGATGTGCTGTAAGAGTGACAGATAGCTTCAAGGTATAGGTGGGACTGCATCAAGGATCGCTCCTGAGTCCCTTCTTATTTGCTCTGGTGATGGACAGACTAACAGATGAGGTCAGACAGGTATCGCCGTGGACTATGATGTTTGCAGACGACATTGTGATCTGTAGTGAGAACAGGGAACAGGTAGAAGAGAACTTGGAGAGGTGGAGGTATAATCTGGAAAGGAGAGGAATGAAAGTCAACTGTAGTAAGACAGAATACATGTGTGTAAATGAAAGGGAGGCAGGTGGAACAGTCAGGCTACAGGGATCATTGGTCACGGAGTCCAGAAGTCCAGGAGTTCAGGTACTTGGGATCAACTGTCTAAGGAAATGGGGAGTGTGGAAAGGAGGTAAAGAAGAGAGTACAGGCAGGATGGAGTGGGTGGAGAAGAGTGTCAGGAGTGCTGTGTGACAAAAGGGTCGCAGCAAAAGTGAAAGGAAAGATTTATAAGAGAGTAGTGAGACCAGCCTTGTATGGGTTAGAGACAGTGGCACTGACAAAGAGACAGGAAGCAGAACTGGAGGTGGCAGAACTTAAGATGTTGAGGTTCTCTGTAGGAGTGTCTAGGGTGGACAGGATTAGGAATGAGATCATCAGAGGGACAGCACAGGTTGGATAATTGGGAGACAAAATTCGAGAGGGAAGACTGAGATGGTTTGGACATGTGCAGAGGAGGGATAGTGGATATATTGGTAGGAGGATGTTGGCGACGGAGCTTCCAGGCAAGAGATGGAGAGGAAGACCAAAGAGGAGTTATTTGGTTGTGGTGAATGAAGATATGCAGGGAGTTGGGGTGACAGTAGAGGACGTAGAGGACAGGGTGAGGTGGAAACGTTTAACTCGCTGTGGTGACCCCTGATAAAGGGAGAAGCCGAAAGAAGAAGAAGAAGAAGAAGAAGAAGAAGATGCTCATTTTTAAGTTCAGCGATAATGTGTCATTTGTTATCACTTTTATCAGTTCCAAAAAAATGTGATATCGTCAGTCACCCTGCTCTCTAAATAAAGGCATTGGCCTCGGCCATTAAAACAAACCCATATCAGTCGACATGGTAAGCACAAACTGAAAGTGGTTATTTAGCTAAGTTAAAAAAAACTTAAGAATAATGTCAATTTCAGAGTTAATACCATCAGACTCTTTATCTGTATAAAAGCAGTGTTGAAACAGACTGTTACTACCATAAAAGTTCAAGAACCAGGGTCTGAAGACTTTCCAAATACACCATTTTGGTTTCTAACATACACAACATGCCCAAAAGAATGTAGTCACACGCATTTGAGCATTTCAGCTACACAAATACAATAAATCAAGCACACAGCCATGAACTTTCAGTGCGTCTCTTGCTCTAACCTTTTCATTTGAACCTCTAAGTTGATGTTAAAGCAGCTGGCTAAGGCTAATATTTATGGTCAAAAGTCGAGCTACAGCCTGCTGTATATTAAACATACAATTAAATTTATTTCTGTTTCTTTTAGAGCAGTTTGCAATGTTAGACCAAACAGATGTCATGTGACTGTATACTAATCCCACATTCATGGTCACAGTGAAATAAACAACAAGTGAAGCACACACAACGCATCAGCCACACAGCGCCTTCATGCTATGTGCTTTATGTCAGTCAGAAATACGCCTTTAGGATTAATATATTCAGTGCGCCATGTAGCCAGGTAGGACAGACTACTGCACATGCGTGCTGAGTGCGTGCAGTGTGCTAGAGACACAAATCAAGTTAAAAAAGAGTGAACAAACTACGCCAGGAGACAAAATATAGACACCACCAGCCTCACAGTCTACGTCATTAAGATTTAATACCTAGACATGGCTCATCCTCACTCACATGAGGTAATTTGGCTTTTAAAAGAAGGGTGTTGCTCAAAAGGCGGGAGTCGTTAAACTCGGCTGCCATTAAAGACCATCTGTGAACTAACCACTGTGCACAATATGAAGATTATGACAATTGGGAGTCGGCTGTCCAGTACAGGCTTAAACCCGTCGAGGTATCAGCACAAAAACACACTCAGCAAACCTTAGCGCAATCATTCTGCCAAAAAAAAAGTGCCTCGCGACAAGAAAAGCAACAGATGGCATGTTTTCTGTACTTTTCAATGTCCTTCAGTGTTATAATATCCTATTAACATGAGCAAACTAGTACAATGCAAGACTTTTACAAATCCCAGAAAATATTGAGAATATCAAGTTTTGGCAATATCGCACACCCCTACAGCGCAGTATTCTGATTAGTACACCTTTTCAACTGTACCTGTACGAAGAACGAGTGGGTGTCGTTGTTGACCGTGTGATAGTAATACAGCTCACCGTCGTACCACATGACTTTCCCAACCGGGGAATTCTTTTTAGTCACAGCAAACATCTTCTTTGGGTCACAGCATTCCGTTAGCAGCTTCCTACAAAAAGCAAATAAACCAATATATAGCAGAAGGTAAATGAATGGTTTAAATACAGGCAATAAAAATATGAATACATTATTGGAATAGGAATTATAGGAACATATTAATGACAACCAGTACACTGTGACTAGGTGGTTAAGAATCTGGACTACTTAAGGTATGAACTGTATAATATCCGTTCACATATACATTCATGGTCTGATAAGGTTAGTATCCTTATGATTAAGGGAATTACCCTACTCAACCCATGTATTACCTGACCAGATACATTAGATGTTGTAGTACAGCTGTTGTAATGACACATGTAAAAATGCAGCCTCTGGTGCAGAAAGTTTTATTAAACACAAAGTTTTATTGAACATATGGTGGCTCATGGGGCAGTTGCCATTTAGGTTCTTTTAGAGAATTTGTTTCTATCTGTGCTGTTAAGTTGATGCAACATGGAGGGAATCAAGCACAGTAAGATGTACAGTGGTACCTCAGTTCTCAGGCACCTCTGAACTCATTGAATTCGGTCCTCGACGCATTTTGACTAGAAAAATGTGTCTCGGTTCTCGGTGTTTGCTCGGTACTTGGCACACTTGCTTAAACTTGTATGAGTCGACCAGTGTGACTCGTTCCAGCTGAATCGCGATTCATGATTCAAGATTCAGTACGCAGTGATTCAGTGATTCAGTCTCACAATAGCTCTTACCCTTTTTCTTGGCTCTTATTGGAACTCAAGACTAGAAAAGACCAGAGAGGCATAGAACTGGAAACCAGTTCTCTACTGACTGAGTCATGCTGGGATCTCACTGTCAGATACAATTATGGTTCCGTCTGTCTGGGGTTGTTGTTCCAATCCTGTGTTCCTTCAGGGAGCCCCTATTACTCTGACCAGAACAGGTGGAGAATAAACCGCAACAGTCATGCCTCTCTCTGCTTTTTTCCTATAGCAACTAGGACTCCACTTCCACTAATCCTCTGTGCACACGCACCCTCAGCCAAGCCCCGCTCCATTTGCCAGCTCTCCACTCTCTCATTTGCCAGCTTATTACATCCCCACACCTGTTTCCCAATTTCTGTTGATTTGTGGTTCTATGTAAGCCTCCAGTGTTTTCTGTTTATTTTTCATAGTTTGTCTGTGTCTTCGAGTTTTTCCACTTGATTCTCTTATTTGTCTATGTTGGCTCCCATCCATGCTTCATTTACCATTTCTCACACTCATCTGCTGCTTCTGATTCATATGGTGGATATCCTGTCTGTCTGTGCTTTGGTCTCTTCTTATCTGCTTATCTCGACTGTGCTCTTTTGGGGGGATAACGGGCTTTTATATACTGTAGGTGTGTAGCTTACTCTACTGTCATGCTTGTGTCTGGCTCTGCGTTGTTGCTAGCTTTAAATTTAGCGCTTTGACTTTGTTTGCTTTGTCAAACTCTGCGTATTCAGCAAGGTCATGCTGTTTTAAACGTCTTATTAAATCCATGATTCTGATTGTTTTCAGAGTTGATCCGTCATGGCTTATTTTTGACATGTATGTAATCCAAACAGCATGCTGTAAAAGTTCCATGCCGGAGACATGGCTGTGTTTAAAATGAATCACTAACTCCTTAGAAGTGTCCCTAGCCCATCAATCAGTAATGCGCTATTTAGGGAGCCTATCTACAGTGGTGCTTGAAAGTTTGTGAACCCTTAGGATTTTCTGTATTTGTGCATAAATATGACCTAAAACATCATCAGATTTTCACACAAGTCCTAAAAGTAGATCAATGAAACAAAAATATTATACTTGCTCATTTATTTATTGAGGAAAATGATCCAATATTACATATTAGTGAGTGGCAAAAGTATGTGAACCTCTAGGATTAGCAGTTAATTTGAAGGTGAAATTAGGGTCAGGTGTTTTCAGTCAATGGCATGACAATCAGGTGTGAGTGGGCACCCTGTTTTATTTAAAGAACAGGGATCTATCAAAGTCTGCTCTTCACAACACATGTTTGTGGAAGTGTATCATGGCACATGTACAAATGGAGGAAATTCAAGACCATTGTTACCCTCCCCAGGAGTGGCCGACTAACAAAGATCACTCCAAGAGCAAGGCATATAATAGTTGGCAAGGTCACAAAGGACTCCAGTGTAACTTCTAAGCAACTGAAGGCCTCTCTCACATTGGCTAATGTTAATGGTCATGAGTCCACCATCAGAAGAACACTGAACAACAATGGTGTGCATGGCAGGGTTGCAAGAAAAAAGCCACTGCTCTCCAAAAAGAACATTTCTGCTCATCTACAGTTTGCTAAAGATCATGTGGACAAGCCAGAAGGTTACTGGAAGAATGTTTTGTGGACAGATGAGACCAAAGTAGAACTTTTTGGTTTAAAAGAAAGTGTTATGTTTGGAGAAAGGAAAAACACTGCATTCCAGCATAAGAATTTTATCCCATCTGTGAAACGTGGTGGTAGTAGTATCATGGTTTTGGGCCTGTTTTGCTGCATCTGGGCCAGGACGGCTTTGCTGCCATCATTGATGGAACAATGAATTCTGAATGATATCAGAGGGGGGTGGGGGGGGGGAATTATAAAGGAAACTGTCAGGACATCTGTCCATGAACTGGAATCTTAAGAGAAGGTGGGTCATGCAGCAAAATCTAGAAAATTCTAAAGGTTTCACAAACTTTATGAAGTTGACTAGCTAAGTAGCACTCAGAAACCACTGAAATATATAACGCTTCCTCCTCATCATGTCAGCAAACAACCCATTAAACATGTCTCTTAAACATACCCTTGAGTGCCTGAAACTTTGAATTATGAACTGCATTATAAACTAAAGTAGGTAAAAGCATTGTGCTATTCATGTAGTTGACCGGCACAGAATCAGGTATATGAGACCTGCTGAAGCCGATTGCGCTAAAACTGGCCAAATACGTTTTATCTATGTAAATAATGAAGGGCTTAATTACTTTAAGGTTTACTTCTCCCCACAAAATCACACAAATCAGAATGTATGAAACAGTTGCCGAACGTAAACAGATTTTATTGTACGATCTGTATTGTTTTAAAGACAGAGCTTAAAAGAGAGAGGTGCCTATGTTTGGCTGATGTAAGACATCCCCTGAATTCTGTGGCTTAATCATTACTCTGAATCAGTCTCCAGAGTCACTGCGTTCATAATGGGGTTCTTCTTTTGCATCACCAATCTCACTTTATAATCCAGTTCTGTGTTCTGTTCTTTAATCTGATGGAGCCTTTCCCAGCTGTTATCAGACTCTTTCTAGGCTATGATGCATGTTATGCTACCTGGCTAGCGAGCTTCACCCAGCATGCTTTTCGGTGATGTAGTTCTACTCAGAACTCAGCAGCACTCGTAGCGGTGAAAAATATTATATAATTTGCTGCTTGTTTGTTAGAGCTGTGTTTCTGCTATGCACCGGTATGGAGGTTTATAAAAAATGCATACTGCACGGGAAATTAACACCGGTGTACCGGTTGAACCGGTATCCCGCTCAGCACTAACTGTGACGAATTAAAAACACACAAATCCTGGGCATAACTGGTACAACACAATGAAAAATCTCCACTGTGAGCTTTTATCAACTAATATGAAAAACATACACATAAAACAGATCACATATGCACAAGAACCCACAAATAAACAGACCATCGAGCCATGTGTTAAACATTAAGCCGGAAAGGGATCGGGAAACGACGAGAGGGGTCTGGCTGCAGACTTGCAGTCTCAGCCCCACATGCACTGCCAGCCTATTTATGACATCAGTGCACTGACAGACAGGAACCAGAATTACATTGTGTTTGTTGATGTTTGGTTAAGGAGGAAAGCTCAGTAGTGTTGCTGCCTTCATACTGCCAAAGAGGAGAAAGGAGTTCAGTACGAGGCTCTTACTGAATGGTAATATTTCATAATGTTTGTTGGTGAGTGACGATACATCTACAGAGCGATGTTTCAGCGCCTCTGTCTAACACTGTTCACATTTGCTTTGTTTTATTAATGTAACATTCACTGCAGTTTCCATCGTATTATTATTAAAAGGATGGAAATTAAATAACCTGTTAGATGTCTTCTAGATCGATTAGTACTTCGATAAAACAGGCATTTTCTCTGTTAGCATACGTTTCAGCAGTAGTTGCCTTTGTCTACAGCCTAGATTTTCTCTACATTAGGCACACTTGTCTTATATACAGCTGTATGGTCATAACACCTTCCAGTTGCATCGAGCCTAAGACAGGAGGAATGAGCTCTCAGGATTTCATTAGAAGTGCTTTAGATAAGAGGATTCAGGTTCTTCCGATTTTTTACTGATAAGCAGAAAGTATATATACAGTGAGACAAACAACTTTGTATGTGTGTGTGTGTGTGTGTGTGTGAGGAATGTGTTGGAGATAAGTCATGAAACAGTGATGTAGCTTTTGAGTGCGAGAATATTGTTACTGTCAAAATATGTGGCAAAAGTCATGTACATAAAGAGAAAGGTAGCTTAAAACTGTAACATATTAAAGACAAGGATCCTGAGAATTATACCAACGTAGAAATTCATATTAATAAAGGAGGCCAGCCATGTAAAATGATCAAGGGCTGGATCATGGAGCCCCAAGTCGAAAACCACAGTCATCCCCTTTGCAAAATACCTAATAACAGCCAACAAACATACTGTACTAACATAGAAATGGAAATGTATATATTAGTAATGCTGTAGTACAGTGTTTGCTTTTTTGTTCCTGTACCATCCCCAGTACCATCCCACAGTGTTCCTGTATCATCTGCAGTACCATCTCAGTGTTCCTGCACCATCCCCAGTACCATCCCATAGTGTTCCTGTACCATCTCCAGTACCATCCCACAGTGTTCCCGTACCATCTCCAGTACCATTTCCAGTACCATCCCACAGTGTTCCTGCACCATCTCCAGTACCATCCCACAGTGTTCTGGTACCATCCAGAGTACCATCCCACAGTGTTCCTGTACCATCCCCAGTACCATCCCACAGTGTTCCTGCACCATCTCCAGTACCATCCCAGTGTTCCTGCACCATCCTCAGTACCATCCCACAGTGTTCCTGCACCATCTCAGGTACCATCTCCAGTACCATCCCTCAGTGTTCCTGCACCATCTCCAGTACCATGCCACAGTGATCCTGTACCATCTCCAGTACCATCTCAGTGTTCCTGCACCACCCCAGTACCATCCCACAGTGTTCCTGTACCATCCCCAGTACCATCCCACAGTGTTCCTGCACCATCTCCAGTACCATCCCCTCAGTGTTCCTGTACCATCTCCAGTACCATCCCTCAGTGTTCCTGCACCATCTCCAGTACCATCCCACAGTGTTCCTGCACCATCTCCAGTGCTCCCAACTGCAACCTCTCAAAGAAGCGAAAATATCAGATGCCCACACTGTTCATTAAAGCTCCTCCAGAAGAATCTGGTCACACATATTACAAGACGGCACACAGACAGATCTAAGGACATAACCATGGCATCACATATTTCCAGTGTTGCAAGTAACGGTATCTCAACAGTACAAATAACTGGCCATGGGTTTTCAGTACTTGGGGCAAAGTCCATCATGTTAGGTGTGAACTGGAGGAGTGCTGGCAATACCAGCTGCTTACTAAGTGAAGTGGACAGACCTTTGGTCTCTGTGAGCACCTCCGCTCCCTTTATTATTACATGGAAACTGCGTCAGAGGTATTACTGGATGCCAAGATACTTGAAGAAATGGTATACCTTATTTTTTTTGGAGATGCTAAGAAAGCAGCATGTTTAAAAAGGCAGAAAGCAGCACAGGTAGCTCATGTCCCAGTTAATGTTTCGGTGACATTTGGTGATTCCAGTAAGCTGATCACCTTGTCCATACATGAGCCTACAATACATCACTACAGTCACTTCAGTAGAGTGATTGTCACCTGTAATTCCTCTGAAGGTACTTGGCACTGTCCTTGTGCAAAACCACAGAATTCCTGCCTTCACAAAAACATTGCAAAATGGCATATATTTTAAATCAACCGAGGACTGTTCATAACAGAGACAACATCTGAACCAGAGAGCAGACTGAAGCCATAGCTGTCAAAAGATGCCACGCATGCATTCGATTTGAAACGCACAGTGCAATATGTGTATGATGTGAAAAAACGTCCAGCGTTCATCCCGGATGAAGTAGTCAGAGCAAGAGGAACAGAGTATACAACAAAGTTGCTTCCTGTGGAGACAACTTGCACATTCTGCATCAAACAAACTGCACTTGAAAACCCTGTACAAATCACCAAAACGCATTCATAGTCTTTAACACACCTGTTAACAAAGCTTTTCTTATATTTCTAATCTTGCAGATGTTTGAACCTACACCAGAAGATGCCCCTTGTGTCATGAGGTGTACAGGTCCCAGAAATGGCAAGACGGGCTCCATAATTTTTATTGTTATCTGCTCCTGAGTCTGGAACTTTGTCTATATATTAGGCACAGTTTACAGGTTTGTAGGTGTCTGAAGCATGGTTACATTTCTAATAAGCATCCAAAGACTTCCCCTTATTTTTCACTCTACTTTGTTTCTCTCTGAGTCATATTTCAGTTTCCAGAGCCATAAACACGTTGGAGGGCCTTCATGAAGTGAAATACCTTAGCACAGACAGTATTTTCCCCAATGCGTAATGCCATTTTGAGGCATTAACAGATACAGGCTACACATATTCTTGTGTAAACTCTGGATACCATCCACCTGTGGTTTGTCATGGATTTTCACAAGAAAGGTCTTTTCAGCATGGCAGGTAACTGAGTTCCCTCTCTGTTCTAATTGTGAAAGCAAAATGGTTCAGTGACAGACCATTTTGTAATGCTAATGTTGTCCCTAAAATTAACAATAGAGAGCGATCTTAAACAGCCACCACCAGAGTTCAGAGGGGAGGTGGACACTGAAGACTTCTGGCGATCTGTTCAAGTTGAAATGATTGCACGTGCTTTTGTTCCCATTAAATAGTTACTGATTTGATTAAATATTCATTATGCCAAATTGCTCTGGGTGCAGTGATAAGAAAACTATACCTACTTTCTTATTATTTAAAATTTGTAATTTATAATATTTATTGTTGTCTCATACTTTTCATATGCAGGTCGTGCAAAAAATCCATTTGCTGTGGAACCAAGTTATGAAAAGTGGGCTCCATGGATTGGTAAGAAGGATGGGTAATCCTGTATATAATGCAGAGCATGAGAAGATTGCACCTGCAGCAGTTTCCTCAGCAGAAGCAGAAGTTCTTAATGTGTCTGACGATGGTCATAATTAATTGTGGATGAATTAATGAAACAAATGTTCGAATGCGAATGGAATATTCATACAGTTAAATCACATAACTTTCATTGTAACAAACCACAGTAACACAGTTCATCTAACCATCATCTACAATATCTTTTAGATTGGAGTTGTCAGAAAACTCTGCAAAGCCTGCAATGTGGACTCAAACGGATCTCAAATGGACTGATATCAAGGCTAAGAGCAGAAATGCAGAACAGACAATCATACGACAAGATTTATAAAAAAAAAACCTGGAGCATCTGGTGAGGACAATATGAAGTGGCAGAAATTATGCGAGTGAAATGTTGTTTGTAAACGTGTTTTCTGTTTATTTATACATGCATGTTTTAGGTGGGTGATCAGTCATCCTTTGCCCACATGGCATTGCCTATAGCCTCAAATTCAAGTTGAGGGTAGAGAGTCCCAGAGACTACACCGACTTGTTCTGTCTTGGGAACATATGCCAAACATCTGCATATATGATTTGCATGTGGTCTGGCCACACATTGGAATTTGCATGTATCTGCTGCATTTCCACTGTAACCTCATAAAGGAAGCCTGTCTGAGTCATTTACATTTACATTTGCATTTAGCAGACACCCTTATCCAGGGGATCTCACAATTGATACATTACAATCTTACAATCCGAGCAATTGTGGGTTAAGGGCCTTGCTCAAGGACCCAACAGTGGCAGCTTGGCAGAGGTGGGATTTGAACCCTGGACCTTCTGATCCATAGTCCAGTACCTTACCTGCTAGGCTACCACAGTCCACTCCAGAAGATATAAATTCAGCAAAGGTCGGCAAACTGAAAGTGTCCCTTCCTTGGTTGAATGAGAGAGATCCAAATCTCAATCCAAAAGCCCATCCCATCACTGGATCATCTGAGCACTATGTTCTGTATGATAAATTGTATGAATCCAACACAAAAGACCCTGGAGACATCCTCCAGAAAATCAGCTTGGTCCCTGAACTACAAGGTTGGCTAAATAGTCAAATTGTAGAGCAGTTTTTTGCAAGTCTACCTAAGAACAATTACTTTTTGAATAATATGGCAGCTTCAACTTTATGATGCGCAACATTATTCAACACAAGAACACAGGAACAAATAAGAAACTTCTGGACAGTTACAAGCTGTCTCTGTCAAGCTAATACGAATTAAGTTTGCTGGGTGACGTTTACATGTTTGTCCTGAAAGGTGATCACCACCCTATATTCCACCTGAAGTAAAATCAATAATGGAAAGCAGACATTCAGCAGAGGAGCATGACACTGTTCACTTATTATTAGCTCTGATTATGTTGTGTTACCTCATTAACAGGAAGAGCAAACATGCCCAACACAGATCACTGTGAAGTATGCGTATATAACTGCCATTTTATGAAGGCAGGTGTTGCATATTATTGTAATGTAAAAAGGTGCATGGAACACGAAACCCAGCAGCGTTTCTGCCTACACAACTAGATTCAGACAAAAGGTTTGCAATGTTACAACCTGCAACAATCTAGGCTCCCAGTGCAAATCGGAATCAAGGTGTTGATTCTAGGCCCATTTGACTGTGTTGGTTGTGAATTGCCCAGTACCAGTTGTACTGTACAATTGAGGGCTGTCTCCTGCCTTAATCTACTGCTCCTGGCACCTACCGCCACATGGCACCACAGGTATGAGCTTTATTTGTAACTATGCTAATAAAGCTGTAACTTTCAGCAGTGGTTTGCCACCATGGTGACCACAATTTCTTCAAATTCACAAGTCACGTCTATATATGTGTGTATATATGTGTATATACAGTGGGGCAAAAAAGTATTTGGTCAGCCACTGATTGTGCAAGTTGTCCTACTTAGAAAGATGAGAGAGGTCTGTAATTTTCATCATAGGTACACTTCAGCTAAAAAATCCAGGAAATCACATTGTAGGATTTTTAAAAAATTTAATTGTAAATCATGGTGGAAAATAAGTATTTGGTCAATAACAAAAGTTCAACTCAATACTTTGTAACATAACCTTTGTTGGCAATGACAGAGGTCACACGTTTCCTGTAAGTCTTCAGCAGGTTTGCACACACCGTAGCTGGTATTTTGGCCCATTCCTCCATGCAGATCTCCTCTAGATTTTTTTGCAGGGAAAACAAAATAGTCATATAGTCCTGCAGCCAGCAGTGCTTGAAAGTACCGTAATTTCATCACATAAAGTAGGTTTTTTATTGTTACATGGAGTGTATTGGTGTAAGTTGGAACTGATTTTGATACATGAAGATTAAACTATTAAACTATGTAGTGTGGGTAATTGTATAACTGAATTATTGTGTTTCTTTTCTATGGAGTGCATTCTGGTTGCGAGCCAGTGGTGTTTGGACTATAAACACCAGTTTGTTGCCATGGAACTGCCATGGATGCTGTGCATGGAGGAAAAGGAAGCAGCTGAAGCTATGCAGACTTATCAAGAAATCACGGACACTGTTTTGCTAGAGGAGAGAGATGAAATTCTGAAGCTATTCTGCTTTAATTTTGAAGAGGTCAATGATATGCATCAGTTTCGAGTGGAAATGGCAGACAAACGGAAATTGATCATGCATTGTCATTTAAGTCATTTAAGGACAGTATGTAAATATATTGTTTTGGTATATTGAAGACAGAATTTAACTGAATGTAACTTAACTGTGGTGCTTGAAAGTTTGTGAACTTTAGAATTTTCTATATTTCTGCATAAATATGACCTAAAACATCATCAGGTTTTCCTAGAAGTAGATAAAGAGAACCCAGTTAAACAAATGAGACAAAAATTATACTTGGTCATTTATTTATTGAGGAAAATGATCCAATATTACATATTAGTGAGTGGCAAAAGTATGTGAACCTCGAGGATTAGCAGTTAATTTGAGGGTGAAATTAGAGTCAGGTGTTTTCAATCAATGGGATGACAATCAGGTGTGAGGGGGCACCCTGTTTTAGAACAGGGATCTATCAAAGTCTGCTCTTCACAACACATTTGTGGAAGTCTATCATGGCAAGAACAAAGGAGATTTCTGAGGACCTCATAAAAAGAGCTGTTGATGCTCATCAGGCTGGAAAAGGTTACAAAACCATCTCTAAAGAGTTTGGACTAGACCAATCCACAGACAGACAGATTGTGTACAAATGGAGGAAATTCAAGACCATTGTTACCCTCCTCAGGAGTGGTCGACCAACAAAGATCACTCCCAGAGCAAGGGGTGTAATAGTTGGCGAGGTCACAAAGGACCCCAGGGTAACTTCTAAGCAACCGAAGGTCTCTCTCACATTGGCTAATGTTAATGTTCATGAGTCCACCATCAGAAGAACACTGAACAACAATGGTGTGCATGGCAGGGTTGGAAGGAGAAAGCCACTGCTCTCCAAAAAGAACATTGCTGCTTGTCTGCAGTTTGCTAAAGATCACGTGGACAAGCCAGAAGGCTATTGGAAGAATGTTTTGTGGACGGATGGGACCAAAATAGAACTTTTTGGTTTAAACAAAAAGTGTTATGTTTGGAGAAAGGAAAATACTGCATTCCAGCATAAGAACCGTATCCTATCTGTAAAACATGACAATGGTAGTATCATGGTTTGGGTCTGTTTTGCTGCATCTGGGCCAGGATGGCTTGCCATCATTGATCAGAGCTGAAGCTGTTCTGTACAGAGGAATGGGCTAAAATTCCTCCAAGCCGGTGTGCAGGACTGATCAACAGTTACAGGAAACGTTTAGCTGCAGTTATTGCTGCACAGGGGGTTCACACCAGATACTGAAAGCAAAGGGTCACATACTTTTGCCACTCATTAATATGTAATACTGTATCATTTTCCTCAATAAATAAATGACCAAGTATAATATTTTTGTCTCATTTATTTAACTGGGTTCTCTTTATCTACTTTTAGTACAGAAATATAAAAAATTCTAAGGGGTTCACAAACTTTCAAGCACTACTTTACATTTAAGTTATTTTGATATACTTTTCTTCTGTTTCATTTGTTCATTGTTGTTAATTTAATTAAAAAAGATAAACTGTTATTTTATATGAATCACATTTAAAGTGGCATACTGTATCTCAAATAATTAGAATATATTTCACAAGATCAAACGAAGATAGGTACAATACGGAAATGTCCAACGTCTGGCAAATATGCTCATTTATACACTCAGTATTTGAATAGAGCTCCTGTAACACAAATGACTGTGTCAATTCTGGAGCCAAGCAGCTTGTGACACTGCTGACATGTTACTGAAGCACAGATTGCTCTGATATCGGCCCTCAGCTTGTCTATATTGCTGGGTCAGGTGTTTCTCTTCTTCCTCTTGACAGATATGTACAAGATATGTACAACCCCAATTCCAAAAAAGTTGGGACGCTGTGTAAATGTAAATTAAAAAAAATGCAATGATTTACAAATCACCAATTAATGCAAAATTTTAGCTCATTTTGAACTTGATGGCAGAAACGATTCTCAAAAAAGTTGGGACAGGCGCAACAAAAGGCTGGAAAAGTAAGCAGTAATATTAAAAACACCTGGAGGAGCAATTTGCAATCAAGTCACATGACTTGGTATAAAAAGTGTCTCTCAGAAAGCAAGGTTGGGCAGAAGTTCAACAATCTGCTAAAGAATGCATCTGAAAATTAAGGAACAATTTCAGAAAAATGTTCCTCAACGTAAAATTGTGAAGATTTTGAACATCTCACCATGTACACTAGATACTACCACCAAAATATTCAGAGAATCTGGATTAATATCAAGGGACAAGGCCGACAGTCAATATCGGTTGCCCATGATCTTCGGGCCCTCAGATGGCACTGCATTAAAAACAAGCATCATTCACTTGTGCAAATCACTGTATGGGCTGAGGAACACAAACAGAAATCACTGGGCAATTCAGAAATGCAAGTTAAAGCTGTGTCATGCAAAGAAGAAGCCATATGTCAACATAATCCAGAATTTATGGTGTCTTCTCTGGGCCAAAGTTCATTTAAAATTGACCGTGTTAGAGCCCGGCTGCCACATCTCGGGACGGGTAGGCTGCAGGGGCGCACCTCACGACTCGAGACCGGCATCACGGTCTCGTCTCGCACACTGCGTCCGCGCAGACGTCCGCTCAGACGTAATTAATAACACCTGAACCCCTGCCTATATTAATCGGCCCTAAGCAGCCCTCGCCGTCGCACCCTCATAGACCATTACGTTCTCTGCGACTCCGGTCACCGCTTTCGCGTGCCGTGCATTTCGGCACTGTTACGGTTTTCCTTCCCGCTTCCCCCCCGGGTTATCGCCACTGACCTCTTGTCGCCCGGTTGGACCGCGGTTCCGCCAGGGCCAGAAGGTAGCTCGCTCTTTGCAGAGAGCAAGTGGGGTAAAGCTGCAAGGCTTGAGGTATGGTAGGGCTTCAGTTGGTCAGCGTAGGCTTAGCTCCGCGGTCCTCCGTGCTTCCGCTAGCCGCAGCTCGTCCCGGCTCCAGGCACCGTTCCTCGCCCCTTCTCCACGACGGTGCGTCTCGCTGATATTATTGTGGGTTCCCGTTCGCTATCCCTTTCCTGAAGGGAATTCCCCCGCTCTTTAGAACATTAAGTTCCGTTCTCCACGTCGTCTTTCTGTCCTTTTGCGGCGCGGCCGTTTGGTAGCCCTCCATTGTCTGCGCCTCGCTCGCCGGCACATGCGCGCCACTCTCCCCCGCTCGCTCCGGCATCCCCCCTCCTCTCTCGGCTGCCGGCCGCACGCACGCTGAGCTCTGCGTCAGGCGGAGCACTCCGCTCTCAGCGCTGTAGCCGTTTCAGGCTGAAAGGATCCAGCCTCACGGGGTTTTTCCTGTGCATTTGCTTTCTTTGTTTCTTTGCGCTCCCACTCCGTTAAACGCTCGTACTTTATTTTGAGTCCGCTGTGGGCGGCGCTTGCTTTTGACGTTTCTTAACCCGTATGCCCCCTGGCGCCTGTTGTCAGGTTGGGTGGCAAACACGTTAAATTCCCGTCCCGGACGCAAGAGATCCGGTGATCGAATCCCTGCTTCGGCAGGCTGGCAGGTTCCTTCGGGTTGTTTTTCCCAGGTCTGTTCCTAAGTTACATTACTTGTTTAATTTCCCAAGGGAGTTTCCTTGCGCTTGTGTCCTAACTCTCTTTTTCTAGGGTCCGATACCGAACCCTGACAGTAGGGTGCGACCAGCCATGGACGCAGCAGGTTCTCCTGAGACCCCCAAACCCCCCTGTCCCTCGCTGAGGTATTGCAGATCCAGGGGGTCGCCATCGGGCGTCATGAGCAATTGTTGGTCAAGATAAACGAACAACTGCAGGCACTGGGTGGAGCCATTCGGCGGTTGATCCCTGACCAACCCGCTCCACCTCTTGCGCAACCCCCCCCCCTCAAGCAGACTCCCAAGTGGCGACCCCGGAACGGTTCGATGGGGAGTCTGAGCGTTGCAGGGGATTTTCTACTGCAGTGCTTGCTGGTTTTTGAGCAGCAGCTGTCGAAATTCCCCACTGATCGCTCCCGTGTGGCATACATGATCTTGCTCCTCACCGGCAGGGCCTTGACTTGGGCCACGGCCCTGTGGGAGGCCAAGGCTTCCGCCTGCACCACTGAGGAGCTGTTTGCAGAAGCTCTTAAGCGCACATTTTACCACCCTGGAGGGGGGCGTCGCCCTACCCCCCGTTTGCTCGAACTCTCCCAGGGCAACAGGCCTGCGGCTGATTACGTCATCGACTTCCGCACCGCGGCCACGAAGAGTCGTTGGGGTGAGGAGGCCCTTATGGCTGTCTTTGAGAAGGGACTTAGCGAGCAACTCAAGGACGACCTTTCCACCCGTGACCTCCTCGCTTTGCTGGCTGACTTTTATGACCTGGCCATTTTGCTTGACACTTGCAGGCGGCAGAGAGCCAGGGAGAGGGCGTCCGATCGCCACTCAGGCCCCGCTCGGTGGTCGAGCGGTAGGACCCCCAGGTCTTTTTCGCCTAACCGCGACCTCCCTGCACCCATGGAGCTCGGGGGGGTCAGGGCCACGCCTTGTGACGACCAAACCCCCAAATTCTCACGTAAGTCGGGAAACGCAGGCGCCGGGTCCGGCGGGGGGGGGGGTGTCGGATCTAGGCGTTGACCTCCCTTCCCCCGCGGGGCTGTCCCTTCCCGCTCTTGTCAGCCAGGGAGGGGGCCCCAGGACCCACCTTTGAGTTTGCATCGACTCGGGGGCAGAAGAAAGTTTCATCGACACGGCCCTGGCTCGTTGACTGGGCCTGCGCCTTGAGCCCCTTACTCGCCCCTTACAATTTAGGGCGGTGGATGGCCGGGCCCTCAGTTGTGACCCGGTTTCTCACTGCACGCAACCAGTGGACTTGCGGTTGGGCTCGCATAACGAGAAATTATTGTTTTTTGTCACGCAAGCCCCCCACTTGGGGATCGTGTTGGGGATCCCCTGGCTGCGGGCGCATAACCCGCGGATCGACTGGCAGACCCAGTCGGTCTTCGCCTGGGCCCCCCGCTGTCGGGAATCCTGTCTTGTTCCTCCATTACCTCTTCTGTCCTCCCGTAACGACAGCCCCCCAGACATCTCCCGGGTCCCCGAACCGTACAGGGACCTGAGGGAGGTCTTCTGCAAACGGCGGGCTCAGACGCTTCCGCCCCACCGTCCGTATGACTGTGCCATTAATTTGCTGCCGGGCATGCTGCCCCCCAGGGGACGACTGTTTTCCCTAAGTCCCCCTGAGCGCAAGTCTATGGAGGGTTATATCAAGGAGGCCCTTGATCTGGGCTTTATCAGGCCCTCCTCCTCCCCTGCGGGGGCAGGCTTCTTCTTTGTGGGGAAGAAGGACGGGTCCCTGCGCCCCTGTATCGATTACCGGGGCCTCAACGCCATCACCATCAAGGACCGGTACCCCCTGTGTTGGATGTCCTCCGTGTTCGAGGCATTGCAGAAGGCCAGCATCTTTACCAAGCTGGACCTCCGCAATGCCTACAATCTCATCCGCATCAGGCAGGGCGACGAATGGAAGACGGCGTTTCTGACACCCACGGGGTACTATGAGTACCTTGTTATGCCGTTTGGTCTCATGAATGCCCCGGCCGTCTTCCAACGTCTCATCAATGGCGTCCTGCGTGAGGCCCTGGATCATTACGCGGTAGTCTACCTCGACGACATGCTTATTTTCAGTCGCTCCCTCGAGGACCACATTGGTCACGTCCGGAGGGTCCTCCAGCTTTTGCTGGAAAACCGCCTTTTCGTTAAGCTGGAAAAGTCGCACTTCCACGCACCCTCAGTCGCCTTCTTGGGATTCATTGTCTCCCATGGGACCATGCGGATGGATCCCGCCAAGCTCCGGGCCGTTGCCGACTGGCCTCAGCCCACCTCTCTCTGCCTTCTCCAGCGGTTTCTGGGCTTTGCCAATTTTTTCCGCCGGTTCGTTAGGGGCTTTAGTACCGTTGCAGCGCCCCTTACGGCGCTGACCCGCAAGGTCCTGGGGCCCTTCCACTGGTCCAAGGAGGCCCAACTCGCCTTCTTTGGAGGTCAAGAGGCAGCTGACCTCTCCCCCGGTCCTCGTTTTTCCTGACCCGGAGCTACCCTTTGTCGTTGAGGTAGACGCCTCGAACGTGGGCGTGGGGGCTGTCCTTTCCCAGCGCACCGGGCCGAGCCTTAAGCTCCACCCCTGTGCTTACTTCTCCCATCGGTTGTCCCCGACTGAGCGTAATTATCCCATCGGGGACCGGGAGTTACTGGCCGTCAAGTTGGCCTTAGACGAGTGGCGACACTGGCTGGAGGGTGCCAAGCACCCCTTTTTGGTCTGGACAGACCACAAGAACCTGGCCTACATCAGGCAGGCGAAACGACTCAATGCCCGTCAAGCACGGTGGTCCTGCTTTTTCCAGCGTTTCGATTTCACCTTGTCATACCGGCCAGGTTCAAAGAACGTCAAACCCGACGCACTGTCCAGACAGTGGGATCCGCCTGAGTCAGACTCCGCACCCCAGCCTATCATCCCTGCCCCCCGTGTGGTCGCGACACTCACTTGGGCCATCGACAAAGTTGTCGCCGCCGCCTTGCGCCGCGAGCCTGATCCAGGCAATGGGCCCTCAGGCAGAACGTTCGTTCCGGCTTCCGCTAGGGCCCAGGTTCTGGAGTGGGGTCATTTTTCGTGCCTCGCTTGCCACCCCGGGGGGACCCGAACCTACCAGTTCCTCCGTCGACGCTTTTGGTGGCCGAGCATGCTCGCAGAGGTAAAGCGCTTCGTCGCTGCTTGCGAGATCTGCGCCCGGACCAGGACCCCGCGGTCCCGTCCGATTGGCCTCCTCCACTCTCTCCCCATCCCCACGCGTCCTTGGTCCCACGTCTCCATGGACTTTATTACCGGACTGCCCCCGTCCAAGGGCATGACCGTCGTCCTGGTCATTGTGGACAGGTTCTCCAAGGCCTGCAAGTTCCTGGCCCTGCACAAGCTGTCCTCGGCTAGGGAGATGGCGGATCTGGTTCTGCAGCACGTCGCTCGCGTCCACGAGTTAAACAGGGACGTGGTATCGGACCGCGGGCCCCAATTTGCCAGCCGGTTCTGGAAGGCTTTCTGCCAGCACATTGGGGCCGGGGCTAGAGGGTGTGGTTGTCCGCTCGGGATCTTCCCCTCAAAGGGGCCTCTGGGAAGCTAGCGCCCAAATATGTGGGTCGGTTCAAGATCAGCCGGCGCATCAACCCGGTTTCTTACCGGCTGGAGCTGCTCACTTCCCTCAGGGTGCACCCCACTTTTCACGTGTCGCGTCTCAAGCCCTTCCTTTGTGGAGGCACCGCACCTGCCGGCCCGCCTCCTGCTCTGCGCTTGATACGAGATTCCCCGGCTTACACGGTTCGCCGGTTGCTGGATGAGCGTCGTGTTCAGGGCAGTACCCAGTTCTTAGTCGATTGGGAGGGGTACGCCCCCGAGGAACGGTCTTGGGTTCCGGCTTGCCGCATCCTGGACCCGGATCTAGTTCGGCAGTTCCGGAGGGACCGCGGCGCCGGTCTTGGGACGTCAGGAGCCACCCCTGGGGGGGGGGGTCCTGTTAGAGCCCGGCTGCCACATCTCGGGACGGGTAGGCAGCATGGGCGCACCTCACGACCCGGGACCGGCATCACGGTCTCGTCTCGCACACTGCGTCCGCACGGAATGCGCTCAGACGTAATTAATAACACCTGAACCCCTGCCTATATTAATCGGCCCTAAGCGGCCCTCGCCGTCGCACCCTCATAGACCATTACGTTCTCCGCGACCCAAGTCACCGCTTTCACGCGCCGTGCATTTCGGCACTGTTACGGTTTTCCTTCCCGCTTCCCCCCCGGGTTATCGCCACTGACCTCTTGTCGCCCAGTTGGACCGCGGTTCCGCCAGGGCCAGAAGGTAGCTCGCTCTTTGCAGAGAGCAAGTGGGGTAAAGCTGCAAGGCTTGAGGTACGGTAGGGCTTCAGTTGGTCAGTGTAGGCTTAGCTCCGCCGTCCTCCGTGCTTCCGCTAGCCATAGCTCGTCCCGGCTCCAGGCACCGTTCCTCGCCCCTTCTCCGCGACGGTGCGTCTCGCTGATATTATTGTGGGTTCCCCTTCGCTATCCCTTTCCTGAAGGGAATTCCCCCGCTCTTTAGAACATTAAGTTCCGTTCTCCGCGTCGTCTTTCTGTCCTTTTGCGGCGCGGCCGTTCGGTAGCCCTCCATTGTCTGCGCCTCGCTCACCGGCGCATGCGCGCCACTCTCCCCCGCTCGCTCCGGCATCCCCCCCTCCTCTCTCGGCTGCCGGCCGCACGCACGCTGAGCTCTGCGTCAGGCGAAGCACTCCGCTCTCAGCGCTGTAGCCGTTTCAGGCTGAAAGGATCCAGCCTCACGGGGTTTTTCCCGTGCATTTGCTTTCTTTGTTTCTTTGCGCTCCCACTCCGTTAAACACGCGTACTTTATTTTGAGTCCGCTGTGGGCGGCGCTTGCTTTTGACGTTTCTTAACCCGTTTGCCCCCTGGCGCCTGTTGTCAGGTTGGGTGGCAAACACGTTAAATTCCCGTCCCGGACGCAAGAGATCCGGTGATCGAATCCCTGCTTCGGCAGGCTGGCAGGTTCCTTCGGGTTGTTTTTCCCAGGCCTGTTCCTAAGTTACATTACTTGTTTAATTTCCCAAGGGAGTTTCCTTGCGCTTGTGTCCTAACTCTCTTTTTCTAGGGTCCGATACCAAACCCTGACAGACCGAGGCAAAATGGAAACCTGTTCTCTGGCCAGATGAACCAAAATTTGAAATTCTTTTTGGAAACCATGGATGCCATGTCCTGTGTACTAAAGAGAAGAGAGACCATTCAGCGTACAGTCCAAAAGCCTGCATCTGTGATGGTAAGGGGTTGCATTAGTGCCTATGGTATGGGCAGCTTGCACATCTGGAAAGGCTCTATCAATGCTGAACAGTAGATAGAGGTTTTAGAGCAACATTTGCTCCCATCATGACAACGTCTCTTTCAGGGAAGGGATTGCATATTTCACATATTCCACATACTACAGCCATCACAACTGCATGGCTTCGCAGAAGAAGAGTCCGGGTGCTCAACTGGCCTGCCAGATTCCGGAGTAAAACTCAATAACCCGCACCATCCCTCAGCGCATCACTGTGCTTGTGTGTGAGAGTGCAAGTGACGTCACAGCATCTGAGAGTGCGAGGGCTGAGTGCATATCTGCAGCCAGACTCTATTGGAAACGACCACGGAGTGTCTGAGCATTAACTGTTTAAAGGTCCTTACACACATGAACCGAAGTAACGTTAGTCAAAGCACTGGGCTGTTCATGTGTGTGGCTGTGTTTGTGCTGCTGTCGGCGTCACGAATGTAGACTAAATGTGATCGGCACAGAACTGGTTTTATGAGATTGATCGGCAGATCACTGGGCTCTGCCTAACTACAACAATAAAAAAAAAAAAAACACAAAAAACTAATTTGAATACACAAAAGTAATATAAATATTAATATTAGGTATTAATTAATACATATTATAAATGTGTTCAATAATTAATAATTTTAAGTCTAATAATTATATTTATTATGTTTATTGTATATTAAATATAATGTATTATATAATAAATAAATAAATAAATAAATAAATAAATAATAATAATAATAATAATAATAATAATAATAACAGTTATAAAACCACCAACACCACCACCACAATCACTACCAACTACAACAATAATAGCTATAAAACCAATAATGATAAAACTAACAGAATTGAACTATACATCAATAATATACGTGCGTATATTCATAACAATACATTACATTTACTGTTAATTGTGCATAATTCCAAAATTAAATGTAATTAGAAAGTGGAGGGATATCATAAGAAGATGGCTGGAGGATAATTGACGATAATGACCGACTGAAGCGTACAGTACGCGGCTGAAGCGACTGACTCAGGCTGCAGGGTTTGTGATTAGTGAGTGTGATGACAGGAGGCTTTTTGTTATCTCATCCTTAAGGAGTGTCAGGCTTAATCATGTGTGCTCTTAACCCTGCTGATCTGCACTTTTTCCTACAAGATGTCCTTGCACCGATTGTTTCACGATTTGAAACCAAGTGTGAGCTGCTTCCTAAACAAAAGCTGCTGCAGGTGTCGAGCTCTGCGGCTTTATCTTAATCAGCTTCCCTACGGTACCCCATCTGTGCCTCCAAAAGGGAGGAGCTACAGATAAACCGGGACACTGCACTAATACAAGGACACATCACTCCGTAAAGGCAGTCGAGTCTTAGCATCAAATAAATGGCTTCATTTTCTAAATGGAACTGACACTAACGCAGCCTCTGCAAATACAAGCTCATCACAGCTTTGGATCACCATGTGGTTTTTTTTCCTTCTTTACATTGCAATGTAAATCTTTGAGGTACAAGATATTAAGCAAATGTTTTGGTCAAATGATAAATCAGTTTTTTATCATGGATAAATTTACCTTTGAAGCTGTTCTTCAGATTTTTTTCACATCCCTCCGTTTCAGTTCACAATACCTGCCTCTTGTACACCAATCAAGCTGATGTTTGATCTGTGATTCAGAGATTAGACAAATGCCTACACTCTCATCTGTGCTGAATCTCAACTGAGGCAGCAGTAGTGAGAAAATGCTGCACACCCGAACATGTGTTGATACAGAGGTTTGGTGCCTACGCTAATTACAGCAGGGCATCATGTTCCATTACACTTCTGTTCCATTATAATAATATTATTAATTAGCCTTAGTAAGCATGGTCTAGTTTATGTCGTGTACGCGTATGCGCATCTCAACTGCAAACACTAGACATGCACTGACTGCAAGTTTCTTGGCTGATTTCGATTCATGACTTTTTTAAAATATGACTGATTTTGGCTGATTCCAATTTTTTTTATGTCTAAGCATTTTAAAGGACAGCATACAAATCAGCAGCAGCTGCTTGCTTGTATCTGGTTCTGCACTCTCAGCAGAGTTAGCTTTGTCAAATGCCACATATTCAGCGAGGTGATGCTGTTCTAAATGTCTTATTATTGTTGAGTGTGTTTGGAGTTGTTCCTCCGCTGCTTACTTTCGTCATGCATACTGCAAACAGCACTCACTCACTGTGAAGAGCTAGAACGCTGAAGACATGGCTGTAACTTAAATAAAACTACATCACTACTCCCTCACTTGTACTTATAGTGTTTATAGGAAGACACTGTTACGTGGTGGTCAAGGAAGGAGCGGACAGTATGCAGGATCCCAGTCCAAAATAAGATTTATTATAGAAGGTCCAACTCAAAATCTATAATAAACCCGCCACTGAATAGAAGCACGACTCCAACCCACGGTAAAAGAAACTAATGATAATCATAAGTAGCATTAATAGTAACAATAATGATGATAACAATGACAAGGATAACAGTAACGAAGCAACCCGACACGAGTACCAAAAACTAGGGTAATACCAAAATGAGAGGACACAGCAACAACAACCAAGGGAGACACAACTAACTAAGAATGGGGGAGGAAAGGTAAGGCGCGATAAGAGAAAGCTGCGGGGAGCTAATGCCGGTCTGGAGAAGCCACAGAAACTAAATAGCCTGGGGAAGCTATTTGAAGCTATAGTCGGCCTGGAAGGGCCAAGGGAAGTTAACATCAGCTTGGAGAAGCTATGGGAAGCCAATGCCGGCTTGGAGAAACTTCAGGAGGCTAACGCTGGCTTGGAGAAACTAAGAAAGGTTAACGCCGGCTTGGAGAAGCTATGGGAAGCTAATTCCGGCTTGGAGAAGCTTCGGGAGGCTAATGCCGGCTTGGAGAAGCTAAGGGAAGCTAACACCGGCTTGGAGAAGCTAAGAGAGGCTAACGACGGCTTAGCGAAGCTATGGGAAGCTAAAGCCGGCTTGGAGAAGCTGTGGAAAGCTAATGCCAGCTTGGAGAAGCTATGGGAAGCTAATGCCGGCTTGGAGAAGCTTCGGGAGGCTAACACCGGCTTGGAGAAGCTAAGGGAGGCTAACGCCAGCTTAGAGAAGCTATGGGAAGCTGATGCTGGCTTAGAGAAGCTTCGGTAGGCTAATGCCAGCTTGGAGAGGCTATGGGAAGCTAATGTCAGCTTGGAGAAGCTATGGGAAGCTAATGCCGGCTTGGAGAAGCTCCGGGAGGCTAACGCCTGCTGAGACAATCTATGGGAAGCTAATGCCAGCTTGTAGAAGCTTCAGGAAGCTAACACCGGCTTGGAGAAGCTAAGGGAGGCTAACGCGGGCTGAGAGAAGCTATGGGAAGCTAATGCCAGCTTGGAGAAGCTTCGAGAGGCTAACGCCGGCTTGGAGTAGCTAAGGGAGGCTAACGCCGGCTGAGAGAAGCTATGGGAAGCTGATGCCAGCTTGGAGAAGCTTCGAGAGGCTAACGCCGGCTTATAGAAGCTAAGGGAGGCTAACGCCGACTTGGAGAAGCTATGGGAAGCTAATGTCGGCTTGGAGAAGCTTCAGGAGGCTTGCACACAAAACAGCAGAATAAGCACAGTACATAGCACTCACTCAAGCGGGCGCAGCGGCACAGCCATAAGGAAGCAGGGACCGCGAGGTCAGAGTCCAGCGGACGGAACCCCGTGAAAAAAGGGGTAATCCAGAGCGTGACAATACAACGGTAATCCAGAGCATGACAGAAACAACAAGTAATCCACTTCTACCGCGAGGAACGGCAACGCTGAACAAAAAATGAGTCAATGCTCCCGCAACAAGCGGTGAAACTGTTCAACTTAAATAGTGTTCTAATCAAAACGAAAACACATCTTGCCTGCACGCGGGCGTTTCTATCCGCCCACGGAGGCAAAATCCCACTTCGGCCCCGGACCGTAACAGACACTATTTAATGTATTGAGTAGTAGCACTGGAGCACAGCTGAAATCAAACACGTCTTTGGTCATCAGCATGCTTAAACAAACACACAGTTTAAACAGTTTAAACAAGTTGGAACTGTGTTTAAAGCAGAATTATACTGTGAATTAATGTTAGTGAAAGTCACACACTTTAAACCATCTGATTCCAGTTACTGGCCAATCGATTGGTGCATCTCAAGTAAACGCTACATTATACAACAGTTTGTTCCAACACTACCATCTGATTGGCTCACTGTGCTGATATTTGTGATCTGCTGATGTGCTGCCAAGTAAGGACAAGCTTTATGCACACAAACATAAGCTCCTCAGACAAAAAATTTATCACACTGCTGGTTTAAGGTGGTAGTAACTTCAGGCTCCTGCAGATGGCGTTGCACGAGGATATGCTATAAACATCTGTGGGGTGTGCAATGGGATTCATAGATTGAGAAAGGGTGGTAGAGTGAAGTGAAGGTCTCGTTCAAAGTGTGGAAAATGGGTCGCAAAGCAGATGTTAATGATGGGCATAAAGGAGTGATTGCATTTGGGTGTGCCAAAGGCCATAGTGTGAAGGAAGTAGCTGAATTTTGCAGGTGTATGAAAGCGTACGGTCATACGGCTCTAACAGCACTGGCAAAAATCCCAGTCTACAGGAAACTCTCATCAGAATTATGGTTGAAAGATGAAACTGGTGGACAGGGACTGCCTTGTGAATAAAAATCACTTTGCTTCCAGGCAAGAATTGCTTCTAGAAGTCAACTCAGGTTCTTCCTAACAGATTTCTGAAAGAACACTCAGCTGTTATGGTCCGCAGGCTGAACTTGTTTTGTTTCTTCTGTGGACGTTTAAGCACTTCATCGCCCACATTCCCTCTGGGAACAATATGGCTTCGGACTCAGCTGGAACGAGTCTCATTGATTATTGTTTACTCGCTAGCCGCGTTCAGCTGGGCGTGACTGATTTTAAGCCCTGCTTCTCCAGACGCTGGCGCGGGAGCATTAGTTCGGTTTTCCATGAGCTGTGGTGCGATTATTATTTTTTCCACACGCCTGGACTGTTGGATTTTGCGGCCTTTCCGCTACATTATTTTCTTACGTTCTCCCCCCTGGACTTCCTGTGTTGCGTTGTCCACCTTCGGACCTCCTAAGATTGCGGCCTTGTCCGCCCTGCCCTTGTTGCGGCTGTGCCCGCCTGGCTTCAATGTTTGAGGCTGCCACCATAATGTACAATTAAATTCTTTAAAAATCCTACAATGTGATTTCCTGGATTTTTTTTCTCATTTTGTCTCTCATAGTTGAAGTGTACCTATTATGAAAATGACAGACCTCTCTCATCTTTCTAAGTAGGAGAACTTGCACAATCAGTGGCTGACTAAATACTTTTTTTGCCCCACTGTAAACCTGGTTTCTGCCTGGATGTGAATGATGCTAGAGGTTGTGTTCATCAAAAACCTCAGGAAGCCTTCAATTGGGGCTGCATGTGAGCTGTGGTTCAAGCTGCAGGGGCTTCTGTGATGTTCTGTTGGTGGTTTAATTATGTGGAAATGGGTCCTTTGGTTGAGGTGACAGTAAATTTGAACCCCAATGCTGACACTGAGCTGCTGAACAACCAGGTATGCTGCTCATTATCTTACCCAGGAACATAACATTCCTATCCCTGTATTCCAAGATGACAATTCTCACATTCACAGGGCTGCAGATGTGACTGATTGGCATGATGAACATTCAGGAGCACTCACACATCTGGACTGGTCCACAAAATCCCCAGATGTGAATCCTCTTGAAAATCTGTGGGACTACCTGGAACAACGAGTAAAACGCCAGAGAAGGCGTCCAAGAAATCTGACCGGACTGGCTGAATACTTATGTCGTCTACATCCAGAAGCTTGTCCATTCCAATGTAAATCGAATCGCAGCAGTTATTCGTGTTCGTGAAGGTATTAGGTACGTTTCAGTCACAGGTGACTCATTTTTTTAATAGCTAAATTGTACCATTTGATTCTTAATGGGTTTTATCTACTGTTGCACAGCAACGATTCATTTGTTGTGGACCTACATTTTAGCGGAAGGTACTGTCAGTATATAATTGTATTTGACATGCTTTGATTTATCTTGTTTGTTTATTTTGTGATAAAAAGCTTGCATAAAAGCAATAGAACACACAATAGGTCATGTGTTATCACGAATAACAGCACAGTTGGGTTTATGTATGGCATAATATCGCAGCTGTGATGTCACTCAGGATAACACACTTCCTCTTGTGTTTAGTATGTACAAAGTAATTACAAAGCAAGGACAAAGTATCAAATTTATATATATTATCATTTCTGCTTGGCGCCATGACTGTTTATGAATTTATTTACTTCAGCCACATTGACACGAGCACATCACCTGACATGGATTACACACTTTGTCTACACTTCTAAAAAATTTGACAAATGATTATCATCTGAACAATTAAGAAGGAGAGCTGATCCTCCCTGCATCCAGTGTCAACTGCCAGGGTCAGGTTTCCTCCATGAACAGGGGAAGGGAATTTCATTTTATTTTTCAGCACTAAATATATTTTGTATCTATTTTCTGTACAGCTGAGTTTCACTTTTTATGTTTTTCAGGTCAAATCTGTGCCTGGCTGTGTGTCTGCAATTATAGATAAATGGAGCAGCACTAGAGGCGTTCCCACATTCACAGGCACTGGAACTATTCTTTGCAAACCTGACAAACAGTCAGGCTAAAGAGTTTTATTCTTAATTTGTTTTTGCTTGTCTTACTCTTCCTATGTGGGCATATAGAGGGGAGGGCTATGTGTTGGGTGGTTGGACGGGTGCAATACGTGGAGTCAGTAGAAATATTCAATTTCACCCTTCTATAGTCCAAAGAAGCTTGATCAGGAACAGTGGCTGATTAATGATATAGGGACTGAGGTAGCCTAGCGGTTAAGATACTGGACTCTGGCCCAGAAGGTCCAGGGTTCAAATCCCACCTCTGCCAAGCTACCACTGTTGGCTCCTTGAGCAAGTCCCTTAACCCACAATTGCTTGGATTGTAAGATTGTATCAGTTGTAAGTTGCTCTGTGCTCACAAGGCCAATATTCAAAAATAGTGGAGAAAAAAACAGAGAAACTTTGTTTTCCTGCATTGCAAGTTGCAGCTCATAAACCAGGACTAGTGAGGATGGGGCCATTTATGAGAAGATCAAATCTTTGTTGACTTTAGATTAGCTGTTACCATGTGCACTGCTCTAACATAATTTATTTTCTGCAAGAATTTACACTTTTTTTTCTCCCCAGAAACAAAAAGATGCATATCTGGTAATAAATGTTGATAAATGAAATAAAACATTACAACATGCAAACAGAGGTCGTGCAATTATAACTGAAATAAATGTTTAATTTGAGTTGAGCAATTTTCTTTCTTATTTATTATTATTAGTTTTATCAGTTACAAAAAAATATATGTTATCGGCATTATATATCGGCCATTGGTCACTGGGGTTGTGCTAAAAAATCGCTACAGCAATATATCACAAAATTTATTTTGGTGATATGCTACATCAGTTTTCTGGAAGGAAGAATTTTAAATGGGGTGTAAACTACAATCTTCGCTCCTGTAAAGTGTTCTGACTCCATTTTTGCGCTGAATTTTGAACGTGATGTAATGGATTAAGACGACTCAGATTGTACACCGTAACTTGTATTTCAGCTGAACTACCGGTATGTGGAATATCATTATATGCAGCGTATCGCAATGTCTCGTGATATAATCGTATAGGTCACCACCTGGATTTAACTAAGCAAGTAGTTAAATAGTTCAAAAAGAGCCTACTAATTACTCCATTGGTGATTATGTTTCAGCTGGCAACAAGTTCTTTAACTCTAACTGATGCAGTGAGTAGCTTCTCATTTGTTAAACAACCATGGATTGACTACCACAGAGTCCAGACCTGAACCCCATTGGATAAGGGCATCTGCTAAATGACATAAATGTAAATGTAATGGAAATATAACCCTACAAGAGATGGTTTGAAACAGGCTTTCGAATATTGTGGACAGTCAACAAAAAGCTTTCAGGATTATGAAGAACCATTTGACTGAAACCATTAGACTGAATATGGTATAGCACCCTTAAAGTTTCAGTGCAGAACCCAAAACAAGAAGGTTTTAGGACCAGAAAAGAACCAAACTGAAGTATGATCATGATTTTTGGAAGGTTTATCAAGCAGCCATAATCATCAAGAACTGTTGCACTTAACAAAAACGTCCTTACATAGTACCAGCTAGGGATTTTGAGCCTTTTTGGTTTAACCGTTAATTGTTCTATGTTGAACCCTACAACCACAGACCAAGACAGACACAGCACTGCACAGTATATCATATTTGAATCATGGTTACGACTTTTAATGATATATCCATGAAATGGACGAAAAATGTTAATTAATCCCCGAGGAAACGTTATTCCTTAGGGTGCTTATATGGGGCCCTTGGATCATCCTTACCTCCCCCCACTTCGCATCAACCCTGATCCAGCCACCGAGAGGGCATCTTTTGTTTACAAAAATGATACCTGTACACCATACCTGTATAGGTCGATGCCAGTCTGGTTCCTGGTCCAGGTCTGGCCCTGACGTAGGACTTCCTCCACGATCTCCTTGTCGCTCGGCATCCTGTACACGGGGAAAATATAGAGCCAGCAAAGCACGAGCACGCACAGGGCGGCCCACACCGATTTACTCCTGTGGTATCGCAAGCACACCATCGTGCCTCCTGCCGTTAACCGATCCCGAACCGACTGGATTGCGCGTCTTTACTCAAGCCCCCTCGCCGTTATGGGGGCACACATTTGGCACGTTCGTCTGTGCGCGCAGTCTGCATCCGGTGTTTCATTGTATCATCTCTCGCTCTCTTTCTGTTTCCCCTTCTGTAGATCTCATTCTGCCTCCATCACCGGCTCTCTCGGTCCCGCTTCCAATAAATCACCCGCTCCCAATGGCGCATTTCGTTTCACCGGCTGTTTCCCAAATCTGCAGTCCAGCCGGCCGCCATCCCCAATGCGCGTCTCTGCGCCGGGCTGTTAAATCTCGTCCGGTCTCTTGTGCAGCGAGACAAAATCCACCGCGCGTTATTTTCAGCCTGGACGCTCGGACACGGTTCAGCGCGCCCCCTTAAAGCAGAAATCCGGCGCCCCCTGGTGGTGCAGCATAAAAAACGCACCTCGTCCGCCATTAGTGGTCCCTATTGTCCTGCTAATGGTGGACATCAGCGGTGCGACCACGCCCTGTATTCAAAGATTTATCATCACCTTAAATGAGATGTGCAACATTTCCACTTGTAGACACGTTCATTACTCAACAAATGTTGTTTTAGCCTCCATTTAGAATCCACACAAGCGACATAAACCACATTAACATATAAAACATGTTAGCAAACGTTGACCGTGCAGATCCAATAGCTAAACAACACTAACAAGTTGTCATTGGGACAACAAACTGACTTGTTTTAGGCTGGGGTATCTGTTTTAAAATAGCAGTTTGTTATGTGTATTATCTAACAACCCTCAGCATCATATGGCAGTTTGATTTGGAAAGAACCTGCAATATAAATGTTTTAAATGAATAATGTTTAGCTTTATACTGAATGCATATCAGGCCAATATTGGAGCTGGATTACATTACTGTGCAAAAGTCTTAGACCACAATGCCACCATTAGATTGCTGTTTTAGCAATGATATAATCACCATAGATAATTATTTCTCAGTCTCTTTATTAGAGTACAACCAGAACAAACAGCTACTGTAGGCTATAGTGTCATAGATTTAGTGTGCCAAGAACTAGCACAACTTCTGGACTCTAGTGCCAGGAAACCACTTGTGGACTTGTGTACTACAGCGCCACAGACAGATATTTCCAGAGATGGGATCCAAACCGTGGTAGCTCAGGACTGTGAACCAATGCTTTATCTAATGAATCAGCTCAAATTAATAATGAATAATGGGATTTGAGCTCTGGACCTTCTGGTCACCAACATCCCCCTTGCTTCATTTCCCCCTGGGCTCTGTGAGTAATATATCTATTCAAGGGGCATGGGCCATCACCTCAAGAATGAGTATTCATTTTGGATCCCATGACAAGTTAGTGTGCTTGGTAGGAGGGTCACAGTAGGGGTCAAATTGGCCAACACAAGCGCTGCTTTACCCCAACCCCCCACAAGACCAACTACAGAGTACAAAGAGGTTCATTCTAGCACTCAAGAGTGTTCTTATGCAGAATTAAAGAATCTATTGTGAACAGCCTGCTGGAAAGGGTTACAGGAACTAGAATATAAGCACAGTTTAGTGTTTCAAATAAGCATTTTGAGTACTTACAGAGGGTTCAACAAGTAGATGCAGTCATTGGGCACCCCCAGTCAAACTGCCTGGCTTGGTGATTCTAAATGGCAAGTTAACACAACTGAGTAGAAGATAAACTTAAATATGATGCATTTATACAAAGTATTTAAAATATATTAGAATGAAAACACAACATTTGATGTGTGTTACCCAATTCTTACAACTGCCACTGACAGGGTAAGGTTTTTCAGGAAAAATAATATGCTCATAGGCTGAATTAAATGTGTAGACATGTGTCATATACAATATTGTGCAAAAGACTTAGGCATTCTATATTTTTCAATTTAAATTTAGTGCTCACTGCACTTTGTAGTTGTACAATTACAGACTGTAGTCAATCTATTTCTCTACATACTTTGTTTGTCCCCTTTACTCTGTTATGTAATGGTCAGGACTCCACAGGACTCCCACAGATCAGGTGCTATTAGGGTGCTGGATCATTCTCAGCACTGCACTGACACTGATATGATGGTGGTGGTGTGTTAGCGTGTGTTGAGCTGGTATGGTTGAATCAGACACAGCAGTGCTGCTGGAGTTTTTAAACAATGTGTTCACTCACTGTTCTCTCTATTAGACACATCTACCATATTGCTCCACCTTGTAGATGTACAGTCAGAGACAGCAGCTCATCTGTTGCTGCACAGTTTGTGTTAGTCATCCTCTAATCCTTCAGTCACAAGACGCTGCCTACAGGATGCTGGTGGCTGGACATTTTTGGCTGGTGGACGATTTTCAGTCAAGCAGTGACAATTAGGTGTTTGAAACTTCAGCAGCACTGCTGTGTCTGATCCACTCGTACCAGCACAACACACACTAACACACCACCACCACATCAATGTCAGTGCAGTGCTGAGAATGACCCAGAGTCCCAGGACTGCCAATCTGCACTGGTGGGCCCTTGAGCAACCCCTTAAACCCAGAGCTGCTTGTATTCTACGTTGTAAGATTGTGTTATTTGTACTGTTAGTGACCCTTAATATAGGTATCGTTGATATGCTGACGTAAATGTGGACGACCATGATAACAATTATATAATACCACCATCTGGTGGCCAGTTAGAGTAATACACGCACACAGTACAGACTCGTACACAATTATACACGTTAAAAATATCGAAATATAATTGTTCTAAAAGCGATTATACCATAATAAGCGGGGACTGCAAGTATTCAAATGTAATTACAATTATTAATTACATAAGTCAACACTCATTTGGGGGCAGTAGGGTAATTGCTCCTGTCATGTCCGTCTAACTGTCCATCCTACACCATCCACCTTTTTCCTTGCAGGTGGTGAGCACACAAAATGGTATGTAGTCATTTGATATGTAATTGCTAACAGAACTTTGATATGTTCATGAATTTGGCTATTTTCTGATCACAAATTTGCCTAGCGTCTACAAAACCATCTCCATTTAGTTATTTAACAGACACCATCATCCAGAGCAACTCATAACTGAGAGGATCTTACAATCCAAGCAATTGTGGGTTATTTGAAAACCCTAGACCTTCTGTTCCTGTTCCTTAACCACTAAGCCACCACAGTCCTGCCAAAATTGCATGTACTGACTGTTTAAAAAGTTGTAAGAAGATTTTTGGGTTACTGTATGGCTTAGGTTCTGTGAAAAAAATACATGATTATTTATAATATAAGGTAGACATTTCTTTATTGATTTTTCCCTCCTTCTTGATTCCAAGCTGATTGTTAAAATTTTCTGACAGCCAGCAAGCAAGCCCCCTCATAGTATTGTGTTCAAAGCCCAAGTTGTCCACTGTTTGAAATTTTTTTATTATTCAGATTTTCCATTATTATTTATTATGATCTGTTTATAATACTTGAATTCAATTGAAATTGAAAGACAAACCTTATTATCATTTTGGTTTATCTGATCTGTTAACCTCCTATAATGGCCTATATAGATTCAAATCTATAATTAATATTTGCTCATTGCAATTTGGGCTCAATAATACCCTTGCTGTTTTTCATAATCTATTCAGCGATGTACTGTTGTGATATTATTTAGCCATATTGTTTGTGTAATTTGGATGACATCATGGAGAATTAGGACATTCTTGTTTCCTCACATTGCTTCCACTACATCTGAATTAAGGTCATTTACATTTACAGCATTTAGCAGATGCTCTTGCCCAGAATGACTTTACAACTTATTCAGTCTTACAAGTCCAAGCAATTGTGGGTTATGGACCTTGCTCAGGGACCCAACAGTGCCAGAGGTTGAATTTTAACTCTAGACCTTCTTGTCCATAGTCCATTACCTTAAGCACTAAGCTACCACAGTCCCACAGATCAGGACTTTGACTTGTCCATTCCCAAACATTAACTTTATTCTTCTTTAAGCATTATTTGGTAGACTGCCTTGTGTTGCTATCTTGCTGTATAACTCATATTCGCTTGAAATTCAATTCCTGACATTTTCCATTAGAAATTGCTGAAATAATTCAGAATTCATTATTGCAGCAATGATGACAAGCCATCCTGGCTCAGATGCAGCAAAACAGGCCCAAACCATACAAACACTATAATGTTTCACAGATAGAATAAAGTTTTTATGCTTGAATGCAGTGTTTTCCATTCTTCACAGACAATGCTTTTCACTTAAAACAAAAAAGTTTTATTTTGGTCTCGTTTGTCCACTAAATGTTTCCAATAAGCTACTGGAATGGTCCGTTTGGACAGTAATGGCTTTGTCCTCGACTTCCTTGTGACTATTCTTGGAGTGAACATTGTTGGTCAGCTGAGTATGAGTCTCAGTAGTCTTGAATTTCCTCAGTTTGTACACAATCTGTCTCTGACTGTGGATTGGTGGTTTTAATTTTTTTTAGAGATGGTATTGTAAACTATTTTTTGAGGTCCTCAGAAATCTCCTTTGTTCTTGACATGATATACCTCTACAAGCATGAGCTATGAAGATCAGATTGTGTTAGATCCCTGTCCTTTAAATACAATCACACCTCATTGAAACAATCTAATTCTAATGCTAATTTGAAGTCTAATTTCACCTTCAAATTAACTACTAATCCTAGAGTTCACATGCTTTTGCCACTCACTTAATGTAATATTGGATCATTTTTCTTCGATACATAAATTACAAAGTATATATATTATTTCATTGGAGTCTCTTTATCTACTTTTAGGTCTTGTGTGAATGAATATCTGGTGACGTTTTAGGTCATATGTATGTGGAAAATACAGGAACTTCTAAAGGGTTCAATTAGTAACGCTAACAATTAAAAAGTAAGTGTGGCTTTGTTGAAGACCATCAGGAGCGTAACTCACCCACTAAAACATCGTTTTTCCAACTGAGCTTTCCACAATGCACTTCGCTTTTATTACTATTAGCGGCGGCTGACCCAGCAGGAGGCGCTGAGACAATATGTTTTGAGCATTTGTTTGCCTACAGCTTGGATAGTCATTTTACAAATAAGGCACCTCGGAGATTTAGTCAATGAATGACTGCAGTCTCTGGATAAAAGTGTCAGTGTGTGTCAGCTGCAGAACCAAGCTGGTCAGGTAAGTCACTGGGACTGTTCATTGGGCTCTGTTCTTTCATTTGCCTTTTTCTCCCTGTTGGCAAAAAGCACCCTGTCCTACCTGCTGAGGGAGAAACCTTTCACTTTGCAATCATTCAAGCATGTCATGTCTGTTCTCTGTTTGTTTAAGTTTGTTTATTAGTTTTATTTAATGTCCGCATCAGCATTAGTAGCTAATAGTGGCTAAACACACAGAAGGTAAATATCCACTTAATTAGTCATGGAGCCAATTTAAATGCCCACAAAATTAATTGCCTGTCTTTGTAATGTCGGAGAAAGGGAGAAAACAGAAGTAAACCACAGAGTAAATCCCCACAAAACGAGGGAGGACATGCAGACTCCACACAATCAAAGTCCAAGGTCAGGATCTTGGAGCTGTGTGTCAACAGAGCTAAATGCCACCACCATGCCACCCTGCCTGTTCTCTCAGGGCATACAGTGGTGCTTGAAAGTTTGTGAACCCTTTAGAAGTTTCTATATTTCTGCATAAATATGACCCAAAACATCATCAGATTTCACACAAGTCCTGAATGTAGGATAAAAAGAACCCAGTTAAACAAATGAGACAAAAAATTATACTTGGGCCATTTATTTATTAAGGAAATTTGATCCAATATTACATATTAATGAGTGGCAAAAGTATGTGAACCTCTGCTTTCAGTATCTGGTGTGACCCCCATTGTGCAGCAATAACTGCAACTAAACGTTTCCTGTAACTGTTGATCAGTCCTGCACACCGGCTTGGAGGAGTTTTTAGCCCATTCCTCCATACAGAACAGCTTCAGCTCTGGGATGTTGGTGGGTTTCCTCACATTAGCTGCTCACTTCAGGTCCTTCCACAACATTTCTATTGGATTAAGGTCAGGACTTTGACTTGGCCATTCCAAAACATGAACTTTATTCTTCTGTAACCATTCTTTGGTGGAACGACTTGTGTGCTTAGGCTCGTTATCTTGCTGCATGACCCACCTTCTCTTGAGATTCAGTTCATGGACAGATGTCCTGATATTTTCCTTTAGAATTCTCTGATATCATTCAGAATTCATTGTTCCATCAATGATGGCAAGCCGTCCTGGCCCAGATGCAGCAAAACAGGCCCAATTCATGATACTGTACCTGATCTGTGCTGGTCCTGACCATTAGAGAACAGAGTAAAGGGGACAAATAAAGTATGTAGAGAAACAGATGGACTACAGTCTGTAGTTGTAGAACTACAAAGTGCTTCTATATGGTTAGTGTAACTGATAAAATGAACAATGAGTGTACAAACAAGAAGGTGGTCATAATGTTATGTCTGATCGGTGTGTATCTAGAAACCTACTAGAATAGTGGCAAATAAAAGAACAGAGGTGTTCCCTAGCTGACATCCCAATACACAGCAAATATTGTGGAGCTGTGTCATTAATCTCCTAAAGTGCCATAGTTTCTCTACTTCTCTACTGCCTTATATGCTGCCTACACACATTTGTGCATATGTCAAGTCTGAAGTCTATGTTTAGGAACTTAATCCTGTTGTTTGGTCTCATCCAAAGGAGGATGGCTGCGTTATTTGAGCTTGCTTCCTCTGAGTCCCTCCCTTATGAGTCTCCGGGAGCTCTAGCTTGCCACTTCTCAAATATATATCATTTTTGAGGATTGTTTAGGGCTCAGCATTTCCAAGAAGATGCAGCAAATTCTTAGGAAAGCAGAGCTGCACTGATTCATCAACATTTTCTCAGAAACATTAAAGCATCAAATAATGTGTGTGTGTGTGTGTGTGTGTGTGTGTGAGGAAGGGGGGGTGGAAGATGTATGAGCTCAAACAACTGCTCCAGCGTCATGTTTCTGAATAAATAGCAAAGACACCTGCTCAGGATGAAAACTGGCTTTACACGGCCACATTTGTTTGCACCACTATTGTGTCGCCCATTGTGTGTTGGTGTCGGTGGGGGCAGATCAAAGATATCACACTTGAGAACTTGGATTATGGCTTCATCCTGTAAGACCTATATGGTTCTCCTGGTCATTTAGCTCCAAGGTGAACTATATGACACCCAGTTTATTGTGAGTTCTGTGCACGACTGGCTGTAAACCTTCATTGCTACTGCATACAAATGAGGCTGTTTGACCCAGAGGCATCACAACCCCTTTGTTTTTATGGCCATCAAAATGCTTGACCTTTGCACAGGTTGCTTCCCAGAAAAAGAGTGCAAATACCGGCTCGGTCTAGAAATGCTAATTAGTCTGCAGTTAAAAGGGAGTGCTTACAGACCTTATTGAGCTGTTAGACTTGGCTAATTAAAAGAAAACCCAGCCCCAACAGGAGATTTGTCAAGTGAAACAATGCCATGGATTATAAAACTCCTTCAAGAAGGAAATCCAATGTGGAGTGTGACAAAATATGTTGGGTGTTTCCAGTTAGCTGTGTCTAATATTTGGTGCAATTTGTGACAGAGCTGTAAGAAATTGGCTGAATGAAATTGGATTTACATATAGAAAAGCCAAACAAAAAATAGCACTAGCACCAAAAACAAAGAAAACAAGGTTACAGTGGGCTGAAGAGAAGCATTTATGGAGTGCTCATGACTGGATGAAAGTGATATTCATCTATTAAAAAAGAGATGCTGGAACTTTTGTCTGGTGTTGTTCTAATGAAACATATAAAGATGACTACCTGAGGAAAAAAAATCCCTCAAAAATCACTCATGTATGATATGGGGTTGCATGTCAGGTAAAGAACCAAGGGAGGTGGCACTCATTACTGTCATTACAGTCTTTGCACAGGTGTACTGTATTTTTCGGACCATAAAGCGCACC
>JAJAGP010001372.1:0-22154 GCA_025084515.1 Ancistrus triradiatus
GTAGAGATGTCTTTGGAAATGTGTGAGGAAACCAGAGTACCAGGATTCAAACCCACATCTCTGGAGCTGTGAGGTAACAGCACTTGCCATTGTCCCACCCAGGGTTAAAACATAAAGAGAACTAGATACTGTATAAAAGGTTAAGCAGTGATCCTTATATGATCATTTATCACATGAATAGCAGCCTTCTTTGACTGGTGGAATTTACCAAGGTATTCAGGTGTTCCACAGGGCTCTTTAATGAGACCATTCTCCAGTTTGGCCAGATGGAAATCACTAATGACGATTTTGGAGTGCTTCAGGCGATTGAAGTACACAAGGTTTTCCAGCTAGGGAGAAAAGGAGATTGCCAAAGGTCATCAAATGCATTAGAAAAGGCTACAAGTCTAACATATACAGTATACAATATACAGGTACAGTGGTGCTTGAAGGTTTGTGAACCCTTTAGAATTTTCTATATTTCTGAATAACTATGACCTAAAACATCATCAGATTTTCACACAAGTACTAAAAGTAGATAAAGAGAACCCAGTCAAACAAATGGGCCGTTTAACGTCCATCCAATCTACGTCCACTCACTGTAATGGCCTTGGTCTTAAGAATTAAATAAAATTAAATAAAAATCTGTCATATATGTATCTAATTCACATCTGAATGACAGAAAACTACTACAAGTGAACCCTTGCGACAACTGCAGACAGAGAAGAGAATTACAGTCTTTAAAGGTAGAAAAAACATCATTGTATGTGTTTCAAGTTTTATAAACAATAAAAAGACAAGGGTTACTGTAATGTACAGTACAGTACTGCACTAAATGTGTTTTCATTTTGTGTTTTAATTAATATTATTGTTCAAAATAAAACACTATCTGCAAAATGTCTAAAATACCATGTGACTACCATAAGTTCTGGTCAACATCCACTTCAGTCAACGTCCTCTTTGAAAGAATTTAATGCGGACATTAAGCAGCGCATCCCCGTATAGCTACTCACATAACTATTCTGGTTCCAAGTCAAAACTAAATGATCCACAAGAATAAACGGAGGAAGTTGTTTCAACTTGATATATGGTTATTTATATGCTCATTTGATAAAGTAAATGTCCATGCAGGATTAAAGGCATTTTCCTTTAATCCTGGACATATCCAAATCCCATGACCTAGTTCTCATCATATTTGATGTTCATAAGTCCAATGGATCATCTTAGAGAGCTCTAACTGCCCTATTTTCAGTATTCAAGCTTATAGAAAGAAAAACAAAATAGGCAATCAGTTCTACTTATATAGCAGGGCCAGTGATGTTTTCTGGCTTGAGATTCAACCTCACAATCCCTTGACGGATGAATCAGTCTCTGACATTATTTGTCTGTACCGTGCTGGTGTAATACCAGCAGTAGCCACGTGATGGAAGTAAAGCAGCATGTTACCTTCAGGTTCCTGTGTACAATCTGGAGGGAATGGAGGTAAGCCACAGCTTCCAGGACTTGTCTGATCACATTGCTAGTGTCACGCTCTGAATAGTAGCCCTGGTCCAAGATCCAGTCGAACACCTCTCTGCCTGTTGCTCTGTGACAGATATGAAATCATAAGCAGAGATTTCAATGATTAAAAGAAATTTGCAGTTTTAATAACATGTTGATGGCCTCCAAAACAAATGTAGATGAATTGTAGTAACTGATACTTATCAAGACATAAAATGCTTGTGTAACTGTCAAAATTTCACTTGGTAAATATTAAAAGAAATGAGGTCAACTGGTCTCTCTAAAGAGTCCCAGTATGAGCGAGTATGTCTGTATGTGCGTGCACCCTGCGACTGATGGTGCCCTGTCTGGGGTTGATTCTCACCCTGACTCCCTGCGACCCTGAACTGCATTAATATATTAGCAGTAAAAAGACAGGAATTATGAGGATCAAATGCAATATATAGTGATAGATCACTTTTTTTACTTTAATTTTAACAAAGATTTGCTTACAGTGCTGAACTATGGACCAGTAGGTCCAGGGTTGAAGTCCCAGCACTGCCAATCTGCCACAATTGTGGCATTGAGCAAGGCCATTACCCCAAACTGCTCAGACTCTACATTATAACACTGTATCAGTTGGAAGTCGCTCTGGGTAAGAGTGCCTGCTAAATGTAAATGTAAACACCCATAGAATTCCTGTAGAACCTTTAGAAATTCAGTTACCTTGAGGAAAATTGTTAGCACTGGTAGCAAAAGAAATTTATATGGAACCACATAGTCACATAAGTGTCACATAAGCACCCAAAATCACAAACACTTACTCATTTACAAACTGTGCTCTCTATCTCTCTCGCTCTGGCTCTCTGTGTGCGCATGTGCAGTTACAAGTGACGGAGTGAGTGGGATGTGGTGTGAGTGTGAGCGGTTGGATTTTTTGCTGATTTTTTTCTAAGCTTTGTGTAATCCTTCTGTGTAACATCTGTGGTTATACTCAAGTGTGTGTATGTAATGTGTGGCTTGATTTAGGACACTTTTGGGGACAAATGTTAGAGTACACACCAGCACATTGCGAGAGAGCTTGGCAATCGAGGTCAAAATGCTGTCCCCAATTGACAAACACTGTTTTTTCACAGAAACTGCAACTTTCTTTCGAAAACCAGAAGAGTCGAAACATTTGCTTTCAGTTACTGAGGCTAAGGTTAGGGATATGGAGTAGTCGTAGCATTAACTACCTACAGTAATCATCATGTCAGTAGACTGTCCCCAATTTGAGTAGTCAGCGAGTGGCACAATATTAGAAGAATGGTGACTCCAAACACAAAACTGAGAGTCTATAGGATGAAATAGCGTAAAGGTGGAATGTAAGGCGATTGTGAATGATTGAATTGAACCAATGATTAAAGGCAATATTATTATGTCTAGCCACCCTTCTGATTGCTAAAAAGAATAATATTGCCTTTAATCATTAGTGATTTGAGATGAATTTACACTTGTACAGTTGTAAACTTATATAAAAATACTGTGATAGTTATGATTTTGATTCAGGCTGGTCTGTCGGCTCACAACTTATATCAATGCGAACACTTCACAAATTCTGTTTTCACTTTCACTTGATTTTTTTTTTATTTTAGCACAAGGCCTCAACAAAACAAAATGTGAAAAAAGTAAAAGGGTCTGAAGACTTTCCAAATGCAATGTAATGGAGATACAATTTGTAGAAATTTCCACAGAAGTCAATGACAGTACATGGACCCACTCCAGAAATAGCATACTCTCACTAGCAAGATTAGATTGGTTTTATGGTTTTAAGCGCCAAGTGGGTGTTTTTATATGCTGTTGTGTATCTTAGACCATTCAGTGCTGACTGGTTGAGTAAATGTAACGTAACGCCACAAAGTGAATATTGGCAATTAACCACTGCACTAGACAATGCTCATTTTAAGGACTCCTTTCTGGGTTTTTGGAACATTGTGAAACCTCCGAAAGCATCTTTTATTTCTCTGCAACAGTGGTGGGATGTCTCTAAGATACAAGCAAAAATATTCTATCAGCAGTACACTCATAAATGACAGACTAGAAACTACAGGAAACTATGGGCAAACTGAGGTTTTCAAAAGGACAAAAAGCTGCACTGGTCATCCTACTAGTCACAACAGCACAGGAGGTGCTGGTCCACTCATACTTTAAAGAGTGAATGAATTAGATGCCCCTTCTAAGTTGTTTTTCAGTCTAAAGTAAAAAATGAAAAATAAAAAGGTTTATGCATGCTGTGCAAACAGAATCTGAAGATCTCTTCACACAGCCCACTGAAATTCGCAAGCCGACAGTCAGCTTTTTTGTTCAAAGCTGTTTGATATTAAGCATGTAGAAGCACATCAGGCAGAAGAAAGTTTGTTTCCAGCACAAACAAAAATCACAGAATGGGCAACTGAAATGCTCAAGGAGAGCCTGTTGCTAGAGTAGTTCTGTGCTACCCTTCAGGGGACAGAAAATGGGTGAACACCTGATATTTATCATCCTTCCATCAAGTTCAGAAAGCAATGTGGTCAGTAAAAAAGAATGTGTTGGAGGTTTTCTAGGACAGTGTGAGGGAAGGCAGTCTACCCTTAAGCTGTCAAAGCACTGTCCTGAATCAAAGAAGAGCGAACTAACTGTCCAAACAAACTGGCGACCTGTCTCACTGTTGTGCACAGACTACATGCTACTCTCAAGCAAAGCAGCCTTAAAGATTGCCAAAAGTGATGGAGCAAGATGGTAATCTTGACGAGTGTTTGGCAGGTCAATATTTTATAGTGCCTAACTAATTTGAGATACTGTGGACATATAATGACAACTAGACATGAGGACTCATCTTCACAAGTATTTATGGAAGGTTTTGGGAAACCATGACCATGGATCCATTTATTGCCATTGAGAGTGTAGTGGAAATTAACAGTGGTTCATGTTCTCCTTTCAAGGTGCTTAGACAGGGCTGTTCTTTGTTAGGAATGTTGGATGCTCTAGACTTTGGAACTCTGTTGTGCAAACTAGGTGACATAATGACTTTTGTAATGCCAGTGTCACACGCCTATCTGTGTATTACCTTATGTGGATAATGTGGTTGCAATGGTTATTTTAACCATTGTTTTAACTGAGATTTTAAATAATTTTAAGATTTTTATCTTCAGCCAGGGTAAACTGGCTTATTTCTGTATAAAGCCATTTTGGTTGGAGAACAGAAAGGTAGTAACCTTGTCTTCCAGATGGCTTAACCTTGAGGACAGTTAGTTTTAAATACCTGAGTGTGTTTCTTAGAGACAGCAATTAACTAAACAAATACTGGGAGGGCATGGTTAGACAGCTAAAATAAATGGAAATGGTAGGTCCCACAACTGACTTATCGAGGCCAGACACTTGTCACCAATAACCTTGATGTGTCATCTTAGACATTAACTTGGCTAGTGAAGACCCTCCAACAAATCTTTTGGCAGACCTTCAGACCATGATGGTGGACCATTTTTGGGACTAGCTGTACTGGGTACAACAGAACATTCTTTACCTATGCAAAAAGGAGGGTGGCCAAGAAATCATATAGCACACCTTTTGTGTCCAGTTCACCCAGAGACTCCTTACCTGTTTAGAAAACCAGCTGCATGTGGCCTTTTACATACAGTTGAAGGCCTTGGGTTGGATAGAGCCTTGTTTATTAATGGACACCAAAATGGTCATTACTGGTTTGCAAGTATTTTATCATGGACTTTTTATGATATGGAACTTTTTTTTAACAGCAACAAAAGGAATGCGCAACAATACATTGGCCAATGGAACCCCTCATCAATGGTGCTTCATGTAAAATAACAATGCTTATTCATCTGGCAGATCTTAGTAACACATTTCATGATGAGATCCCTGTGTTTTATCAGTCAGATACTTTATCACTGAAGGTCGGTGCTCACATTAGAGGAATGGGTGAAACTGAAGGACTACAGTAAGGTAGCAATCAGTCAGGCAGATGAGGACACTTTTCCAAAGCTTTTCATCACTCGAAACTTGGATGAGGGTGAGTGAAAACCCCCTTCTAGATTGTAAAGACGAACTAAACATGGCCTTGAAACTAGCTGCTGACAAGCTAATGTATAGAGTTTGTGTTAAAAAAAAAAGTTTAGAGGGAGGGTGGACGAATCTTGGTTCATAGTGCTAGGTTTAAAAAGCATTGTTAAGCTTTTCAAATCTTTCAAATCCTTCCTGACATTGTTTCCGTTAATTTTTTGTCTCTATTTTAAACCATGCCAAATCTCACTGTGGATTTTGTAACACCGACTGTTGTCCTTTTGTACTTATTACTTATGTACAAAAGAAAGCAGTCCAAATGCCAGTTGAATCATTTTGTACCACTGCAAGTAAAAATGGCGATAAAACACATGGCACCAAATGAATAATGCATTACATAGACCTTCTCAAGGCTGATAAAATAAAGGATTTTCTTGATTTTTATTTCTTTGTAATTATAGGTATACTATATATATTCCCTGTCAAAAGGGTGGCCCAGCTGACAGACTTTGAGAGGGGGCACATCGTTGGACAAAACTGACAAATTGCCTCCATCTAGGCCATACTGTCCTAGCTGTTGGATGGCGGTTGGAAGCAGTGGTTCCATGAAGGCATGCAGACAACCGAACAGCCCAGACAGACTACCAGTAAATAGGAGTGTTTGATCTGCCGACAAGCATGAGCAGCTCCCACAGTTTAGTTGTCCGCCATCCAGACACAGGTGGCACCTTCAGTACACATCCCTGTCTCTGCCTGGACCATTTACAGGTGGTTAGTAGAAGGAAATTTGTTTCCATGGTACCATTACGTGTCTTCCATCAACTACCAACCACCATCACCTTCATTTGCAGTGGTGTAGTGAACAAGAAACCTGGACTGCTATGGACTGGAACCGTATTGTCTTTAGTGACGAATCCAGGTTATTTTTAGGATCTGACAGCACTCGGGTTCAAGTATGGATGCCTTGTGGTGAGCACTTCCATCCTGCCTTTGCTATGGAGTGACACACTGCCCCAACTGCTAGTGTGATGATCTGGGAAGCCGTCATATCAGACAATCACCACTGTAGTGATATGAGGGACACTAACAACTCAGTGATATGTGCAGTACATTCTTCAGCTACATGTGTTGCCTCTCATGGCAGGGCTTCTATCTGCCATTTTTAAGCAGGATAATGCTCATCCACACACAGCAAGAGTTTCCCTGAAATGCCTCTGAAAATTTGAAACACTTCCTTCGCCTGCCAGGTCACAAGATTTATCACCAATCAGGCATTTATGGGATCAGCAGGGATGCCAGCTTCAGCAACCAATGAGTTTGCAGGATCTACAAGCCCAGCTGCAACGTATGTGGGCAAATGTGCCACAGGGTACCATATGGAACCTATAAGACTCCATTCCAACCGAATCGCCTCTTATATCCAGGCTAGAGCCAGCCTAACAGGGTATTAGAGCCTCCTTTTATTACGGTTCAGGCTTCTGATGCCGGAGGGTGGCGCCAGCCGAGTCGACGTGGCGGTCGAGTGGCTACAAATAACGCCCCTTAAGCGCCGGCCGCTCCTGGGTTCCCGCTCGGCACATCTTGGATCGATCCCTCATCCACAACACTCATAACATTATAGTGCGCCCTGCATGGACCCAGCAGGGACACCTACCCCTCCTACTCCCCCAATTGCGGGGACGGTCCTCCGGCACCACGGCGCCATCCTTGGCCGGCATGAGCAGCAACTCACTGCCCTGGGCCGGCACGTGAAAGCACTCACCGTGGTTTCAAGCTTTCCAGCGTGCCCCCACCCCAGCCACCGCCGACTCCTCCCCCCCGCTCTGGCCCCCAGGGTCACACTGGCGGGGGATTCCCCCATCGCCGCTCCTGAGAGATTTGCGGGGGAGGCGGAGCGTTGTAAGGGTTTTTTGCTGCAGTGTTCGCTCACGTTTGACTGCAGCCCTCTCGCTTTCCCACGCAGCGCTCTCGGGTGGCTTACATCATTTCCCTGCTCTCGGACTGTGCCCTGGCCTGGGCTACGGCCCAATGGGAGTCAGGGTCCCCCGTCTGCGACTCTGAATCCGCTTTCACCCAGGCTATTAAGGACACCTTCTTTCATCCTCTGGGTGGGCGAAATGCCGTGGCTCGTCTCTCCGAGCTCGTGCAGGGCTCGCGCTCGGTGGTCGAGCATGCCGTCAAGTTTCAGACTCCGGCCACACAGAGCGGCTGGAACGAGCTGGCCTTTATCGCCACTTTCCAGTAGAGCCTCAGTGAGGGTCTTAAGGACGAGTTGGCCACTCGTGATCCCCCCGCTACCCTTAACGACCTGTACACCATGGCCACTTCTTTGGACACTCGCCAACGTCAGAGGGCACGGGAGAGGGCGGTCGCCCGTGGTCCTAGGTACCCAGTTTGGCCCGCTCGAGTTCCGGCCGCTTACCCCCCGGCCGGCGTCGAAACTGAAGAGCCCATGGACCTGGCCAGGGCCAGTCCGGCTTCCTCTTCAGGCTCCGGTGCCAAGACGCCGCGCAGGTCGGGAAACGTAGGGGCCAGGACCGGGTGGGGAGGCCGGTCCTAGATGTGCCTTCCCCTCCTCCCTCGGGCCTTTCCCTCTTGGCCAGCATCGGTCAGGGAGGGACCTCCCTAGTCCCGGTCCAGGTCCTCATTGACTCAGGCATCGCCAGCAATTTTATGGATGTCCAACTCGCCCAACGGCTAGATCTGCAGCTGGAGGCGCTCCAGCGGCCACGTTCATTCAGGACCCTGGATGGCCGGTCCTTGGGTTGTGGACCCGTCACACACCAAACCTTGCCCCTCGATTTGGTCATTGGTGACCACGTGGAACGGTTGGTGTTCCTTCTGACCAAGACTCCACATCATCAGTTGGTGCTGGGACTTCAAAACCCGCTCATTGACTGGCAGTCTGGGTCTGTATTTTCACGGGGCCCCCGGTGCAAAGAGGCCTGCCTCATTCCCCCGCCTGCTCCCCCCATGCAATCGACCGCTTTGGATCTCTCCTCCATTTCTGCCCACTACCGGGACTTGGGCAGGGTTTTCAGCAAAGGGGAGGCTCAGCTCCTCTCTCCGCATCGCGATTACAATTGCGCTATCAACCTCCTGTCCGGCACCTCCCCGCCTCGAGGGAGACTTTTCTCCCTCAACCGCACCGAACAGGAGGCCATGCAGGCTTATACAGCGGAGGCGCTGTGGCTGGGCTTTATTCGACTGTCCTCTTCGCCGGCCGGGGCGGGTTTCTTTTTTTGTTGCTAAAAAGGACGGGTCCCTTCGCCCCTGCATGGACTACCGGGGTCTCAACTCTATACCATCAAGGACCGTTACCCCTTGCCCCTTATGAACTAAGCGTTTGAGGCGCTCCAAGGGGCCAGCTTCTTCACCAAGCTGGACCTCCAAAGTGCCTACAACCTCGTCCGCATACGGCAAGGGGATGAGTGGAAGACGGCCTTTCTTACACCCACGGGGCATTACGAATATATGGTCATGCCCTTCGGGCTTATGAATGCCCCTGCCGTCTTCCAACGGCTCATCAATGACAACCTCCGGGAGGCTCTGGATCAGTACATCTATGTCTACCTCGACGACATCCTGGTCTTCAGTAGGACCATGGAGGATCACATCAGACATGTCCGTCGCGTCCTCCAGCTTCTGCTTACCAACCGTCTGTTTGTGAAGCTGGAGAAGTCGGTGTTCCATGTTTCCTCCGTCTCCTTTTTGGGGTTCGTAGTCTCCCGTGGGGTTTTACGCATGGACCCGGCCAAGACGCGGGCGGTGGCTGACTGGCCTCGCCCCTTCTTGGTGCGTCTGGTACAGCGGTTCCTAGGTTTCGCCAACTTCTTTCGCCCCTTCGTCAGGGACTTCGGTACCATCGCCCTGCTGCTTACTACCCTTACGCGCAAGGAAGCCCTGTCCCTTTCGCTGGACTGAGGCGGCGGAACACGCGTTCGTGGAGATCAAAAGGCGTCTAACAAACCCGCCTGTACTTTGCTTCCTGGACCCCGAGGAGGCGTTTGTCGTTGATTTAGACACCTCGGATGTGGGCATTGGGGCTGTCCTTTTCTAGAAGTTCGTCCGTGTGCCTACTTTTCCCGGCATCTGTGCCCCGCCGAACGGAACTACCCGGTCGTGGACAGGGAGCTCTTGGCCATCAAGTTGGCATTGGAGGAGTGGCGTCACTGGCTGGAAGGGGCCAAACATCCGTTTTTGGTTTAGACGGACCACAGAAACCTGGCGTATATTCAGCAGGCCAAGCGTCTCAACGCCCGTCAGACTCACTGGTCGCTGTTTTTCGCCAGGTTTAACTTTACGGTCTCCTTCCGGCCGGGCTCCAAGAATGCTAAGCCCGATGCCCTCTCCAGACAATGGGATCTGCCCGAGGCCACCCCTACACCCGGTCCCATACTTCCCCCCTCCGGGTGGTGGGGGCCTTGACCTGGGACGTTGACCAGGTCCTCTCTAAAGCTCTCCGCTGTGAACCCGATCCGGGGAACGGTTTGTTCCGACCTTCACTCGGAGGGCAGTCATGCGCTGGGGCCATGAGGCGCCCTTCACGGCGCATCTCGGACGTATGAATTTCTGAGGCGAACCTTCTGGTGGCCAGGCATGGAAGCGGATGTCAAGAAATTTGTAGCCACTTGCAAGACCTGTGCTTGGAACAAGGTTCCCCGGCCGCGAACCTGTGGTCTCCTTCAGCCGCTCCCCATCCCCTCCCGGCCATGGTCCCATAATTCATTACGGGTCTGCCCCCGTCCAGGGGCAACACCGTCATTTTAGTGGTCGTAAACCGGTTCTCCAAAGCCTGCAAGTTCGTGGCATTGCCCAAACTGCCCTCAGCATGGGAGACGGCGAACCTCATTCTTCTTCATGTTGTCCGGGTCCACGGTTTGCCTCACGATTTGGTGTCGGACCGGGATCCGCAGTTCGTCAGCCGGTTCTGGACGGCCTTTTGCCGTTTGATAGGAGCCACCACCAGCTTGTCGTCAGGATTCCACCTGGAGTCCAATGGCCAGACAGAGCACGTTAACCAAGATCTGGCCGCTATGCTCTGGTGTCTCACAGCTAGGAATCCCTCCACCAAGCAGTTGCTTTGGGTGGAGTTTGCCCATAACACCCTGTGGCACTCGGTGGTGGGCATGTCGCCCTTCGAGGCTAATGCGCGGGCTATTCTGTGTCAGACTGCGGAGGGCATGCGGCGTACGGCAGACTGCAAACGCCGGCCAGCTCCATCCTATCGCCTGGGTCAGCGGGTATGGCTGTCCACCAGATACCTTCCCCTTAAGGGCGCGATGGGTAAATTGGGCCCTAAGTTTGTGGGTCCCTTCAAGGTCGTCCGGAGGATCAACCCGGTCACTTACCGGCTCGAGCTGCCTCCGGCCATGAGGGTACATCCCAACGTTCCACGCATCTCAGCTCAGTCCTGTGTCAGACCCGCCCCCCCCCCCCCCCAGTCGACCGCCCGCCCCTCACGTCGTCCAAGGGTCCTCGGCGTATACTGTACGCCGGCTCCTCAACTCCCGCCACGTGCGGAGTAGCACTCAGTATCTGGTCGACTGGGAGGGGTATGGCCCGGAGGAACGCTCCTTGGTTCCCGCTCGGCACATCCTGGATCGATCCCTCATCCGGAACTTCCGCCGCACTATCGGTTCACAAACGCGACTTCTCTCGTCTTCTAAATGCTTTTTCAGTAGCGGATATTTTCTCAGGGCTTAAAGGTATGACTAGTCCTGTAAGAGGATTAGCCGAGTAGAGTCTGGAGGTTCGAGGTGAATGTGTTAGGGCAGTAGATAGGAAGGGAAAGAAACCGCTACTGACCTTACATCTCCCCCTTTTGCTGCGTTCCTCCGCTGCCGCTCTCCGTCGCCGTTCGGCGATTATATTCCTCAGCTTCCTCCGGCCAGTCTACTTGGCTGTACTCCTCCTCCGGTTCGGGGAATCTGTTATTCCCGTTCCTCGTCCTGTTACCTCACTCGTGCGCTTATCACAGCGCTTGGAAGCCATCTCGGGAGCCCGGCCTCTACCCGCAGAGGTCCGCTGTGTGCACGTCCGCTTTCGCCGCACACTTCGGCTACTCTCGGGCTGCTTCGGGAGTCCCCATATTGCGTCTGCGCAGTAGCCTTCATTCGACGCTTTAGCAGCGATTTTTCTTTTGTTTCTTTTCTCGCTATTTCTTTCATTTTATAATTCGCCCCGCTGGCGCAGGTATTATTATAGGTCATGGCTTATTTAGTGCTTTCCTCTTAAGCTGTTTTCGGCACCTATATCCTTAGTTTGAGTCCGTTTAAGAGGGCTCTTCTGTCTGCCCTTACGGTTATAGTTTCTCTCTCCCCTGTTCTTCTCATGGCCGAGTGGTGAAGCCCTCCTAACCCGTGATCCCTTGTTCGAATCATCACCACAAGCGCGTGTTCACACTCGCTGGCTTATCTCAACGGGCCTCTGTTGAATATTTATTTTTACTCCTTTTACCTCTGCACTTGGGTCCGGCTTCTTTAAGTTCTCTTCGACCAGAATCCGGTTTGCTGGTCAAATCATAACACCTTTCAACTGTACAGTTTTCCCAAATAAAGTTGTCCTTTCGCTCTAATAGTGTAATCACTTACAGAAACAGTGGGGCAAAAAAGTATTTAGTCAGCCACTGATTGTGCAAGTTCTCCTACTTAAAAAGATGAGAGAGGTCTGTAATTTCCATCATAGGTACACTTCAACTATGAGAGACAAAATGAGAAAAAATATCCAGGAAATCACATTGTAAGATTTTTAAAGAATTTAATTGTAAATTATGGTGGAAAATAAGTATTTGGTCAATAATATAAGATCAACTCACATGACAGAGGTCCAGATGTTTCCTGCAAGCCTTCATCAGGTTTGCACACACTGTAGCTGGTATTTTGGCCCATTCCTCCATGCAGATCTACTCTAGAGCAGTGATGATTAGGGCTTTTGCTAGGCAACACGGATTTTCAACTCCCTCCACAAATTTTCTATGGGGTTGAGGTCTGGAGACTGGCTAGGCCACTCCAGGACCTTGAAGTGCTTTTTATGGAGCCACTCCTTCATTGCCCGAGCGGTGTGTTTGGGATCATTGTCATGTTGGAAGACCCAGACATATTCCATCTTCAGTGCTCTCACTGATGGAAAGAGGTTTTGGCTTAAAATCTCACTATACATGGCCATGTTTATTCTTCCCTTAACACGGATCCAGTCGTCCTGTCCCCTTTGCAGAAAAACAGCCCCAAAGCATGATGTTTCCGCCCCCATGCGTCACAGTAAGTATGGTGTTCTTAGGATGCAACTCAGCATTCTTCTTCCTCCAAACACGACGAGCTGAGTTTTTATTAAAAAGTTCTAATTTTGGTTTCATCTGACCACATGATATTCTCCCAATCCTCTTCTGGATCATCCATATGCTCTCTGCCAAACTTCAGACGGGCCTGGACATGTACTGGCTTAAGCAGGGGGACACGCCTGGCAATGCAGGATCTGAGTCTTTTTTGGCGTAGTGTGTTATTAATGGTAGCCTTTGTTACTTTGGTCCCAGCTCTCTGCAGGTCATTCATCAGGTTCCTCCGTGTAGTTCTGGGATTTAATCACCGTTCTCATGATCATTTTGACCCCAAGAGATGAGATCTTGGGAAATTATCAGTGGTCTTGAATGTCTTCCATTTTCTTACAATTGCTTATTCACACGCAGACCTGCTTGCCTATTGTAGATTCACTCTTCCCAGCCTGGTGCAGGATTACAATTTTCTTCCTGCTGTCCTTCGACAGCTTTTTGGTCTTGGCCATGGTTGAGTTTGGAGTCTGACTGTTTGAGGCTGTGGACAGGTGTCTTTTATACAGATAACGAGGTCAAACAGGTGCCAACAATACAGGAAACGAGTGGAGGACAGAAGAGCTTCTTAAAGAAGTTACAGGTCTGTGAGAGCCAGAAATCTTGCTTGTTTGTGGGACCAAATACTTATTTTCCATCAAGATTTACAATTAAGTTCTTTAAAATCCTACAGTGTGATTTCCTGAATTTTTTCTTCTCGTTTTGTTTTAAATGAAAGATGAGCGAGGTTCTGTATTTTCATCAAGGTTACACTTCAACAGATATATATATATTATATATATATATAATTATATTAATATATTATATATATATAATACTATATATATATATATATATGCATCATATCCAATTAATATATTCACATAATCAATATCATAATCATCAGACATCATCTTTCTAAGTAGGAGAACTTGCACAATCAGTGGCTGACTAAATACGTTTTTGCCCCACTGTATCATTATTGCATTCACTATAAAGTTTCATTTAATTACAAATCCTTCTTGGTGAGTTAGATTTTTGTCAGTGAGTATAGTCCATCTGTTTCTCATCTAGAGTGACCATTGGGTTCTTGGTAACCTCTCTTACCAAGGTCCTTCTCCCCTGATAACTTAGTATGGTGGGGAATCCAGCTCAAGGAAGAGTCCTGGTTGTTCCAAACATTTTCCATTGAAGGAGGAATGGTGAGGAACAGGTGTGTGTCTTTCTACTTCATGTCCAATCAACTGAATTTACCACAGGTGGACTCCAATGAAGGTGTAGGCTCATCTCAAAGATGATCAAGAGAAATCAGAGGCCCCCAAATCTAAATTTCAAGTGTCATAGCAAAGTCTGAATATCCATGTAAAATCTAATTCTTTCCTTTTGAATACATTTTTTAAAACATTTTTTCACTTTCTCATTATGGGCTATTGAGTGATGTCGGGGGAGTTTGTCATTCTATCAGTGTGAGGACCTTCCGCTAGCATAATAATACTCTAATTCATTAATTATATACATACACCTAAACCTAACCCTAACCTCAAAAACTTTGAGACAGTTGCAATTAAAAAAAAATCTTGTCTGGTCGGCATCACCAAATGTACACATAAGGCTGAAATATCAGATCTTTCTAACCTTGGGGACATTTGGTCCTTACAATTATATATAAACTTGTCCCATATACACCCCCACATAGACACTTCAGTGACACTCACAGTTCTAAGAAGAGGAAGTACTCTTTTCTTGTCTCAAAGACATCAACCAGCTGGAGGATGTTATGGTGCTTCACCCTGCAAGGATTAGAAAGAAACAGTCTGTGACTGTGAGACAGGAAACAGAAAAAGTTATACAACGAGACATTCATTTCCAAAACATAATTGGCTATTTAGTAAGCAGACAGCTGCATTCTTCTTGTTTCACAAGCTGAATAACTGCAACACTAAACACCAGCATCTTACATTTTCAGAATGAGAATCTCGTTCTTTGCAGCCTTCCGCACTTTTCTCCCATCTTTCTTCAGGAACTTCTTGCAGGTGTACATTTTCTGTGTATTCTTGTCTTTCGCTCGGAAAATCTCACAAAACTCCTCCCTGTTTTTGTAGATAGCAATTACTCACTTATAAATCACGACAACAAGGTTGCATGTAGAAGTCCATAAATAAGATGTTTAAATTGTGCTTACGATTTGACCACCTGGCCCAGGTCATATTTGTCAGTGACCTCAGTGGGGCTGTTGTAATCCTTTTTCTCTCCGAAACTTAAACAGCCAAATGGCATGGCTGCTTTAACACTTCAAAAGAAAACAAGAAGAGGGTTAAATTTTACAGCACATACAAATCTCAGATACTAACGAAGAAACTGACCAATAAAAATAAATGGGCTGTACAGACAAAAACCTGTAACATTTATGTATTTAACATTATCTTACAATTACAAATTACTTCATAATCTCAGAAGAAAAGTAATAAATGGTTAAAGAAAGTAGAACATTTAGTGATAGTAGATAATCTTCTGAATGTTACTATGCTTCACACTAATTGATTTATGAGGTTTAGGCTACGTGACTGTGGAGGAAAATACATGGCAGTCACAGCACTCCCTGATTTTGTTTTGGTCTTCAAGTGCAAAGCTTCGAGGTGTGTTTTGGGTCATTATCCTGCTGCAGTATGAATCATTCTTCACAGACATCCAAACAAGCCACACAACATTTGAAGAGTTTGACTTCGGACCTTTGGCCACCAGAGTGTATGTCAATCAACAAAACTGAAAGGTACAGCATGGCATTACCCAAGCGCCATTCCTTTTAAATATTTCTGCATTGTCTGGATTTGATCTGATTCTACACTCAGCTCTCTTGATAAAGATGTTAGTTAATTTTTTATGTCATGTTAAAACATATGAGAAAATGTATTTCTCAGTGTTTTAAGCAAAACCATATATCAAATGTAATGTCATCTCTAGAAATAATTATGATTGTCCTTGACTTCCCAATTATATAACCAAAAGATGAATAATGTTGAGTTGACACAGAGGCTAATCTGCCACAGTAATCTACCATTATAAGGAATATTCCACTATTTTGACATTTGAAACAGCTGGAAGTGTATGGAAAAATTTTGTACTTGGACATAAGTGTATTTTACCTCCATGTACAGTAAAGAGTATCACAATTGGTTTGCCGAAGATGGTAGCATGTTGGGGTTACCAAATCTGTTATTAAACATGGCCTCCATGCTCACAAACTAGTTTGCTGCTTGAAGTTAACTGTAACGAAAACTAAGACCAAAAAAAGGGAGAGATGTGTGCAGGTTCAAAAAAGGTAATAAGGTTTATTGAAAAAACTAACCAAACCAAGGAAAAACACAGTGAACAAGAACAGGCAGAGCCGGAAAACAGGTGCGAAAACAAAAAAACGGTGTATATAATGTGGACGCAGCCGCAGATACAAAAACAAAGGTGAAGGTAGCCACACACAAGCCTAGAAGGCTGACAGGACCGCTACGCAGGTTAGAGAGAGTGGCCAGGATCGCAACACGTGCATACAAAGTGGACGGGACCGAAACACGGGCCTACATAGCAGACGAGACTGCAACACACAATACAAAGCGGACGGGACCGAAACACACACCTACAAAGCGGACGGAACAAACATGGAAACTACTAACCAGGAAAGTCCAGAGACAAAGTAATCCAGTGAACGTGGAAGTAACATTGGAATCCCAAGTGGACTTGGTAGCAAAGGAGGAACACAGTAGGCTCAGACGTGGCTAGAGCATACAATAATCTGCTCAGAATGTCCCAAATGACAGAGCTATAGGAAGTTATAGGAAGCCCCACAGCTGAGTTCAGTCATTAGTCGGTGATTCATTCAGTCATTCAGTCAAAGTGGTGGGGCTTTCGGATAGGTCCGTGGGAAAAATGGGGCCTCCCCGGTAGCATCTGGTAGCAGACGGGCTGCTGGCAAGCGGGTCGCTGATGGGCTGCTGGTAAGTGCGGTTCACAGGTCCTATGTCAAAGCCAGGAGCTGCCAGGGCTATCACTGTAATGGAGGAACCCGTGACTCTGGGACGGGAGTCCCCCTGTCGGACTCTGGGATGGGAGTCCCCCTGTCGGACTCTGGGATGGGAGTCTCCCTGATGGACTCTGGAATGGCCTCACTGGAGCAGGTGTCCTCTAGGACGGCCTCACTGGAGCAGGCGGCCTCTGGGAAGGCCTTATTGGAGCAGAGGACCTCTGGGACAGCCTCACTGGAGCAGGCGGCCTCTAGGACGACTTCACTTCAGCAGATGGCCTCTGGGATGGCCTCACTGGAGCAGGCGGCCTCTAGGACGGCCTCTCTGGGGCAGGCGGCCTCTGGAAAGGCCTCACTGGAGCAGACGACCTGTGGGAAGGCCTCACTGAAACAGACAACCTCTGACAAGGATTCACTGAAACAGATGACCTCTGGGAAGGCCTCACTGGAGCAGGCAGCCTCTAGGACAGCCTCACTGGAGCAGGCGGCCTCTGGGAAGGCCTCACTGGAACAGGCAGCCTCTAGGATGGCCTCACTAGGTAGGCGGCCTCTGGGAAGGCCTCACTGGAGCAGGAAGCCTCTGGGATGGCCTCACTGGAGGAGGCGGCCTCTAGGACTGCCTCACTAGGTAGGCGGCCTCTGGGAAGGCCTCACTGGAGCTGCCGGCTTCTGGGAAGGCCTCCCTGGAGCAGGCGGCTTCTGAGAGGGCCTCACTGGAGCAGACGGCCTTTGGGAAGGCCTCACTGGAGCAGACGGCCTCTGGGATGGCGTCGCTGGAGCAGACCGCCTCTGGGAAGGCCTCACTGGAGCAGACGGCCTCTGGGATGGCGTCGCTGGAGCAGACCGCCTCTGGGAAGGTCTCACTGGAGCAGATGGCCTCTGGGAAGGCCTCACTAGAGCAGACAACCTCTGGAAAGGCCTCACGGGAGCAAACGAGCTCTTGGCTGCCCTCTGTCTGGACGTCCTCAGAATGTGACGTGCCCTATATGGGCAACGGGACAGTCTCTGGTCAGGCGTCCTCTGAACAGACTCTGGGACGGGTGACCTCTGGACAGGTGTATGGACAGTCTCTGAGACTGACCTCCTCGATGCAGGCACAGGCACGAAATTCCATGAAACTGCCACTGGCGCTGATGTCCATGGCACAAAGGTCCGTGGCGCCAGGGTCAGCGCAAATGTCCGTGGCGCAGAGGTCGGCGCAAATGTCCATGGTGCAGGGGTCAGTGCAACTGGCTTCCATAAGAAATTGAGAGTCACATCTCGTTCAGGTATGGAACTAGGTGGCACGTCGTACTCAGATATCAAGCTAAATGGCACTAATGGCTTAAATAGGGAGCTAAGCAGTGCGGCGGACATTGATACGGAGCTAGGTGGCACGTCTTGCTTAGTTCCGGAACTATGAGACACAACGCACTCAGGTACGGAAACACACGACATTTTGAACTCGAGTACAGAGCTAACGTGATCAGGTACGGAGTAAAATAGCACGTCGTGCTTAGATACCAAGCTAAACAACATTAAAAGCTCAGGTACGGAGCTATTAGGCAAAGGTAATGGCTCAGGTAAGGAGCTAAGAGGCGCTAACGGCTCGGGTACTGAGCTAATGGGTGCGGCGTGATCGGAAACAAAGCTAAGAGGTGCCAACGGCTCAAAAGCAGAACTAGCATGCTCAGGTACAGAGCTAAGCAACGCTATCAGCTCGAGTACTGAGTTACTGAGTGTGGCGTGCTCGGAAATGGAACTAGACAGCATTAATGGGTCAAATACGGAACTAATAAATTCAGGTACGGAGCTAACGTGCTCGGATACAAAACTACGGGGCGCTACAAACGCAGACACGGAACTAAGTGGTGCATCAGACTCAAGTACAAAACTGTGCGGTGCTAACTGTTCATATACAGAGCTAACGTGCTCAGATACTGGGCTACTGGCGCTAATTGGCTCAGGTACTGAGTTACGGGGCACTAACAGCATATCTACGGAACTAGGTGGCGCAGCGCGCTCAGATACAGAGCTAACATGCTCAGGTACTAGGCTACATGGCACAAGGTGCGCAGATACAGATGACCTCCTCTGAGCAAACTCTGTGGGTGACGCCTCCCAGACGGAACCAGGGAGTAATGTCCTCTGCACATTGGCGAGCGAAGGATCCAACAAATGATGCACCAACAGAAGGTCCCTACGATCAACGAACTTCGCCCCCTTAGTCAGCCAGCAAGTGTGGGTTCTGATGCTGAAATTGTGACTCACCGTGGGACCAGGGAGTCAGACTGGACCCTAGCAGGAGCAGGACCAAAGATGAATCCAAGAACCTCCAAAAATTGTTCGCCGATACTAGCTTGGGTCATAGGCCAAACATTGGTGGCACATTGCAGATCTCTACTGGAGAGGGTTTATTAAAAGAACTAACCAAACCAAGGAAAAACACAGCGAACAAAAGCAGGCAGAGCCGGAAAACGGGTGCGGAACAAAAACCATGCAGAGGTGGAGAACAGGTGGGAAATGGAAAACGGGCAGAGCCAGAAAACAGGTGGGAAACAAAACAGGCGGAGCCGGAAAACAATTGTGAAAATAAAAACCGGTGGATACAGCAGCAGATACAAAAACAAAGGCGGACACAGCCGCACACAAGCCTAGAAGGCTGATAGGACCACTACGTGGATTACAGAGAGTGGCCAGGATTGCAACACACACATAGAATGCGGATGGGACCGAAACACGTGCCTACAAAGCGGATGGGACCAAAACATGTGCTTACAAAGCAGACGGGACCGAAACACGCACATACAAAGCGAACGGGACCGAAACGCGCCTACACTTGGCAAAGGAGGAACGCGGAAGACTCGAGCATACAATAATCCGCCCCGAATGTCCCCGAATGCTTATATAGGAAGCCTAACAGCTGAGTTAAATTATTAGTCCAAAAGCGGTGGAGCTTTCGGATAGATCCACGGGACTCACGTGGCTGTCCGGAAAGCTGTGAGCTGTGAGTCCGATCACAGCGGAGATAAAAGGCAGGAAAAATGGAGTTTTGAGGCGAGAATTGACATTAACTGTTACCAGTGTTCACATAAGAAATATAGAACTGCTGAGTTTGGTGTAAAAATGTTTATGTGGAAAAAGAGATTTGCATATGCATGGGATTTCTTCAGGTACTCCAGTGTTTACTTACAATTCCAAAGGCATGTATCTGGTGAATTGGTGTCTGGAATTTGCCGCAGTCTGAGTGAGAGTGTATGTGCTTGTTTCCTGTGAAGGATTGGCACCCTGTCTAAATTTTGGTGCCTGCTTTGTGCCCAGCATTGCCAGTTAGGCTCCAGCTCCTTACAAGCCTGAATTAGATTAAGCAGGTATGAAAATGAATGAATGAATAACCTAATTAAAAATATTAAATGTGGTGGGATGATCTGATACTGTTCTTTCTCCAAATTCAATGAGAACCTTGTAAAAAGCATGGTAACAAGTACCAGAAGATTTTAAATGAAAAGGAATTTTATATTATGGAGTATCTCAGATTTCTTGTGCTGTCTTCATTAGTCTGTTCTGGCATTACAGAAAAAAAGTACTGTTATGTTTGCAAAGAGAGGTAGCAGAAAGATATTTTTTATCCATGTTTACCAAAGGGCACAATAAGTTTTTTGGACGTGATAAAGTAGTATTAGTTGAATCAAGGCGATACATAGCAACCCAACGAGCAAGGCAGGGCAGATGATATATTGTGTACTTCACATTGTGTACTTCACATTGTGTTGTTTGTCTTGTACATGCTAATTTAACTGCTAACTGGAAATGCATTTTAGAATAACACAACAATGCAGACTGTGTTTCCTGTTTTACAGAGCAGTGAGCCTGATCTTTTGTGAATTTTGTGATAAGAACAGAGCTGTACCAAGAAATAATACTTATTTGAAGGCAGTCAGAAATGTGTGTGTGTGTGGATCTATCAAAGTCTAATATATATATATATATATATATATATATATATATATATATATATATATATATACACATTTGTGTGTGTATACACACACACACACACACACACTATACTGTGTATGTATATTATTTCAATAACAGCAAACAATCAGGTTGGTACTTCATCAACTTACAGTTTTATTTATTGTGCTTGAAAGTTTGTGAAGTGTTAAGAATTTTCTATATCTGCATAAATATAACCTAAAACATCATCAGGTTTTCACACAAGACCAAAAAGAAGATACAGAGAACCAAATGACACAAATTAAACAAAAATATTATACTTGGTCATTTGTTTATTGAGGAAAATTATCCAATATTACATATTAGTGAGTGGTAAAAGTATGTGAACCTCTATGATTAACAGTTCATTTGAAGGTGAAATCAGTGTCAGGTGTTTTTAATGGGATGACAATCAGAGGTAAGTGCCCTAGTGCTGTAAAAGGCATGGATCTATCAAAGTCTAATTAACACAACATCATTGATGGAAGAATGAATTCTTAATAACACCAGCAAACTCTAAAGGAAAATGTCAGGACATCTGTCCATGAACTAAATCTCAAGAGAACATGGGTCATGCAGCAAGACAACAACCCTAAGCACAGAAATTGTTCTACCAATTCATGGTTAAAGAATAATAAATTTAATGTTTTCGAATGGCCCAACCAAAATCCTGATCTTAATCCAACAGAAATGTTGTGGAAGAATCTGAAGCAAGCAGTTCATGTAAGGAAAGCTGGAGTTTAAGCTGTTCAATATGAAGGAATGGGCTAAAAATGTTGTGCAGGCTGTTCAAAATTCACTGGAAATGTTTAGTCACCATTTTTGCTGCACAGGGGGGGTCACACCACATACTGAAAGCAAAGTTTCACCTACTTTTGCCACACCTGAATGAAAATCTGCTGATGATTTAGGTTATATTTATGCAGAAAAGTAGACAAAGGGTTCACAATCCAATTGGTTTCAAGCACCACCATATATGAGATCAGTGATAATAACTGATCATTTCGGTAATGAAATAGCCAGGTTACAATGATGATTAAAGCATAACATTTAATGAATGAAAGAATTGTGACATGAATTCTTTATCAAACAACAAGAGTACATAGCTACATACTTTACAGAACATTTTTAAAAGGCATCCTCTTGACTTAAAGTTAAAGTCAGCGATATTTACTATTATCTAAGACACAAATAATGTATTGCATTTTACTTTCTGGAATTAACTTTTGCTTTCACATCTCTGCCTAAACCACTACAAGTTATTATAAATGTGTGGAATAATCTGGGAATGTGGATGAATTTGTTCTGGACAAAGCACTTTTGTCCAACATCATACATAGGAATATACTATACTATACTATACTATACTAT
>JAJAGP010001372.1:22254-200007 GCA_025084515.1 Ancistrus triradiatus
CAGGCGTGTCCCCCTGTTTAAGCCAGTACATGTCCAGGCCTGTCTGAAGTTTGCCAGAGAGCATATGGATGATCCAGAAGAGGATTGGGAGAATATCATGTGGTCAGATGAAACCAAAATAGAACTTTTTGGTAAAAACTCAACTCGCCGTGTTTGGAGGAAGAAGAATGCTGAGCTGCATTCCAAGAACACCATACCTACTGTGAAGCATGGGGGTGGAAACATCATGCATTGGAGCTGTTTTTCTGCAAAGGGGACAGGACAACTGATCCGTGTTATGGGAAGAATGAACGGGGCCATGTATCGTGAGATTTTAGGCCAAACCCTCCTTCCATCAGTGAGAGCATTGAAGATGGAATATGGCTGGGTCTTCCAGCATGACAATGATCCCAAACACACCGCTCGGGCAACGAAGGAGTGGCTCCGTAAAAAGCATTTTTATCTCATTTTGTCTCTCATAGTTGAAGTGTACCCATGATGAAAATTATAGACCTCTCTCATCTTTCTAAGTAGGAGAACTTGCGCAATTAGTGGCTGACTAAATACTTTTTTGCCCCACTGTACCTCGGAACCGTACAATTATTGGCAATCTTCGAATCGCCAGCTACCACTTTCCCTAACAAACAGAAAGCACAATATAACGCACACTAGACAGGTGAGGTCTCAGGGTCATTCAAGGAAGCGACACCTGACTGAGCTTGAGCTATTATATACACAAGCCAGCAGATGTCGCGAATTGCGCAATCAACCCTAAATAAGTGCTGGAGCATGTGGTATCGCCCCGAGCGTGCCCAGGCCAAAATATGAGTCGACACTGCCCTCGTCACAAAACGTTATCAGCGCGACTTCTAATATATGTATAATTAGTTTGATGCACACATGTTCAGGATGCACTGTATTGTGACTACAATGTTAAATCTTGTTGAATAAATCCATAAATAAACAAACTAGTACTGGCAATATTGTTGAATGAAACAGGATCTGCAGAGACAGGTGGGTGTTTTATAAGAACTGTGCAGTCATTTCTGCCTACTGCTGCATTATTGTTTTTTCTTTAAAAAATTATGTTGTAAAAATTAACATGTTTATAAAATCTCTTACTGATCAAACACCAAGTCAAACACAGTATAACATACAACTTAGTCATTTTTTGTGCCATAGTGATAACTCAGTGATATGTGCAGGACATCCTGCGGCCACATGTTGCCTCTCATGGCGGTTCTCCCAACTGGCATTTTTTAGCAGGATAATGCTCTCCCATACACAGCTAGAATTTCCCAGGAATGTCTCTGCCAGATTACATCACTTGGCCTGCGCAGTCATCATATTTATTGCCAATTTAGTATTGATGGGACCAGTTGAGATATCAGCTTCTGCAACCTACAAGTGTACAGAATCTACAGGCCCAGCTGCAGCATCTTTGGGCAAATGTGCCACAGAATACCATACGGAACCTGTATGCCTCCATGCTCAACCATATCTCATCTTGAATCCAGGCTATAGGCATCCTAACATGGTACTAGAGCCTCCTTTCAATCGTACACTTTTTCCAAATAAACGTATCATTTCGCTTTAATATTGTAATCACTTACATGTATCGTCATTGCATTCACACAAAAAAGTTTTGTTTGATTCCAACAACTCCTTCTTGATGAGTTATTTTGTTTTTTTTGTCTATGAGTGTATTTTACTAGCCTAGTGTAAAGCCTACTGTAGCCTAGTGGGTAAGGTACTGGACTATGGATCATAAGGTCCAGGGTTCAAATCCTACCTCTGTCAAGCTGCCACTGTTGTGTCATTGAGCAAGGCCCTTAACCCACAATTGCTTGGATTGTAAGACTGTATCAGTTGTAAGTCGCTCTGTAAATGTAAATAGAATCGGATTTACTACTGCCCTTAACAGCTAGCTAGCTACAGTCTCTGGTAAAAATGAGTAAAAAAAGTGAAATAATTACACCTTTTGGTGAATTAGCAGAACTGTTTTTAATCATCTTTACCAGGGTTGACAATAATTGTGCAGTGGAGTGTAGCACATAGCTGCATTTATGTCACAGAACCCATAAAAATGAAAGTTAGTGCTGAACAATATTTTGCATCAGCATCAACATGCAAACAGTACAAATCTGTCAAAACCAAGCTTTCCTCAACTTTTGGACTTTTCTACAAAAGAAACCTGAATTAAGAATGTAGGACCGTAGAGCATATCAATCATCCATCACAGTGTGAAAAGTGAATAGAAGACACAAAAGCTTTCACAAAACTGCGCTTTTGTACTAGGCAGGGTGCAAGATCAATAATAACAGTGCACAACAATCTACTACCCTAACCTGCCAATCATAGAGCATAGTGTAAAAGTTTCTCTAAACAGCTTTTAAATAAGCTACGAAAACATACCTACATTAGACAGAAAAAGATACACTTTTCTCACAAAGACAGCTTTTATACAACCAAACTGGAAAGATCAGGACTCGCTCACTGGTTTGTAAGACACTAGATAGAATTTTGAAAACAAAACTTTTCCAAAAAGCCTCTTAAAATCAGTTTGAATGTTAAAGATTTCATTAGATTGTTACATATATCAGAATAAGTGTCACATGAGGGCATGCTTTGTCTGCTTGTGCTCCCATAGTCCCCGTCACCATAGACCTGGAGGAAACTCTGAAAGGTACAATTTCTAGGTTTGCATTTAGAGTTCTAGAGTTAGACCATCTGTCGCTTTGCATACTTTGTTAACCCCTTTCACCCTGTTCTTCAATAATAAGAACCCCACAGGACCACCACAGAGCAGGTCTTATTTATGTAGAGGGTCATTCTCAGCACTGCAGTAATACCGAAATAGTAGTGTGTGCTGTGCTGCACTGATAAGAGTAGACCAGACACAGCAGTGATGCTGGAGTTTTTAAACACTGGACTCAGAATAGCTAAAATCATCCAGTCAAGTCTGCAATGAAATGAAAGTCAAAGTAAATGTAAGGCACACTGCATTTTATTTCCATGGTGTTCCTTTTTCTGAAGAAAAACGTTTTCTCTCTAATTCTTTTGTCTAGTCTGACTGGGACCCAAAATCCACTTGGGTAAACAGCAAATGGCACATGTAATAAGTTGAATTAACCTACTACTAGTGTTAATGTTCTACACATGATATTTAGTAATGCATTTTAATGGATCTCATTAAAGACAATGAGGGGCCACTGCTCCCTTATTCAGTGCGATGGGCAAACCTGCACAAGAAGTTTGTGTTTGTTTAGTCATTGTCATCATTATCATTCTCTCTGGCAATTGTGTCATTCTTATTATCATTTAATTATGTTTGAATACATAATTATACAGTTTGAATTAAGTAGATACAATAATACAGTTTGAATTGTTAAGTAGATTTTCATAATTCTGACAGATTTCTTGTTTTAAAAATCAAGTAAATGTTACTTTTCGGGCAGTTATTAGTTTCTAGTGTAAGGTATGTCAGTTTCTCAGCTTGAGTCACTTTATTTATACAGCACATTGTTCAACACTGTCATTATTCAATTGTGGCAATCACAATTTTACAAAAATCAAAGGAAGACACACCAAATACTAGTACATTCTAAAACTTATGTAATCTATGACATGCCCACACACACACTTGGTACACATATGTTTATGGGGACTTTCCACTGAATAATGACTATTATAACTTATCAATGCTACAACTACATCTGACCCTAAAACTACAACAGCTGCAACTACACACTAACCCTAATCTTAAACGCAGCAACAAAAAGAAATTTGGGTCTTTAGATTTTTCAGATAAAAGTTTAAGTCTTTGTAAACAAGGTCATGTCTTTGTCCCCACGTGGTCAAAAACATCTGATCCCATAATTCTGTTGACATATGGTCCCAACCAAGAATATAAGTACTTGGACACACATACACACATTTTCATCATATGTTTTGGTGACTTTTCATTGACATACTGGTTACTATAGCTTACTATTGATACACCTACACCTAATCCGTAACACTAACCTTGGTATCCTAAAAATCTTTTTGCTCTTCAAAAGAAGGTTGCAGTTTTAATAAAAAAGTAAAAACCTCAAGATGCATTGAAATAGGTAAAATTTCAGATGATATATAAACTTTATACCCACCCATCCCACACCCAAAACAGGGAATGAACCAAATAACCCACCTACTGTTACACCGGTGGCAGTGTTACCATTTCCATTCCAGATGCTGAATAAAGAGAACTGTTTGGCAGCAGTGTTACTAATAAACCCATTTCTTACCTGGTACAATTACAAGGTACCATGCATAGCTAGCCATTTAATCTGGCCACAATGTTTCTGTGCAGTTTGCTTTCCAAATGAGATGGAGGCATCTCTGGCATAGAGGCATTAACCCGAGCACCTTTGACTGCCAATCTATTGTTCAATTAATACATTTCATTCACAAATTAGCTTATTTACCAATTAATAAATGAAACTCTATAATTGCTAGAGCTCTAAAACAGCATTTCATGTCATTTTAACCTACCGCATTTATCATTATTCCACTGTCTTTAAACTTATTACAATTGTTGTTGTTGTTGTTGTTGTTGTTGTTGTTGTTATTTGAATCATTTCTCTCTGCAAATGCTATACCCACGTCTATGCTTTTCACTCAAGTTGTTATGCTGATTATATGAATTTTAATAGGAAGCACTGTGTTAAATTTGAGAAAAATATACAATTTTCACTCCAACTTTTTTGCCTCCCATATAATGGCCAGAAAATAAATATTTTTAAATGTCTGCTTAAATTTATTAAAATTCATTTTGCAGAAAGTTTGTAGCTGTCATTTTTTCACTGTACTTTATTTCATTGTATGTAAATTAATTTCTTCAACCAAAATATTTTGTACTTCATAGCTAAGACTAGTTTCATAAAGCATAATAGCAGCTAGAGTTGAACATCTTTATCACAATACAATTATGTATTCATAATTTATGATTTGTATTGTATATTGTGTCACTATAGAATGTGTCATTATTGTATTGTATATTGTGTCATATATATTTGAAAGTCCCATTCTAGTGTACTCTGACTTTTAGGATTACATCCCTGTTAACACTGGATCCACAAAATGCTTAATGCTTATGCACCCTGAAAAGGAGATGAGTCATTACAGAAATAGCTGCCTCAAAGACAGAGGCGTCTCACTGTTTGTCAGCAGAGCTCTACGGTCTTTAATTAATCACCCTTTTGGCCACCCACGACCTCTGCTAGACCCACAGATGCATTGTACATAGAACAGTATAAGGACCTGAAACTTGTAACATAAAAAAAGGAAAAAACACAAAACACTAAAACTACAATGTGTGTGTTTTAATATAACTATTTTACATTTTTAGTGCATGTAAGACAGTTTAACACAAATACAAGCAAATAGTTAAATGTGACTGTGTTTTTCTCATGCAAGCTCAGAGATCAGATATGAGTGCAGGGAGTTGAGGTTCAAAGGATTTACTGACTTTCACAGACCAACAAACAGGTAAGGGCAAAGCAGAAACAGAGTGAGTCAGCAGTCTGGAGTCAGGTACACATGTATACAAATGTCCTTGCTGGTAGAGATTAAACAGAAAACAGCTGAGAGCGTTTAGTATGCCAGCAGATGAGAATGCTCTAAAGTGAGGACTTGGCTGGAGGTGTGTAAGTGATGGACAGTCGGGAAACTGAAGTATGGAGCACTGGATGGTGCAACCGTACACAAGACAGTTTTATTGAGCAGAACACACTCAATAAAAGCCTGTTAGCATCTCTTTTACAGTAATTGACAGATTTGGATTGGATGATTGATTCCTGTTTGAGACTAAACTTACATTTGGGTTTGTCAGTCTTATAGTTTTCTTTTTTAAATTGTACTCAAGGTAGAATTACTGGGAAACTGTAATGAAATTTATATTTAGATGTATGTATATTGAATACATGCTAATTGTAAGAATTACTTTTTTTCTGCCTATGCCTTGAGTTGAATTTTTTTGTGGTCTCTGTCTCTTATTTGTTGTCCTCTCCACCTCTCACATGTGTGGTTCAGATTAAGTTATCTAGCTCCAAGGCCACCTCTGCTGCTAATTACTAAAAAAACAAAATCAGACAAGCTCCCAGGTAAGCAAAAATAGTAATACTAATTGATATAATAATAACATAGTATAAAGTAGTATAGTATGGTTAGGGTCAGTGTCTTTCTACATGGCCCATGTTCTTTTGAAATTCAGTTCACTGACAGATTTCTGCATAAATATGAAATATGATCAGACTTTCCCTAAAAGCATATAAAGAAAAGCAAATTAAGCTTGATTAATAAATTAAGAAAATACTACAGGAGGAACGTGATCCAATATTGAGGAAAGTGATCCAATATTACATGTATGTGAGTATGTATGTGAGTATGTATGTGAGTGGCAAAAGTATGTGAACCTTTTCTTTCAGTATCTGATGTGACCCACATGTACAACAGTAACTGCAACTAAACATTTCAGGTAACTCTTGAGCAGTAATGCACATCAACTTGGAGGAATTTTAGTTCATTTTTTTGTATAGAACATCTTCACATCTGGGATGTTGCTGGATTTCCTCACATGTCCTGGTCTCTCCAGGTCCTTCCACAATGTTTCTATTGACCCATGTTCTCTTGAGATTCAGTTCACAGATGTCCAGAGTTCACTGTTCCATCAATGATGGTAAGTCATTCTGGCCCAGATGCAGCAAAACAGAAACAGACCATGATACCACCACCACGACCATGGGATAAGGTTCTAATGTTGGAATTGTTTAATGTTGGAATTCTAATTGTTTCTCTTTTGGACTCGTCTGTCCACAGAATTATTTTCCAACAGCTTCCTGGCATGTCCACATGATCTTTAGCAAAGTGTTCGCAGACAGCAATGTTTTTATAGAAAAGCAGTGGCTTTCTCCTTGCAACACTGAAATGCACACCATTGTTGTTCAGTCTTCTCCTGATGGTGGACTCATCAACATTAACATTAGCCAATGTGAGAGAGTTCTTTAGTAGCTTAAAAGTTACCCTGTGTTCCATTTTGATCTCACAAGCTATTAAAAACGTTACTCTCAAAGTTATCTTGGTTGGTTTAGTACTCCAGGAAAATGTTTGTGAATTTCGACAGAAACTCCCTTTGTTCATGCCACATTATATTCCACATACATATATTGTGAAGCTCAGACACCAATAGATCGTTGTTTTTTAAATAAAACAGGGGATCTAGTCACAGCTATTGTCATCCAATTGACTGAAAATACCTGACTCAAATGTCACCTTCAAATTAACTGCTAATCTTAGAGGCTCACATACTATTGCCACTCACTGATTTGTAACATTGGATTGCTGTCCTCAATAAAATGAGAAGTGTATAATATTTGGTCTCCTTTGACTAATTGGGTCGCTTTATCTACTTTTGGGACTTGTGTGAAACATTCTAAAAGGTTTCCAAACTTTCGAGCATCACTGTAGGAAGTGCTTTGTTTTGACTGGTGAGTAGAAAAAAGTGACTGACGACTTCAATATGTATTAGAGGCACCACATGCATACCTGTTACGCTACTCGGCCAGCATAGTGATTGTAGACATGTGTATATAAACATACATTTGTTCTTACCCTGCTTTAAAAACCATCAGCCACTACTGCTGGCTATATACTGGCTATTATATTTTCTTGTTGAGCTTTGCCAGTAACTTTCATTCTGTACATATATTTCAGAGTGATGCCTTTATGTCCTTGCTCAAACAAAATCTGCAGTGGCTATATACCCAGCATATTCAGAAAAGATTTCTCTAAAGCATCTTTCAATACCCACAGTAGGTCTGGCAGACAGCAGGGTCCTTGGACAGCTTCAAAGAGTAAAAGCTCTCATGCTGGGTGTGACAGAGCAGATGGTTCAAGACAGCTCCAAGACCCAAAAACCTTTACAGTTTAAACTGAAAAGTGGTTAGATTAATACTGTGTAAACAGTAAAGCAGATACACGACAATGGAGCACAAGATGGTGTTTATGATATGCTGTATCAGATTTGACAGTTATATTCAAAGAGGCAATCCAGAAACACATCTGCCGTCAACATAATCAGAGCAGTGATGCTGTAAGACATACAGTGGGGCAAAAAAGTATTTAGTCAGCTAGTGATTGTGCAAGGTCTGTTACTTAGAAAGATGAGAGAGGTCTGTAATTTTCATCATAGGTACACTTCAACTATGAGAGACAAAGGAGAAAAAAAATCCAGGAAACCATTTTAAATAATTTAATTGTAAATGATGGTGGAAAATAAGTATTTGGTCAATAACAAAAGTTCAACTCAATACTTTGTAACATAACCTTTATTGGCAATGACAGAGGTCAAACGTTCCTGAAAGTCTTCACCAGGGTTGCACACACTGTAGCTGGTATTTTGGCCCATTCCTCCATGCAGATCTAGTCTAGAGCAGTGATGTTTTGGGGCTGTCGCTGGGCAACTCAGACTTTCAACTCCCTCTACAAATTTTTATGGGGTTGAGGTCTAGAGACTGTCTAGGGCACTCCAGGACCTTGAAATGCTTTTTACGGAGCCACTCCTTCGTTGCTCGAGCGGTGTGTTTGGAATCATTGTCATGCTGGAAGACCCAGCCACGTTCCATCTTCAATGCTGTCACTGATGGAAGGAGGTTTTGACTTAAATTCTCACGAGACGTGGCCCCGTTCATTCTTCCCTCAACACAGATCAGTCATCCTGGCCCCTTTGTGCATCGGGGCTGTTTTTCTGCAATGTTTCCACCCCCTTACTTCACAGTAGGTATGGTGGTCTTGGGATGTTCTTCTTCCTCCAAACACGACAATTGGAGTTTTTACCAAAAAGTTATATTTTGGTTTCATCTGACCACATGATATTCTCCCAGTCCTGTTCTGGATAATCCATATACTCTGTGGCAAACTTCAGACAGGCCTGGACATGTACTGCCTTAAGCAGGAGAACACGGCTGGCACTGCAGGATCTGAGTCCCTCTCGGCGTAGTGTGTTACTGATGGTAGCCTTTGTTACTTTGGTCCCAGCTCTCTGCAGGTCATTCACCAGGTTTCTGTAGTTCTTGGATTTTTGCTCACCGTTCTCATGATCATTTTGACCCCATGGGATGAGATCTTGCATGGGGCCCCAGATCCAGGGAGATTATCAATGGTTTTGTATGTCTTCCATTTTCTTACAGTTGCTCCCACAGTTGATTTATTCACACCAACCTGCTTGCCTATTATAGATTCACTCTTCCCAGCCTGGTGCAGGTCTACAATTTTCTTCTTGGTGTCCTTTGGCAGCTCTTTGGTCTTGGCCATGGTTGAGTTTGGAGTCTGAATGTTTGAGGCTGTGGGCAGGTGTCTTTTATACAGATAACAAGGTAAAACAGGTGCCATTAATACAGGTAACGAGTGAAGAACAGAAGAGCTTCTTAAAGAAGAAGTTACAGGTCGGTGAGAGCCAGAAATATTGCTTGTTTGTGGGTGACCAAATACTGATTTTCAATTTTCAATTTACAATTAAATTCTTAAAAAATCCTACAATGTGATTTCCTGGATTTTTTTTCTCATTTTGTCTCTCACAGTTGAAGTGTACCTATGATGAAAATTACAGACCTCTCTCTTCTTTCTAAGTAGGATAACCTGCGCAATCAGTGGCTGACTAATTACTTTTTTGCCCCACTGTACTAGATCATCCTACCTGTCTGAACTGGAAATCTGTAATCCCAGGACAACCCAAATGCCGTCCGAACAGATTGTCTTAATTGGACGAGAACTGTGTGTTTTAGCGTATTAGCACACTTCACTTCTATCCAAGCCTAGACAACTAGTCTGACCATTCTGTTTCTGATGTTGTTTGTTACCTTGGTTACCAAGCCCCGCATAAGCACAGCCATATAGTACAGATCCATACACTACAGATTTGTTTTAGAATAAACCCAACAGTGTGTGTGTTTGTGTGTGTGTGTTGGACTTTAACATATCACCAAATAAACCAAGGAAGCAGGCATATTTCTAAAATTAGGCCCCTCCTGCTCACCCCTCTCTGTTGGCTCTTTGGATGACAACCAAAATTCTAGTTTTGCCTTATTTTCTGTGACTACAGGGAGTTATATCTATCTATGAATGGATCAGAAATTGCACTATTAATAGAGCTATGGCGTAGAAGGTGCTTTCAACTCCCTTCATGAGCACAGACACAGAACTGCTGAGAATTAAGTCACTTCCATCCATCTGTTATGTGTTTATTTGCCTCACTGGTCATACTATTTTGCACAGTTTATCATCTGCCTTTCAGCCAAATTGCAGACTTTTACTGTTCTTGCGTTTCTAATAAGTGTGCACATAGGAAACATTACCTCACCCTTTAAACCTTTCCCAAATGTGTTAAGATGACACATTAGTATCATTAGAACTCTGAAAAAAAGAGGTTTATGACAGAGATGTGGAGCAATGCTGTGCAATGAACTTGATCATTTTCTTCGGCATCCTTCCATAATAAATAAATGAAAAGATAAAAACTAGGGAGGATTGGTTAACGATAGGCATCCGCCTCATAATAACATGTTTCCTTGGCAACAGAAGGAGAGGGAAAAGCAAGAATGCTTGTATTCCAACAGATAGAAGGCAGTTTTTTTATTCCCAGAGGCTGTCTCATGAGAATTCATAAATATTTATCTTCTGTTTGGTGCAACATTTAAATTTAAGCAATAATTTACAAAAAATGGAATCTAATGTATCCAGTTTTCCCTTGCACCACTTGTGTAAGCAGGATATTTTTGGCATTTGAAGTTTGTTTCCTAAGTTTAAGCTTTATACTAGCAAACATGAAAGGGAATCTTACAGCCACGATCTGAACAACATCATCAACATCATAATCATCACATATTTGCAGTACAGCATATCGGCTTTTTACTTGCTAAGTAACCTCAAATTTACTTACTTATGTAGTTTCTGGCACTGTATTACAGTCGTACCTCCACAGGTGATTGGCTTTATATTAAGTGGCATTTTATTTGCATATAACCTATGCATATCCTCCAATATAATATTTAAATCATCCATATAATACCTAATAGAAGTTCGACAATTAATATGAATACAAAAACGCAATGTAAATAATTGTTATACTGTATTGTTTAGAAAATACTAACAAGCTAAAAATTCTGAATGTGTGAAGGAAAGAGATGCAAGGCAAACAATGCTCAAGCAGTGGGTGCTGGATTGAGACTAAGGATCTGTGAAATTGCGGTACAGCAGGCAATGTCTAGCATCATTCATTTGCGTGAATTCAGCATAGTACTAAGCATGTGGAAAATTCATGTTTTGTTTATTGGGAACTTTCTGGAGTAATACTTTTTGTTTAGTTGTTTGGTTTATTCCATGGATGTGCTACAGGGGGATGCAGAGGGTCAACTGTGTATATACTAGAATCTATAAAAATCTACTAGCTAACAGGTACTGTAACTGTACTATAACTGTAACAGGTAGTAAGTGAAACTTCCTACCTCCAGTTTAACATCATTTAAATCCACATGAATAAATCATCACACTATCATATTAATCCTTAGCATGTTCTTAAACAAACTTCAAATGCACTTATGTGATTTCTAACACTGTATTAGTGTTGCAGTCAAGACCGCGAGAGCTGAGTCAAGAACAAGAGGGGTACACATCGAGTCCAAGTCAACACCAAGACTTTCAGTAGTCAAGTTCGAGTCAAGACCGAGCCAAGTGACCGAGACCAATACAAGACTGAGACCAGATTAAGGGTTTTTATCATCATAAAAGAATAAAAATGGAAAAATTCAATTTATTTGTAAATCACTTTACATTCATTATTATCTATTATACATGCCATATATATTATATATTATAAATAATATTATATTTCATCATATATTTAGTAAAATATAACATAAAATAATATATAGCCTAAAATTGTTATTAATTATTATTATAATATAGTCTTAGTCAAGCTAAGGCAAGGTAACTTTTACAAGCAAAAGATGTCAAACTTAGAAGTCATTAGATAAGATCACCTGAATATAGCCCACAGTATTCATTTTATCTATTTTTATTATTAAATGTAAAAACATAAAAGTAACCTTTCAATCTTTACTATCCTTAGTAAAGCGAGTGGGAAAAAATACACACTTGCAACTTGATTTAGGAGTGTAGAGAAAGGACTGATTTATTCTGTTTGAATAGATTGTTGATATTCAATAAGTTCAGTTTATATTTTATGTTATCTCAGATAAACGCCTTGAACTCGGATGGTCTTTAAAACAATTTCCAGTTCAAAAACAATTTCCAGCTTCAAATCAATTCCAGTGGAGTTTGGAAGCAAAAGATATGTATGTGTGTGTCGGCATGGGCTTGAAAATATTCATATCTACAAAAGGGGGCACTGCAGAAAATGTTTTTTAGTTGGTTTAGTCTTACTGGTAGACCAGTGTGCAATACAAAACATATGCTGTTTCTTAGCAGGGTATAATTTACAAGTAAGGAAATCTTACATCCCTTAAATCTGCAAAAGCTTAACTGCATATTTTCAAAGAGGCCCAAATTAAGTGGCTATTAAATAATCCAGCTTTTATAGATATATACATTACATATACAAGCACAACATTTATAGACATATACACTGACACTTGATGTGTAAAAAAACCCTTAAGAAGGACTCTGTATTAACTACATTCAGCTAAGTAACTGACAAACACCTTCCGTATGAGCAAATACCACACAATGCTGAGGCATTACTTACTGATGAACCAAGTGACCCCTATAATTTGAAATGAACTGAACAAATAATAGTGTTATTATGCAAATAAGTTTTGTATAAAATGCAGAGAGGTGCAACTGTGGAGACTGGCCAGTAGCATACTTTATTTCCAATATCTGCATGCAACAGGACGACACAAATCAGGGGCAACATCAAACCCACTTTACAAGAGCATGTGCCTGAGTAAAATGTTGCTGTGCCCCACTAAAATCACAGTGGTAAAAAATGAATTTTATCATGTATTGCTGAGCGGAACAACCTGACACACCATGCAAATTCACTACAGGTACTACATTTCCCAAAATGCTCCATCAACTTAAAAAAAATTTGAGGGTCTAATACCTTCGGTCGGAGCAAATTTCATTCATTTTTGTCACACAGTAGCAAAGGTATCAGTTACATTAGCAAAAACAAAAATAACACAATTAAGAAAAAAACCTTTGGCATTAGTTTGTTCTTCATTTCTCACCCATGGCAGAGTAACACCCACTTTAGTGTTAAATCTCTTCATCTGTTTAGTGTTTAAAAGCCTTATTTTTATGTACATTTGTACCCCTACAACTGACTAGCAAGCAGGGGGTACAACAATGCCCTTCTAAATTCTGTGTACAACAAGTAGGCCTGGTCTAGTAATGCCCCTGGCACCAATCAATGCTGATATCTAGCAGGTTGCAGTATTCCTGCAGCTTCAGCAACTGACCACCCGGCAGTAGTTATAAAGGGGAATATGAAATTATGTTAATGAATATTTCACCCGCCTTCACAGTTCACGCTGCTATGCAGTCAACACTTCCTTCTCCAGCTGGTAATGCGTCATATCCTGCAGTTCTACCAAAGCAACAAATGAACCTGGTTGAGGGGATAGCAATACTTCCACAAAACTTACTTCAAGTGCTGAAGACAGACATGCAGGTCGTAGTCTGAGAAAGCATGTTACCTGATTTTTCATCTATATCTGTAACACTGCTGCAGTTTCTGCTCACCGCATCCCTGTGATTTAGTTTTTTATGTGTTTGTGGAATGTGTTTTCTTCTGGCTGTCAGATTTAGTTGTTATTATTATTATTTCTAAATGTTACTTTTATACAACTACATTTATGTACTGTGGAGGGAGGAAGGCGGAGTTGCTTTTTCACGGTTCATGCTGGATGCCTCCCCAAATCACAGACAGCTTGCCATGCCGTGTTGCCAAGTTAGTGATTTTGTTGCGAGACTTTTCAGACATTGAGTAGCGGCAAATCTAGTGACTTTTTGTACAAACCTTAGCTACTTCCCACAGAAAAGTGTCTGGAAAACTGCGTGAGACAAGAAGCGTCTCCTCTGCTCCGGGAGACTGAGCAGTACATGCATAGTGCATGGCAGCTCACACAGACGTGAACGAGTGTAACGCATACTTTAACTCCACTCTGTAATTGTGATTTTGTGAATTACAATGCATTAATCAATATGTATATACTGTTGTTCATTTGAAATATGCATGTAGTCTGTCTGGTTAATCCTGTACAAAGATTAAGAGAAAAGAAAACAAGATGTAAAAGACTGATACCATCTAAAACTAGGCAGCATGTAAGTACGACATGATGACGTCACATATATGCAAATTTGGGCATTATGTTATCTAGTCCACCCACCTCCCCCCAAAGTTGAGATGAAACCTACTGATCTGCAAAGTGTGAATATTACAATTAGATTGCAAGGAGACACATTTCTAAGGAATTACAGGAATTTCAGAATAGACAGTCTCCTAATTAACGCAGAATAATAATACATTTAAATAGTTTTATATATATATATATATATATATATATATATATATATATATATATATATATATATATATATAAACAAAACTAATATTTGGAAGACTTGGTTTAATTAAAGAAATAAATAAAAAAAGTTCAACTTTGTAACATAACCTTTGTTGGCAATGACAGAGGTCAAACGTTTCCTGTAAGTCTTCACCAGGCTTGCACACACCATGCAGATCTCCTCTAGAGCAGTGATGTTTTGGGGCTGTCGCTGGGCAACACGGACTTTCAACTCCCTCCACAAATCTTCTATGGGGTTGAGGTCTGGAGACTGGCTAGGCCACTACAGGAACTTGAAATGCTTTTTACGGAGCCACTCCTTCCTTGCCCTAGCGATGTGTTTGGAATCATTGTCATGCTGGAAGACCCAGCCACGTTCCATCTCACGATACATGGCCCCATTCATTCTTCCCTTAGCACGGATCAGTCATCCTGTCCCCTCTGCAGAAAAACAGCCCCAAAGCATGAGGTTTCCACCCCCATGCTTCACAGTCGGTATGGTGTTCTTGAAATGTAACTCAGCATTCTTCCTCCAAACATGACGAGTTGAGTTTTTACCAAAAAGTTCTATTTTGGTTTCATCTGACCACATGATATTCTCCCAATCCTCTTCTGGATCATCCATATGCTCTGTGGCAAACTTCAGACAGGCCTGGACATGTACTGCCTTAAGCAGGGAGACATGCTTGGCACTGCAGGATCTGAGTCCCTCTCGGCGTAGTGTTACTGATGGTATCCTTTTTTACTTTGATCCCAGCTCTCTGCAGGTCATTCATCAGGTCCCTCCATGTAGTTCTGGGATTTCTGCTCACCGTTCCCATGATCATTTTGACCCCACGAGATGAGATCTTGCGTGGGGCCCCAGATCGAGGGAGATTATCAATGGTCTTGTATGTCTTCCATTTTCTTACAGTTGCTCCCACAGTTGATTTATTCACACCAACCTGATTGCCTATTGTAGATTCACTCTTCCCAGCCTGTTGCAGGTCTACAATTTTCTTACTGGTGTCCTTAGACAGCTCTTCGGTCTTGGCCATGGTTGAGATTGGAGTCTGACTGTTTGAGGCTGTGGACAGGTGTATTTTATACACATAACAAGGTCAAACAGGTGCCATTAATACAAGTAATGAGTGGAAGACAGAAAAGCTTCTTAAAGAAGAAGTTACAGGTCTGTGAGAGCCAGAAATATTGCTTGTTTGTGGGTAACCAAATACTTATTTTCCACCATGATTTACAATTAAATTCTTTAAAAATTCTACAGTGTGATTTCCTGTTTTCTTATTTTGTCTCTCATAGTTTAAGTGTACCTATGATGAAAATTACAGACATCTCTCATCTTTCTACGTAGGAGAACTTGCACAATCAGTCACTGAATAAATACTTTTTTGCCCCACTGTATATAATTTGACCCTATCAATCCTGTCAGACAGGTTTTCAAAACCACCCCCCCAGAAGTGGTCAACCAACAAAGGATACTCCAAGACCAAGGCGAGTAACACTGAGGAAAAGAGTAACTTAACTTAATTCCTCTCTTACAATTTTAATATTCACGCATTCACCATTAGTAGAACAACAATGGTGTGCATGTCAGGGATGCAAGTAGAAAGTCAGTGCTCTCCAAAAGTACATTGCTGCCTGTCTGCAGTTTACTATAAAACACATGGATAAGCTTGAAGTCTCCTGGAAAATGTTTTGTTTACGGATATGGCCAAAATAGTCATAGTCATTTGGTTTAAATGCGATGCTTTATGTCTGTAGAAGGACAACACCGTATGCCAGCGTAAAAAGACCTTATCCAATCTGTGATGCGTAGTGGTGGTAGTATCATGGTTTAGACCTGTTTTGCTGCATCTGGGCAAGGTCATCCTGCCATCATTGATTCTAAAGGAAATTCTAAAGGAAACTGTCTGGGCATCTGTCAGTAAACTGTATCTCAACAGAATGTGTTATGCAGCAAAACAATGACCCTAAGCACACAAGTTCTTGTGTCCTGATCATAATCCAGAAGAAATGATGTGTAAGGCCCTGAAGTGAGCAACATGTGTGAGGAAACACTACAATATCACAGATCTGAAGCCATCTGTATAGAGGAATGGGCTAAATTTCCTCCAAGCCAATGTACAGGACTGACCAACAGACAACTGGAATGTTTTGTTGCAGTTGTTGCTGCAAAAGAAAATCATAATAGATACTGAATGCAAAGGTTCACAAACTTTTGCCACTCACAGCTATGTACTACTGGACCATTTTCCTCAATAAATAAATGACAAAGTGAGTAAAATATTTTTGTCCCATTTGTTTATTTCAGCTATCTTTGGACTTGTGTGAAAACCTGTTGATAGGTCATACTTATGCAGAAACATTGAAAGTTCTAAAGGTTTCACAAACTTTCAAGTGCAGCTGTAAATAAACATCATCAAACAAATCACGACAAGCCAGGACGCAGAGAACAGGGAATGAAATCGTGACAGGATGACGGCCCCTGTTTCACAGAGTAATCATCACGACCAACAGCTAATATTTGTAATAGCATCCAAAAATGACTGAAGGTGCACTCAGGTACCACTCATTACAATACACTCTTGTCTAAAGGCTCTTAACATGCTTATGGAAATTGCTACTGAATTTTGTTCATAGTGATTGCTGATGGTGTGATAAAAGTGAATTGAAAAGATAAATACATTGCACATTCTGCTTAGAAAGGCCAGTGCTTTTATGATGAAGCAAGTATGCTACAGTTTGCAAATTATAAGACATACAAATGTGCAAGAAGGATAGTTTCCTAACAGAATAAATGAGATTTATACAAGGTGTTAGAGCACACTGCCCAGAGTGACTGTTTATTCTAAATCCTACATGCAATAGACATTTGTAAATGGAGTGAGAGAGTGGTGTATCTGACACTGATTGGTTTGGTGTGGTGCCTAAGGAGTTGTTTGCATTCTAAAACATGGATGCGCGTACCATTTGTTTATTTGTTACTGCTTTTGGATATATTTTAGATATCTGCATCTGCCCTGGGATTTTTCTCATAACCCTCTCATAAAAACTGTTGTGTGAAACAAACTGGCAGCGGCTCACAGAGCTAAACACACATTTAGCTGAATAGTAAAATAACGTACATTTATATTTGATGAATAATAATTAAATATATGAATTATGATGTAATTAACATTATTTGATGCAATTTCTATTAACAGACTATGAATGATCAAATTATTATTAAGTAAATTCAGAATTATAGTATATTCACAAGCCCAGTTAATTAACGTTTCACCTTTTTTTTTTTGTACAAATTTTACAATCTGACCTGCACGCCATACATTAATGATATATGTAACTACCTCAAAGGTAAGAGCAAGCATGAAATATATTAACAAACATTCATCATAAAATATGCCTCCATCATTGTTTTAGTCGTTATGGGCATATTAAATGTGTAACTAGCATGGATCGATAGAAATATACTACAGACACTAAACAGCACATGTATGCATTTTATATAATATTATTTGCATATATTTGTAACTCATCACAAAATTCAACATCTGAACTATGTATGATAGCACTTAAACTGAAGTTCAGTGGTAGCTTGGTTCTCAAAGTTAATTCATTCCAGACGGCTTGTCGAGAGACCTCCAGAAAATCCACACTGTATAAGGCAATATATGCATTAATGGAGTTGTACTGTACAGGTGCTCCCTGATTTGTGAATGGGATATTTTCTGACAAATCCATCACAAGTTAATGGAGCATGAACAGAGTAGTTTAACATGTGTTCGGTAGAGCGGTCTATACTGTGTAATAGGAGAGTCTATGATAAGTAATAATAAGTAAGTTAATATTTAAAACACTTACATTAACCTTAACCACTTACATTATTAAGTGTTGAAAAACTTAATGTAATTTAGTGAGTAATGGATTGGAAGTGAAAGGTAAAAGCAAAACACTTACTCTACTGGTGAACTCAGTGTGCTAGGATAGCTGCTAAGCTAACTGCAGCCTGTGTTCTGGAGGATTCAACTCCTGTTTTGCTGTTGGTTGGCTCTTATAAACTAACCTTTTTAGGACCCATTGAGACATTTTTGCACTAAGAATACAGTGCTGTAGATTTAAAAATAAAGAAAAGCACAATAAAAATAGAGATCTTCACTGAGCAAGAGCTGTTGTGAACCTGAATCACTGAATCACTGTGTACTGAATCGTTAATCGAGTTTTGGCTGAAACAAGTCAAGACTCGACTCACCAAGCAACTACCAAGCAAATGATAAGAACTGAGACAATTTTTTCTAGTCAAAATGCTTGAAGAACCAAATGATAAGAATTCCAAGGTGGTCGAGAACTGAGGTACCACTGTATTCTGAATTCAAGTGCTATGATCAGATGAAATAAAGACTGACTGTTGGAAGAGAAAAAAGGCAATTTAGAAAAAGAACAAAATTCAGCAAATAAAAAGTACAATTGTATTAGCTTTACCAAATGTCATTTAAGACATTTTGTTCATTTTTTTTCATCACAGAGAGACAAATATGTACATTTGACCAGAGGTGACCAAGCTTTTGCACAAGACTGCAAATGATAAATCATGTTTTCCATTCAGTCCCTGAAAACAAACTAGCAAATGACTATTTTCTCATTTACAATCTAAGCAGAGCTCAGCCCACATAAAATGTAGATGTAAAGCATTGTGGTAATCGTAGTCAACCATTTACTGAAGTAAAAACATATCAACATGCTAATGAAAGATGTATAAACCAATGTCAGAAAGACACTGGTCATAAAATATACTCTGAATGTCACAGTGCCCCATATTAAGTACAAATAGTGTTGTTTATCATGTTCAGGATGGATTATTTTCTTTAAATGCAAAAATATGAATCCAAGCAGCTTTTTTTCAAAGTTGCATGCATATGTGCAGTGTGAATACGCATGTGTAAACCTGTGGTATTAAATTCCTTAACATGCACACAAATTGGGAATTAGGAATTACATTTATTTAGCATCATATCACCTGCAGTGGCCATTTCACAAAAAGCACACGGTTCTGTTGAAACTAGTCATACACATTCACACCAGTCCAGTTTCGCATAATCAATTAACCTAATGCATGTCTTTGGACTGTGGGAGGAAACCGGAGCACCCAGAGTAAACTGACACGGACACAGGGAGGACATTAACACGTATGTTCATAATCTATGCATGCTTGTAATTAAAATTTGTTTTTGTATAGAAAAATGTGATTCTGTTTATGTTCTCCACATCACAGAAAAATAGGACCCTTCATATGCTGATAGAATTTGAGTTTTGTGTCCACAAACTGCTGGCCAACAAGTGTATGATGTCTAACTCTAAGAGAGCAACATTTGTAAAAAGCATTTCTTTCTAATGGGACAATGATTAATATGAAGCAAATGGCTTTTTCAGCTGTTCTATTTAACAGTAGGCACTTTTTTGGCAATTTAACAAAATGGTGAGTCATCATGCTCTTAATGACTGGAATTAAGTAAATGCCACTATCTCTCAGCGCTGTGCCACAAACAAACTGTTCAACATTAAAGTGCAGGACATGATGTCACTAGAAATAAACATTCGGCACAAACAAATCCATTATGTGAGAGCTGGTAATAAATGGACTAAAATGTATAAACAACCTAACACCATGCTTTCTGTCAATAATAATAAACGTAAATGTATTTTTACTGAATTTATCCAGAGCAATACTTAGACATCTCAAGAGGGAGTGAGAACTGAAAAACATTGTCCATACAGTGTGAGCAGGGATCCAGTGCAAACTTCCATAGTATGCAGAATATTCCATGTGCAATTCTGTATTTTATGATATTGAGCAGTTGGCTTTTGTCATCAAACAACATTTGGACAGCATTTTCATACCAACTGTCCTAAAGCATTCATTTGACTATATTTTCATCTGCCTGAGAATTTGTGATCACAGTGTACTAAAAATGATAAAACCGAATGGTAAAATTGATGTGTGTAGCTGTAAACAAACATCATCAAACAAATCACAACAAGTCAGGACACAAAGGACAGGATGAAGGTCCCTGTTTCACAGAGTAATAATCACGACCAACAGCTAATATTTGTAATAGCATTCCAAAAAAGATTGAATTTGCTCTCAATTTATTTAAGGACCTTAAATGTTCTGGATAACATCCTCTTAAGTCACATGGATCCTGAAGAGTGAGAGTGTATCAAATGTCTCCATAACAAATCCACATTTTTAAAGGAACAGTATCCCTTGTACAGCCCCAAATCAGAAAAAAAGGTTAGACAGTATGGAAAATGCAAAAAAGTAGTGTTTATTACACTTGCTTTAACTTTTATTTAATTGTAGAAAGTATGAACCCAGGATATTTCGTGTTTTGTCTGGCCAACTTGCCTGCAAAACATTTTTTAAAATGTTAGGATGGAAAGCATTTACCAATTTCTACCAATTTCAACCCTTAAAAGACCTTTTGGCACTGAGGATACAAAGCGATAAAGTGTTTCAGGTGTTACTTTGCCATATTCACCCTGCAAACATGTCTTAAGGTGTGTAACATTACAGGGTTGTCGTCATTCGTTCTAAAACTCTCCACACATTCTCTATTGGGGAGCATGTGTTTCTCTTAAATCTCAGTGTATTTTTCTGTATTAATGCTGCCATCACAGTGCAAATTAAATTGTGTAAAGTGTAAATTATCTATCCTAGGGGCACTGACACAACCCCATGCCATGACAGACTCTGGCTTTTGAACTGATAAAAGTCTGGCAGGTCCTTTTTGTCTTTGGTCGGGAGCACACAGGGTCCATTTTATCCCAAAACAGATCTGGAGTACTAATTCATCTGAACACAATACACGTTTCCACTGTGTGATAGTCCAAAAAAACTTAGGCCAGTGGAGTAAAGGGGTAGTGCTGGGAGAAAAGGTAGGTTGTTAGTTGGAATTTGAACAAAGAGAGTGTAGAGCAATGATGTAGACTTAGTGGCAATGTATTCCATAATTTAGGTACCATGACACTAAATAATCTACACCCGGCGGAGACTAGTCTGAATTTGGCACTGACAACAGATCTTTATCTGAAGACCTGAGTGACTGTGCTGGAGAGTACAGGTGAAGGAGTTCAGATAGATAGCCAGGAGCCAGGCCATGTGTTTAATGATATTATACACTGCTTAGGGAGAAATATGCCTTCCAGTCTTTCTTTGAGAAACATTGTTTTTAAAAACATTGCTTTCAATCATCTTCTCATGGATTTACAGGCAACATCTACCCATCTTTGCTCCACAAAGACTCAGCCTTTCGTGGATACTGCTTTTGTACCAAATCATGATTATAATCACCTGCTGACATTACATGTTTGAAATCACATCATTATTTAGATTTTATTTACCTCATTACTTGCCCTAAATTGCCTTCCAATGTGTTGCAGGACTCAAATGCAAGACTGAATGTTTATTAACAAAAACAATGAGGCTGACCAGACAGAACATGAAATATCTTGAGTTCATACTGTCTGCAATGAAATGAAAGTCAAAGTAAATGTAAGTCTCAGTGTATAATTTTGTGTGTTTATTTATTTATTTATATTACATTTGTCCCAACTTTTTCTGATTTGGGGTTTTTCTGAACTGTATTCTGCTTGGTCAGCTTATCCATTAATGGTATTAATGTTTTGAAAGAGCACAAACTAAACAAAACATACACACAACATAATTAACTATCAGAAAAATAAAATTACGCATATGGTTTAGGGAATTTTTTAAAATCAATATAAGATTGTCCAAATTCATTTTTACTCATTGTCCATCCATACATAAAGTCTACATGAGTCCTTATATTGTGAAAATGGTAAAAAAATTATACAGTCAAACCCCACTGTCTGAGGTCCTGTTATCCCAATTCCTCCCATAATGTAAGGGATATTATAAAGTCCTAACCTACTTTCCAAACCACTCCTTAGAACGAATGACAAATGGGTATTGGGAAAATAATGGAAGTACATTCCATACTGAACATCATCTTATCTCTACCTAAACTCTCCACTTTTGTTTTATTCAGCGGTTAATTATGAGCTAATGGATTGTTAATTTTATATTGCAGCATTTAGCACTACAGAACTCCAGTGGCTCAAGAGGTAATAGCCAACTGCTGGAAACAGCAGTTCCTGAGGGCCTGGGAGCAAATTAGAGATGGAAATCTTTGTATTTAAGAAATCATAAAAACACATCACTCTTTAAACATTGAACCCTTTATATTTCCTATACAAATAAATTCTGAATAATGGCAGCATGAATTAGACCCGGCTTCTGTCTCTACTAGGACTGCAATAATTTTTTATTAAAAAAATTAAACTAACGAATAATTAAATGGTTGTTCTAAATGTATGGTTTATTGCCTGTCTAGTACAGCAATAACTTCACCCAACATAAATATGAAAACCTGACCTCATTAATATTTCAATATTTTATTTAATAATTTTCTCTTAACAGCAAAAATATGTAACACAAAACATATTACACCCTGGGGAGCATTATTCTGCAACAAAACAACAGACTAGTAATCTAGTTTTACAGTCCAACATGAAATCTCTCCAAAATAAAATTAAAGCAAGAGCTTGTTCAGTTCAAGTAAAAGGAATAATCCACACTGCTTTGAAAAAGATACACCAAAAGCACATTAAAATAATGATAATAGTGGCATGTTTTAAAATGAGTTTAACTTTCATATCACTGCTGGGTTATAATAATAATAATAATAATAATAATAATAATACATCCCAATTGTCAGATACCTGATCAGAAAAGTACTGGACCTCAAATTCAAAAGTAATTAATTGAATCAATCTAGCCTATGTCATAACACTCCTATGCCTGAACTGGACAATCAGTGTTTTTTACAACTTAAAACTTCAATCGCTTAAAATGAAAAATAGATATGACATGGATTTATTTAATTACTGGAGTAATACAAAGTTAGGATAATCACTGACAAATGTATTTTTACATCACTCTGGGGCAAGGAAAATAACTAAAATTATTTACCGTAACAACACAAAGCATTTAGAAAATACATTTTAAGTAATACTAACAGAGACACGTTCACATATTGGTAAACCTAATATATCATGCTTGAGTAGGGACAAAAAGTATGCAGGACTTACGGGGCTGTTTTGCTGCCATCTTCACAAAGTGCTCCGGAATGCTGTTGTATTGTGTAGGTCGGGTGCAGTGGTTACAAACTGAACCTCAGTTGAGTCTGATTCAGTGTTTTGTTTCACTTCAAATTTTACATATACTGTGTTTTGTATGTGTTACTGTGTTGTGTATAAACACATGCAATGAATTTTCTAAAGTAACCCCCATCTTGTTTTGTCTTAATATATTAGGATAATAAGAAAACAGGAACAAATTTGATAAAAATTATGTTTAACAATAAATTATCACAAATTATTCAAATTTAACAACAATTACATAATTATCCATACATTAGGCTCTGTGCATTTTTATGGAAGTAATGACATAATTAATCTTTTCAGTGGCATCATTAAGGGGGATAATTAGGACATCTTTAATTCACTCATTACCAGGGACAAATTAAGGAGAGCCATTTCATGTATGTAGGGATCACCAAAATATCAGCCACTGCAAATGAAGACACTTTTAGTTTTGAGTAACGAGTACATTTTCTGACTGAAAAGCACCCATTTCCTAAGAAGACATAAGTGAATATATTAAAAAAAGTTACATATTCTTGTATGCTATAGTTTTATATTATCTATTTTATTATACTTTTCATAATATTACATTATCTGTAATTATTAGCCTACATTATATTATTATATTTTATTTAAATTGTTATATTTTAAATATGTTCTCTCTATTAATATTTATTTATGTTTATTTAAACTATTATTATAATCTTATTAATAACTTACTTCAATTCTTATGTGTATCATCTAAGCTGTCCAAGGAGGTTGGATCCCTTTTTGAGTCTCGGTCCTCCCAAACTTTCTTCCTTAAAACGTTTAGGGTTTTTTTTCTCTGCCACTGTCACCCTAGGCTTGCTCAGTTTGGGTTTGGGCTTAGATCATAGGTAATAGATAATATAAATAATAGAAGATAATAAATTGTAGATAATGGAAGATACATTTTAAAGCTGCTTTCAGACAATGTTCCATTGTAAAAAGTGCTATGAAAATAAACCTGACTTTGAATTTAAGGAACAAACACAAAAGGTCCAAATGATACTTAAGCAAATTCCTTCTGAAGGTGAAGCCTCACTGATATCATCATGGTTTTACCGGTCCCGAACACACAAAGGCAGATGGCTGTGCACTATCCCAAGTATATGGTCTCAAGAGCCAAGTACAAGCTGTGTCATAAACACCTGCATAAGGCATGAAAGAGTGAGCACAAACACCTCATGCCTAAGTGGTTATGAGGTGGCTATGAGAACAGTGGCACAAATCTGTGTAAACATAGAGTGTAAGAACTGGAGTACAGCCAAACCAACTTGCCATCAGCACCACAAATGACCTGCAGAACACAGTCGGAAAGGGAGAAAAACACATGCTGCAAGTAATCAGGCACTGTGTTCATCTTACACTCAGCACACAAACCAGGTCTGAAAGGCAAGCATCAGGAGGATTATAGTTCTGAAGAATTCACACACAATCACAAACCAAATGGCTTTATGATAAGCCAGCTGTATAAATAAGCAAAGAACATTAACACAGGCATAACAAATGGCAAAAACTGCAACAGTTAACAGTGGCAGTGCACAAGCTAACTCTCAACTGCACTAATCAATGCCACTTTCTCAAGCTCGCAGAAATGGTACAGATGTGCCTTTCTTCCTCATGGACAAGCAGACAACATACAGAGAGTGGCTGCACCACATGTTGGTCTAATTAAAAAGTGCAAACATTGTTTCAAAGGATTGCTTTGTTTATTCCTAGGGAACAGCTGTGATTGCAACAGTCAGAGTCAAAAAGTCTAAAAGTTTACTTTGACTTCATTGTTCTATGTTTTCTGCAAACAATGTTCTAAACATAGTAGTATGTCAGAAATTTAATTTAGTTAATTAAAGACCAGTGCAGGTATGCACCATTCGATCAAAGCCCATTCACTTTAACGACCGAGGTCTTAAAAATTATAATAAATTATAATTGGAAATAAAACCCTAACCCCTAACCCTAACCCTAACCCTAACCCTAGCCAGTTTGTTACCTCAACAGCCAATCAACGCTGTAGATCCACAAGCAGAGGCAGGAGTCCGTCATTTGTGTGTGTGTGTGTGTGTGTGTGTGTGTGTGTAACTACCTTACTTGGTTGTGTGCTTGTTTGCTCATTAGCTCATGTTTGAACTAGAGATTATTCTAACCTGGTTGTTTCTGACACTGCTGATGCATTTTGTCTGTAGTCACATGTATCATGATGAATATTGTTTAGCGTGAAAATGTCTTTAAATGTTATGACATTTTTAGCATTTCGCCCACCCCTAGTTCCCTAATAGAATTTCAGTTAAGCATTAATTAATAATTTTGTTTATTTTCAAATGTAGCTATTACAATGATGGCTTGAATACAATATAAATGTTAACTGTTTATAGTCAATGAAAAACAAAATCCAGAAATTGGACGCGATGGAATAAAATTAATCCAACTTCATCCAACTTACAACATTTGTTTTTCACAAACATTTGTTTTTCCACTTACGCTTTAGTCTTATTATACGTTACATGCCACGAGTGCAATATTCTTGTTCTTATTCCCTAGTAATACTTGTCCACTCTGACACACAAGTTACAATGTGGACCACAGTGCCAATAATGTCCGGGACTCTAGTGGCCCAGGTTATTAAATGTTACATAAGACTCATAAAAGTAGGGGGAATTCAGTCAAGGACTACTGCAAGAAATAGACAGAAAACTAGTATGAGCAAACACCTGCTGACAAAAAATAGAATCACAATCTTGAAAGGCATATAAAAAACCTGTTAACATTATACTTTATTTTTCATTTTCGTTATGGTCACAGTGGCACAAATCTTATAGTCAAGTTTTATAAAATAATTCATTGTAATATTACTGTTTAAAATAAAACACTACGTTTTGGTAATGTCCGGTCAAAATCCATTTCTGTCCAAGTCCTGTTTCACAAAACATAATGCAGATGTTAAACAGTGCATAACCATATAAAATGAATATAGTAATATTAAGTATATAATCCTTAATTTATCATTTCCTTCCTATAATTCTCCCCTCCCCAAATGGACGGTCCAGAAGTAAGAAGACTCTATTGTTAAATGTTATCAATTACTGTTACGACTTATTTATACGAAAATAAATGCAATTAACTGTACATAAAATGTTACTGATTTACTAAATAAAAAATCATACTAAATTAAAGCTTTACACTCAGTGTGCGTCACTCTGGCTTCATTCACTTTTGTGTTTACTTTAGCCTTTAGAAGCAACTTGTTAATCCTTTTCTCAGTTAGGGATAATTGGTTTTCAACATCCCGACCACAATACACAAAGTGTTGCATCTGTATGTGTTTGACTCTATGATCAGATGAAGTACAAGTACTGCATGACTTGCACCACAGTTGTACTAATAACATGCATTCCAAAGCCACAGCACTGGCACAATAAATCAATAAATTAATAATTCAATAAATAAAATTAATTACACATTGCTGAGTAAGCAAACTACATACACTAATTAAGGTAACTGGTGCTAGTCCTTTCGACATGATTCCCATTGGTTCCATGCATAAAACCAACACACGTATGCTAATGTAAATAGATGCTATAACATGCCATGGAGAAAACACACCCACACAAGCTTTAGATAAGCAGTCGAGCTGAAGCCTTATTATAGGGAATTAGGGACCAGTAGCTTGTGGTTAGGACAGTGATCAGGCTTCAGAGCAAAGCACAGTTCTCCATAGTTTAAATACACCAAACAACCCAACATGTGAGTATCATGTGAGTATACAAATTGTGTAAGGCCAAAGAGTTCAACAAACTTTTTGATTTCCATAAATCAAACGTTTGGAGTCTGAACATTAGGTTAGTTACAATGCGTTTTCCCCATCAAAAGCAATACATAACATTAGGTACTTACAAGAAATGTCACAACTGATTAGTGTCAGGTTCCACATATGTTAAGTGCTTCCAAACATGGAGATCCAATATTGACACTGGGAAACTGCTCCTGATCCAGACAGCGATAAACTGTGCTTACTACTCCAAGTGCTTATTCCTCATTCCTATAGAGCACTTGGGTTCAATTAATTCAAGCTGTAATTCACCAGATACCGTTTCAGTATCTGCAGAGCATGGCTCTCCAAATTCTCTAGGTGCAGCATGTTCCTACCTGAATTGTCTAATCTCACAGTAAATGTCTGCTTCCAGCAAACATCCATGTCAACTCCAGTTTTTAGGCTTTGTGAGAAACTGTCTCCTGACATACTGAGCCAGGCTAACCGGCAGTACAGAGTGCAAGATTAGAGAACCAATGAACAGCACATCAGTCCATCAAAGGGCATATATGCACACACTTACTTATATTAGGACACTTTTAGAGTCACCAATTGCCAATTGGCACCCTGAGGAAACCCACACAGAAGCATAGAGTAATCTTGGGTTACTAAGATTAGGCAAATGACAAAATGATTATCGTCTCCTGTTTTATCACGATATTGTCATGTTATAAATGTACTTACAAGCTACCCTGTGGGTGCGTTACAGGTCATTTTGTCTGTTTCAGTCACGTGACCAGCATACATCCATTATGTAAGCAATGTGCTACATGGCAGTGAGAGAGAAGAGAATAATAACAGCAATTCTTAATCATAATTCATTAATTGAGACTGCTTTATCCTGACTTTGTATTTTTTCAGTGTTTTTGGACTTTTATCTTTGTGTTAATAAATACATCTGTGCCTCCGTTCGCCTTCTGTCTGTTTTTGACTGCACGGAGCTCATGTGTGACATTCCTATTTCCCCAGTAGTTATAGTGATTTAAAGTTTTTAACTGCACAGATCGGTTCAGACAGAAATATTATCATCTGTTTGCATCTGCATTTATAGCTGTCGCTAAAAAGTATTGTTTTGCAGACTACAACAATTTTAATTGAATTGATTAAAAGTGCACCCTCTGGATCAAACCCTCAACTTCAGCATGAACACTGGTACACTTCTCAGACACGTCTGTCTTGCTGAAGTACTTATGGCTTGGTGGCTCGTACTGTGAATGCAAGGTTTGTAACATTTCTTGAAATGGTAGCTTTTCAACTGCCTCACACATGGACTCCACTGGTAGTGCACTCTCACCATTTTGTGCCATCACGTTCATACTTCATTCAACGGTCTGCCTTCTCCTCTATGGGCCGAATCCACTTTCGCGTACTCAGCTAGATAGTGTACCCCGAAAATTGGTAATATTACCATCCTTGGTAATAATCTTGTTTTCTGCACAGATGGCCTGTAACACTGTTAACATGTAACAGTTCTCTGTGTTCATGTGACTGGAAACCAAAATATTACCAAACTGGCACACTGACACCATTCTTCTGTATATGCCTGTACACATTTCACTCTTTAACGAACAGTAGGTCACGTGCACCAGAGGTTTGTTTTATTTGCATCAATCCCAGCACATACACATTTCTAAAGAACTGCGATTTTAGATGCTATCTATCTCCATGCACTGTCTGTTCACACAAGTTCAGACAGAAATTTAAATGAGATGTATGGTGTTAATGCAGGAGAGGACAATAGTTACCTTTAGTTCTTTCGAAGATGTACGGATTAATATGATGCCTTTTCCATGCTACATAGTTCCTTTTAGTAGGTCAGCAAATTTTTGGCCTTAATTTTAAAATGTAACTGGCTGAAACTGATGAGGTGAGGTCTTGAATTACAGGTATTTCTCTATCGTAAGTGACAGTTTGCCAGTCTGCTCTGTCATCTGATGCGTAGTTAAAAAAAGTGAAAGGTGTACAGAACATGGCAATCTATCTCTCTAAAGAGTGTATACATATTTATTAGTGTTTAGGCTGTATACAGCCTATAGATATGTTCACAGTTGTCTCCTCACGTTCTATATATACACAATTTACACCAATCACTTTAGTAGGTACACCTTGCTTCAACAATCATTTTGTCAATTCCACTTACCACCACATAGATGCACTTTGAAATACATCCATTTGTCTACATACTTTGTTATTCCCCTTTGTTACTCTCTCTAATGGTCAGGACCCCCACAGGACAGATCAGGTGCTATTTTGGTGGTGGATAATTCTCAGCACTGAAGTGACACTGGTGTGGTGGTGCTTTGTTAATGTGTGTTGTGCTGATATGAGTGGATCAGACACAGCAGTCCTGCTGGAGTTTTTAGACACCCTAGTGTCACTGCTGCACGGAAAATACTCCACCTACCAAAAACGTCCAGCCACCATCATCCTGTATGCTGCATCTTGTGAGCACTGATGAAGATCTATTGTCTCTGACTTCACATCTACAAGGTGGAGCAATAGGGTAGGTGTGTCTAATAGAGTGCAGAGTGAGTGTTCAAAAACTCCAGCAGCACTGTTGTGTCTGATCAAATTGTACCAGTGCGACACACACACACACACACACACAACCAAAGCATCAATGTCACTGCAGTGCTGAGAATGCTCCACCCAAATAGTACCTGATCTGTAGTGGTCGTGACCATCAATGAACAGAGAATAGAGTAAAGGGGACAAAGTAGGTAGAGAAACAGATGAACAGCAATGTGTAACTTAAGTACTATAAAGTGCATCTATATGGTAAGTGTGGAACTGATGAAAGAACAATGAGTATAGGAACAAGGAGGTGTACCTAATAAAGTCGGTATATATATATATATATATATATATATATATATATATATATATATATATATATATATATATACACACGTATGTGATCCTATATAAGAATTAGTAGCAAATGTATAAACATTTAAAACACTGCATCAAAGAACTGAGATTTTTTTTCCAAGTCATCTTGCAGCGGCTATGCTCGTTGGGTCTCACTTTAATCTTTCATGACATTCGAATAAAATAAGCCATGAACGGCAAACACGAACGTTACATTCTATATAGATAACTTTAGTGCATTCAAACAACTGGTGCTTGTAAAGGAGAAATAAAGGAGAAACGTGAAAGCTTACAGCGCCTGTGTTCCGCAGTCGCAGTTCAGTCGGTTGGTGCAGAGAGGAGCGCGTGCGTATGTAACTCAAACTTACATTACCTCAGACAACAAACAATGTGTTCATGAAACAAGCTCTCCAGCGGACAGATTTTGATCACTTACCGGATTATTTGGAAGGATCGGCGGCAGGAGACGAGACCCCCTGTTTCCACAGTGGGTTTTATTGAGGGAAAATATAGGTAATATTCCGGACTAGCTACGACTTTAACTTCTTCAGCTGAGAGATGTGCGGTAAGCGCAGTGTCTTTCGTCTCTCTCTCTCTTTCTCTCTCTCTCTCTCTCTCTCTCTCTCACTCTCTCTCACTCTCTGTGCTTAGTCTCAAACAAACGCACTGACGTCTCACCACTGTCTACTGTCTACATTTCGGCCAAAGTTTGAAGCAAAGAGGAGAAACTTGTCACACTAACACATTTAGCCTTCTGGCAAACATTTTTTGCTTAAAACTGACAGAGTTGCTTCCAGTTCAGTGGTAAACTTCATGTAAAACTTGCTGTTTGCTGTCATAGTGTCTCCTCTCTCTTTTTTCCCTGGGTGTATGGCAGAACACAGGGCGCCTGCATAAGCCTGCTTTGTATGGAAAACCAGTCCAGCACAGAATTGGGTAAGGGCCTGCAGTGCTGGAGGGTGATCACCCACCACCTTTCTCTACCTTTGAGACAATCGTGTCTGCAAGTGAGGCCTGACCCAGCCGGATGGCACCGCAGGAACATTCGTGGGTTAGCATATTGGACTGCTGCACCACCCTTCCCATCCCTATTATATTATAATGTTTTTATGTGTAACACTTTATATTATTATCATTCAGAGATGTATTTTATTTCTTCTTTAAACTGTAAATGGTTCTTTAAACTGCCCCACATATGAGGTTCATCCTCTTCAGCTTCACTCAAGCTGCTTCCGTCATCAGCTCCAGTTCCACCATACCCGGGCCACACCAGAGGACAGTAACTCTGTCCCTCCTCTGGTTATCTTGGGGACAAAGTGCCACCAATGACTTTCCTGGCACTCCAGATCCTAGAGCGACTCTGTGTATCGGACTACTTAATGTGCATATTTTACATTTTATTTGAACTAAGACTCCATGACTTATTAGTTTAGATAAATTAGTTTCATTCTTAGATTTATCATCTATGCCGCCCAAGGAGGTTGGGTCCCTTTTTGAGTCTTGGTCCTCTCAAGGTTTCGTCCTCATAACGCTTAGGGAGTTTTTCCTTGCCACTGTCGCCCTGGGCTTGCTCAAAAAGACATAGATATTAGGAGATAATCTAAAATTGTAAAGTTGCTTTGAGACAATGCTCCATTGTAAAAAGCACTATATAAATAAATCTGACTTGACTTGACATAATTAATACAACATTCAATAACACAGTCAGTTGTGCAAAATGTTTAAAATACTGTATTGGATACACACCTGCAGCAAATTCGTCACATATTCAGACCTCACAGACCTTTCTCATAAATTCTGATGATCAACTGAGTTTTAAATATATAGTGCCAGTCCTATTAAATCAAACACAACTGACCTAGACCTGATTTATCAAAAAATACAACAGAAAATGAGAACCCAGCAGTCTAAGGAATTGAAAAAAAGAAATAATGTACAAACTTTACATGTTTTGAAGATGCAATATTTAGCACTAACATAACATTGTATTGTGCTGATATTAAAATTAGGTCTGAAATTTTATAATCAGGTGATAATTAGGTGATAAGCAGGTGATTACTGTTAGGTGTACCTGGAGTAAAAATAAAACAAGACACATTTCAGAGAAACTGAAAATGCTGAGAAAATAATTGAAGTAAATTACAAACAAACATATAGCTTGGATTTGCACCAAGCTGCATGATAATTTAATTTATTGATTTTTGTATTAGTTTAACAAATCAGTATTTGGATTTATTAGTTGTCTCATTATATCATTATATATATATTAAATGATCTATTAAATGGCATACCTAGGTTATTACTGCATGGAATACACTTTTAAATGCATAAAGTCATATGTTATTTGTTCTTTTGCATGCAATAGAAAATAAAATATTTTAGTGTGGTAAAGGGTACTCGACTTAATGGGTCATCACATCAAATTTTATTTTATAGTATTTTTTTTTACAATGGACCATTGTCTCAAAGCAGCTTTACAAATATATAGGTCCACAGCCCTAACTGAGCAAGCCTGGGGCGATAGGGGCAAAAGGAAGACACCTTGAGATGAAAAGACTGAAAAGGGACCCAACCTCCTTAGGCAGCCTAGATGACATAAAATATATTGTATAACAATTTGGAACCACTGCACTAAAGTGATTTAAAATCAATAAAGCTGTTGTAGTCAATTTAAAACAAAATCTTTGAAGCCATAAGATGACTCATTTGTTTCCTTCCGTCCATAGCTCTCTATCCTGTCCACAAGCTGAATCAGTGTTTGTAACATTGACACAAATTGTACTTAAATGTTTTTGATTAAAAATTGTAATACAATATGACATTATGAAGCATACTGTACTGTACATAAGTTCTGAATTTAAGATAAGATAATATAATCCTTTATTTGTCCCACAATGGGTAAATTTACAGCTTACAGTAGCAAAGAGATTTTTGTTGCATTTTTATTTTTAATTTGCTGGTATTTTTATTTTGTATACTGTAACGCTAACCAGGGGTGGAACAGTGGCACAAGTGATTAGCGCAGCCGCCTCACAGCTCCTCTGTTTCAATCCTGACCTTGGACTCAATGTGGAGTTTGCCCTGTGTCCGCATGGGTTTACTCTGTGCACTCCAGTTTTCTCCTACATTCCAAAGACGTGTGTGTTAGGTTAATTGCTGTTTCTAAAGTGCCCTTATAGTGTTAGTGTGTGCATGATTGTATGAGTGTTATGTGCCCTATGATGGACTGACGCCCTTTCTAGGGTTGTTCAAATCATATAGACAAACTAAACGTAAATATTATGGGTAGAAGAATTAGCAGTTACTTTGGTTTGCCTCAAAAAGTACTGAAGGCCCAGATGATGATCTGATTTATCGTAGAGTTAAATGTTGTGGTGTTTCTGATTACAGTGTTACAAATTAAAAATAACTGAAAACCACATTTTTAGAGCTAATTCTTTCAACCGCATAAAGTAAAACATATGAAAGTCTAGCCATTCGTGTGTCATTAAAGTTATTAATATGTCATATTTTGCTGTTTAGGTTATTGTTTACATTGAGCACCAGCATCAAAAATAGAAATGTAGGTGTAGCAGATATTTTGTTGAATTTAGGAGAAGGTATGTAATTAATGTACATTTAAACTGCACAGTTCTGTTCTAGCTAACCATATTTGTCAGTTGAGCATTTATTTACAGTTTCCTTCGTTCCTTGGCATGGCAACTGATCTGGCGGGTCTGTAACACTGGCAGACAGCCTGAGAAAGGAGCTGTTCTAAGTCTGTAATTTTAACACATCACTGAGAGGAGTTTTTTAATAAGTACCTGTCAATGGCATTAGTGAAAACTAATGTACAGACAGATTTACTATATATGTTATCAACATTCTAAAATTGCATTTCAATCTTGGTTGACCTTGGTACAGGGAATTTATTTAAGTGTATTTTTATTTATTGTTTGTTTGGTATTTATTTATGTTAGTTGAAGATCTCACTGTTTATGTTATTGATGTTGGGGTTGTTTTTTTTGTTACTATTATGATTTGTATGGATTCTAGCGATTTATATGCTAGATTTATGTTTACTGCACAATCATAGTGGGTACAGTATTGCTAGCACCTGTTGATGGCCCATTAGCACTTACTGACAGCCTTACTGAGTCTTAGCATAAATACAACCAGGCTTGTGGCTAAGCAGCTAATCACTGGTAAACTATTTCTAGAGGTTAGATTGTTACAACAGTAACTGTAGCAGTAGACTACAAGGTACAAGAGAGACTTCCTGGAAGAACCCAGGAGGTACAATGAGAAAGATTCCCAAATCCAAGGAAATTGTTCTCTTCCTTACTCAGCCCTTCTCCTACCCCACCTACATCTTCTCTTACAGCTGAGGATTTCATGACCCATATTGCACAAATGGTTACCCACATTCAATCATTCTGTAGTCCAGCCAAGGTGGAGAAAACCTATGATCACTGCTTAAGTTGATAAAGTGGTGATACATATCATCTGACAACCTGGCCACTGAATCCAGTACCATCCACATTTTTCCAGGTAATTGTCAGCAACTTTGCTCCAAATGTCACAACCATGGTCAGCTTATCACTGACATCTGGCTTGGTTCCTTCTTTTGACTTGACTTATACCTCTACTGAAGATGCCATCACTCAACCCAGCTGACATCAACAACACACGTTTCCCTCCTTATCTCCTTTCCAGTACCCTCAAATGTGCTTTACTTAGACACCTTTCCTCTTTTCTTCGAGAAAACACCATCCTTCTTGATACCAATCAGTCTGGTTAGAAGGCTTGACACTGTGAATCATCATGTTCTCATCTCCACTCTTGCTAACTTGGTCATTGGGGCCATGCACCGGTTCTCCTCATACATACAAGAAAGGTCCTACCAAGTAGCATGGCAGAGTTCACTTTCATCACCTCATCTGATTACTACAGAAATTCCTCAGGGATCAGTTCTTAATCCACTCTTGTCCTCCCTGTACACTAAATCACTTGGCTCAGTGATTATATCACTGCTATGCTATGACTCTCATCTATATTTTTCATCTCCTCCATCCATTACCCAAGTTTGAAAACAGGTATCTGACTGCCTTTCTGATATCTTTTCATGGTTGGCAAAACATTGTCTGAAGCTCAGTCTGAACAAAAGTAAAATGAAAAGTACTGCCAAAGAATTTCCTGACAGAGGATCTCTCGGACAACATCGACAGAGTCCATCTGGCCTGCACATCAAAAACATTGGTGTGATCCTCTCTCTTTGTAACCATATAATAACAACCACCAGATCATGTATAGTGGAGCAAAAAAGTATTTAGTCAGCCACTGATTGTGCAAGTTCTCCTCCTTAGAAAGATGAGAGAGGTCTGTAATTTTCATCATAGGTACACTTCAACTATGAGAGACAAAATGAGAAAAAAATCCAGGAAATCACATTGTAGGATTTTTAAAGAATTTAATTGTAAATCATGGTGGAAAATAATTATTTGGTCACCCACAAACAAGCAAGATTTCTGGCTCTCACAGACCTGTAACTTATTCTTTAATAAGCTCTTCTGTCCTCCACTCTTTACCTGTATTAATGGCACCTGTTTGACCTCGTTATCTGTATAAAAGACACCTGTCCACAGCCTCAAACAGTCAGACTCCAAACTCAACCATGTGGTCAGATGAAACCAAAATAGAACTTTTTGGTAAAAACTCAACTGTAGGAAGAAGAATGCTGAGTAGCACCATACCTACTGTGAAGCATGGGGGTGGAAACCTCATGCTTTGGGGCTATATTTCTGCAGAGGGGACAGGACGACTGATCCATGTTAAGGGAAGAATATACGGGGCCATGTATTGTGAGATTTTAAGCCAAAACCTCCTTCCATCAGTGAGAGCATTGAAGATGGAACGTGGGGTGGGTCTTCTTACAACATGACAATGGATCCCAAAACACACCGCTCGGGCAACGAAAGGAGTGGCTCCGTAAAAAGTATTTCAAGGTCCTGGAGTGGCCTAGCCAGTCTCCAGACCTCAACCCCATAGAAAATGTGTGGAGGGAGTTGAAAGTCTGTGTTGCCTCAAAACATCACTGCTCTAGAGGAGATCTGCATGGAGGAATGGGCCAAAATACCAGCTACAGTTGCAAACCTGGTGAAGACTTACAGGAAACGTTTGACCTCTGTCATTGCCAACCAAGGTTATGTTACAAAGTATTGAGTTGAACCAGATTTATTGACTAAATACTTATTTTCCACCATAATTTAAAATTAAATTCTTTAAAAATCCTACAATGTGATTTCCTGGATTTTTTGTTTCCTCATTTTGTCTCTCATAGTTGAAGTGTACCTATGATGGAAATTACAGACCTCTCTAATTTTTCTAAGTAGGAGAACTTGCACAATCAGTGGCTGACTAAATACTTTTTTGCCCCACTGTAGATTTCTTCTGCACAATATCAAAAGAATACATCCTTTACTGACCAGAGAAGCTGATCAATTCCTCATACAGGCTTGTATCGTTTACAAGCTTGTTTACAGAAGTATTTTGCTTGCTGGTCTGCATTCACATTCCATCGCTCCACTACAGAGCACTCAGAATGCTGCAGCCCATCTGATTCACATCCTACCAAAGTTTTCTCATGTCATTTACTGAGATCACTTGACAGGCTTCTTGATGCAGCCAGGATCAATTTTTAAACCTTAGATTTAACAGAACCTCAAAAGGTTCTGCTCCATGTTATTCACATTCCTTATTTTAGAACTACACACTTGCACACCAATAAGTCATCTGATACAGATTGGATCTCAGTGTTTCAGTGTTCTGCCTGAAATTGCAAGCTGACATACAAACAATGACAAAAACTTCTATTTAAATAAAATCCCACTGAGTCCATATGTTTTCTCATGAAAATGCAGACATGAGGATTAAGGGGTATCTGTGTTTATTTTATTTTTTCTGAACCACCTTTTCAGTATGCTCTCTGCTGACCTTACCCCGATGAGGATTTGCCTCCATATTCAGGGTCAATACCATCAAAACCTCTGTAAGAGAATAAAAGTAAATTAACCACATAGATACATCAATCTTGTAGCTGTACAAGATTGCTGCACATGGTAGTAAACTATCAATGGCCTCACATGGTAGTAACAGCTATGGAATGCATCTAATTTGTTAGACATGTTTTGGTCCATCAATGAGAAGTAAGGACTATAGAGTGGATAATCACTGCTGAGTGGATATGAATTGGGTATGGAAATATTCTACATACTGCGCTACCATTGTGGTAATGTGCAACTATGTCAGTTGCTGGGGTTTATAGCATAGATAACATTTGAGAGGATGATTGACATGCTATGAATTACAATGATGTAGTATTGTATACCTATCTAGGGCAAAATGACATGTCAAATAAAGCAGGCAGTAAGTGAACTTCCAGCAATGCTGTTGTGCATGACATGTACTACCATGTCAGCATCACAGTACTGTGACACAGTCCTTGCCCCCTTTTTGAGTGCCTCAGTTATTGCATATTTGTTACACTACATTTCAGATTATTTAAATAAATATATAACACAAAGGAAACTAAATAAAATAATAATTTAGAAATATGCTGTGAATTTACTCATCTTCCCTATATTTAGGTTTACACTTTGTGTAATGATCTGAAACTACTCAGTACTAGTATGTAATAACAGAGGCAATCAACAAAGCTATTGATGACAATAATTAACTTAAGAAAATTTATTCAAAATTAATTTACAGATAATTTACGAACTAGGGGTATTACAAATTGAGAATAAGCAAGATGTTACCAAAGACAAGTTGATTGTCATACTTTCCAACATCAATACAGGTGCCTTGCCTTTCTTGCCTTTTACCATCACACCATGTACAGAAAATATGTACTCTGGGTGAAAGAGCAACAAAAAATTCTTAATTTTATCACTGTAGTTACAGTATTTAGAAAGGAAGATTCCTCTTCAATATCTAAACTTAGAGGAAAAAACATCTCTAAAATCTGATGAATTTCAGCAAGTGCAGAACGTAAGTTCATGAAGTAACGTAGTTTGCATCTATACTGCTTAAAATGAGCATGATTGCTCTCAAACCTAAGGGTCTAAAGATGAATAAGTAATCCAAAGCAAAGGAGTTCTATAACGTTCTAAATAGTGGAGGAGGTAAGGATATTTTGATATTTGGCTATTTGTAACTGCAGGAGCAGAAATTACTTCTAAGCAATTTGCCTTAACTGCAACAGAACTTGCCAAACAATGTTTACAGTTTGGGTTTTTTAGTCTCCAGCAAGACTGGATCATGTATCATGTATCCTAAGCAACATCATCTTCAAAAGGTCATGACTCAAAAAAGGCGGTGCATGCCTTCCCCCCAGGGCCCGCCAACTCCCCCTCCTCCCGACGGGGGACACTCCTATCACCGCCACCGAGAGGTTGGCGGGGGAAGCGGAGCGTTGTAAAGGGTTTTTGCTGCAATGCTCGTTCGAGCTGACGTTCGAGCTGCAGCCCTCGCGCTTTCCCACGCAATGCTCTCGGGTGGCCTATATCATTTCCCTGCTTTCGGGCCGTGCCCTGGCCTGGGCCACGGCCCAGTGGGAGTCGGGCTCTCATATCTGCAGCTCAGAATCCGCCTTTACTCAGGCGATCAAGGACATGTTTTTTCACCCTCATGGCGGGCGGGATGCCGCGGCTCGCCTCACTGAGCTCGTCCAGGGTTCACACTCAGCGGCAGAGTACGCCATTGACTTCCAGACCCTGGCCGCAGAGAGTGGTTGGAATGACCTGGCCCTTATGGCCATCTTCCAGAAGGGTCTCAATGAGAGTCTGAAGGATGAGTTGGCCACACGCGATCCTCTGGCTACCCTTAACGACCTCTACACTCTCGCTACTTCCCTGGACACCCGCCGACGCCAGAAGGCGCGTGAGAAGGCGGCCGCCTGTGGCTCTCAGTACCCTGTTTGGCCTGCCCGGGCACAAGTCATGTACCCTCCGGCCAGCAGGGACCTCGAGGAACCCATGGACCTGGCCAGGGCTGGTTCCTCTCCTTCGGGTTCCAGGGCGGAATCCCCATGCCGGTCAGGAAATGCAAGGGCCGGGATCAGGCGGGGAAGCCGGTCTTAGAAGCATCTTTGCCTCCCCAGTCCGGCCTCAGCCTACAGGCCAGAATCAGTCAAGGAGGGGGCCCCCTCAAGGTCGTTCGGGCGCTGGTCGACTCTGGGGCCGCCGGCAACTTTATTGACGTTTGCCTGACCCGACAGCTCCGCTCACGGCTGGAGGTCCTCCAGCGCCCCCGGTCGTTTAGGACCCTGGACAGTCGGTCCTTGGGTTGTGGTCCCATCATGCACCAGACCGCTCCCCTCGAAGTGGTCATTGGAGACCACATTGAACGGCTTCCCCTCCTGGTTACCCAGACCCGTCTTGGGAATCCCTTGGTTGCGCCTCCACAATCCCTCGATTGACTGGCAGTCGGGGTCGGTCTGTTCATGGTCACCTAGGTGCCGAGAGGCCTGCCTCATCCCCCTGTCGGCCCCTCCGGTGCAACAGTCAGGGCCGGACCTTTCCTCGGTCCCCGCCCAATACAAGGACTTGGGCAGGGTGTTCAGTAAGGGGGAGGCCCAGCTTCTCCCTCCGCATCGCGATTACGACTGTACTATCAACCTCCTGCCCGGTGCTTCCCTGCCTCGAGGGAGGCTCTTCTCCCTCAACCGCACCGAACAGGAGGCCATGCGGTCATACATCGCTGAGGTTTTGCGCTCGGGGTTCATTCGGCCGTCCTCTTCACCCGCGGGGACGGGTTTCTTTTTCGTGGGAAAGAAGGACAGGTCCCTTCGTCCATGCATAGACTACCGGGGCCTCAATGCCGTGACGGTCAAGGATCGGTACCCCCTGCCCCTCATGAATACGGCATTTGAGGTGCTCCAGGGCGCCAGGGTCTTTACCAAACTGGACCTCCGGAACCACCTCTTTGTTAAATTGGAGAAGTCGGTGTTCCATGTCCCCTCCGTCTCCTTTTTGGGGTTTGTGGTCTCCCATGGGAGTTTCAGCATAGATCCGGCCAAGACCCGGGCGGTGGCGGACTGGCCCCGCCCCTCCTCGGTATGGCAGGTCCAGCGATTCCTAGGCTTCGCCAATTTTTTTCGCCGGTTCGTTAGGGACTTTGGGTCTATCGCCGTCCCGCTCACCTCCCTCAAGCGCCTTAACGCCCGTCAGGCCCATTGGTCGCTGTTCTTTGCCAGGTTCAACTTCACGGTCTCCTTCCGACTGGGTTCTAAGAACGTCAAGCCCGACGCCCTCACCAGGCAGTGGGATCCCCCCGAGGCCTCTCCTGCCTCCGATCCCATTCTTCCCCCTGCTCGGTTTGTTGGAGTTCTGACCTGGGAGATCGACCGGGTCATCGCCAGGGCCCTCCGCCGGAACCCCCGACCCGGGGAACGGGCCGCAGGTTCGTCCCCACTTCCGCTCGGGGGGAGGTCATGCGTTGGGGCCACGAGGCCTCCTTTACGGCGCACCCCGGAGGCGCTCGGACTTGCGGGTTCCTTAGGCGGACCTGTTGGTGGCAGGGCATGGAAGCGGACGTTAAGAACTTCGTTGCCGCTTACGAGGTCTGCGCTCGGAGCAAGACCACCCGGCAGCGACCCAGCGGCCTCCTCCGACCGCTTTCTGTCCCCTCGCGGCCCTGGTCCCACATCTCCCTTGACTTCATTACGGGCCTGCCCCCTTATCGGGGCTGCACCATGATCCTTGTGGTCGCCGACCGATTCTCCAAGGCCTGCAAGTTTGTGGCACTGCCCAAACTCCCCACGGCACGGGAAACGGCCGACCGGGGCCCCCAATTCGCAAGTCAGTTTTGGACGGCCTTTTGCCGCCTTTTGGGAGCCACGGCCAGTCTGTCCTCGGGGTTTCACCCAGAGTCCAACGGCCAGACGGAGCGTGTCAACCAGGATCTGGCTACCATGCTCCGATGCCTCACTGCCAGGAATCCCTCCATCTGGTCCGAGCAATTGCTGTGGATGGAGTTCGCCCACAACACCCTACGGCACTCGGCCTTGGCCATGTCGCCCTTTGAGTGCCAATTCGGGTTCCCCCCGCCTCTCTTCCCTGAGCAAGAGAGGGAGGCCGGGGTTCCTTCGGCCACGTGCTTTGTTGGCCGCTGTAAAAGGGCCTGGGCCAACGTGCGAGCCCTTCTTCGTTGGACGGCGGAGAGCATGCGGCGCACGGCGGACCGCAAACGCCGGCCTGCCCCCTCTTTCCGTTCGGGCCAGCGGGTGTGATTGTCCACCCGACATCTCCCCCTCAGAGGGGCCAGAGGCAAGTTGGGGCCTAAGTTTGTGGGACCCTTCAAGGTGGTGCGGAGGATCAATCCGGTTGCCTACCGGCTCGAGCTTCCTCCGGCCATGAGAGTCCACCCCACCTTCCACGTGTCCCAACTCAGGCCCGTCCTGTGCCGGACCCTTGCTCCTCCCAGTCAGCCGCCTGCCCCTTGCTCCTCGACTCCCGCCGCGTGCAGGGCAGCACCCAGTACTTGGTCGACTGGGAGGGGGACGGCCCGGAGGAGCGCTCCTGGGTTCCCGCTCGGCACATCCTGGACCGGTCTCTCATCCGGGACTTCCGGTGGGATAGGGCCGCCGGTCTGGGGACGTCGGGGGACGCCCCCCGGGGGGGGGGTACTGTTACGGTTCAGACATCCCAAGCCGGAGGGCGGTGCCGGCCGCGCAATCATGGCGGTCGTACCACTACAAATAGCGCTTCCTAAACGCCGCCCGTCGGCGCACTATCTGTCCTCACATGCGATATCTCCGCTTTTTGAAGAGATTTTCAGTAGCGATTCTCAAGGGCTTAATGGTACGACTGGTCAGAAAAGCGGATCAGCCGAGTAGAGCTCAAGAGACTCGAGGTAATTATGCCAGGGAATTAGGTAGGAAAAGGGACAGATAATCGCTACTGACCTCTCTTCCTCCATAGTTCCCCTGCTCTCCTCTGCAGTCGCTCGCCGCCGCCGATCGGCCCTTCTTCTCGCTCCCTGGCGCCCTCCGGCTTGCTGCCGTCTCAGCAATTCTCCTTCCCCCCGGGAAGTCCTCTTCTTTCCCTTTTTTTGGCCCGTTTATTTGGTGCTTGCTCACCATGCAGCGCGGCAGACGCCTCTGCTAAAGCTACGGCTATCCCTGGGTCTCCTCGGAGATCCCCCCACCACGCATGCGCGGTTCTTTTCCACGGGTTCGCTGTGTAAGCGATCTTCTCTTGCTCCGTTTAAACGCAACCAAACCAAATCGCCCTCTCACACCTGGGGCGTCTGTTTGGTAGCTTCATATTCAGTTCCACTCTTATATTATAAGCCCTTTTGGGCGCTCGCTGCATTTGTTTGAGCCTGTTGTTTACGGCTCTTGTTTTTGCCCTTACTCATTTACCCAGCTGTGCCCCCGGCTTCTCTCATGGCCACTTGGTGTAGTGGCAACTCACTAGCCATCCGCTGCCTTGAAGCCCAGGATCGAATCCCGGCCACATTCACTCACGTGAGTGCCTGGGCTTTCCTCGTCAGGTTCGCATCAGTTCCCCCGCCGCTACACCAAGACGTGTATGCTTCTTTCTATATTTCGAACGATCATATTTCACCTTCCATGTTTCATATTCATATTTTTCCTGCATTTGGGTCCTCCTTCCTCTACCTCTTCCCCTCAACCAGTACCCCTTCTCCTGGTCGACTCATAACAGGCGGAAGACCAGGTTATCACACGTGACAGTGAAATAATTGAATTTAATTCCAACTGATGTCCTACATGACTTCATATGCAATACTGCATCTTTGTATGACCAAACTGTCCTTTTTTCCATGGCTTTCTAATTGAAAGGTTCAAAATGTTGAATTATTAATACTGCAAAAGTAGCTGATTTAAAAAAACCAAAATATTAAAGCCCTTAATGCTGTGTAAACCAAGGTTCATTGCACACATTGTACCATGGTACACATCCACTGATCCAAGTAAAAGGCATTTTCTTCCAGGTATATTAGGTACAGTGGTGCTTGACAGTTTGTGAACCCTTTAGAATTTTCTATTTTTCTGCATAAATGTGACCTAAAACATCATCAGATTTTCACTCAAGTCCTAAAAGCAGATAAAGAGAACCCAGTTAAACAAATGAACAAATATATTATACTTAATTTATTTATTGAGGATTAATTATCCAATATTACATATTAGTGAGTGGCAAAAGTATGTGAACCTTTGCTTTCAGTATCTGGTGTGACCCCCCTGTGCAGCAATAACTGCTACTAAACGTTTCCTGTAACTGTTGATCAGTCCTGCAAACCAGCTTGGAGGAATTTTATCCCAATCCTCCATACAGAACAGCATCAACTCTGGGATGTTGGTGGGTTTCCTCACATTAGCTGCTCACTTCAGGGCCTTCCACAACATTTCGATTGGATTAAGGTCAGGACTTTGACTTGGCCATTCCAAAACATGAACTTTATTCTTCTTTAACCATTCTTTGGTAGAACGGCTTCTGTGCTTTGGGTCACCTTCTCTTGAGATTCAGTTCATGTACAGATGTCCTGACATTTTCCTTTAGAATTCTCTGATACAATTCAGAATTCATTGTTACATCAACGATGGCAAGCCGTCCTGACCCAGATGCAGCAAAACAGGCCCCACACCATGATACTACCACCACCATGTTTCACAGATGGGATAAGGTCCTTATGCTTGAATGCAGTGTTTTCCTTTCTCCAAACATAAAGCTTAGTTTTTTAAACCAAAAAGTTCTCTTTTGGTCTCATCCGTCCACAAAACATTCTTCCAATAGCCTTTGGGCTTGTCCATGTGATCTTTAGCAAACTGCAGATGAGCAGCAATGTTCTTTTTGGAGAGCAGTGGCTTTCTCTTTGCAACCTGCCATGCACACCATTGTCAATACTGCCTAACTGACTGACAGTAAAATAGTGATTTTAGAGTTTATTTAACTGAAAGTTACTGAGCAAAACTTTCCTTTTTTGAATCACTCAATACAAGGTATAGAAAGACAGGTTCAACACATCTGAACTGATTTTTAAACCACATCTTCCACCCTGATCTGATTTTAAACTACCAGATCTACTTACATTTTCTGAACAGATCCTCTGATTTGAGAACGTTCACAATATATCTATCTCCATCAGAAATATCCAATCTTGCCATCTTTTCATCCAGGTTATGAAGTGAAATGAGATTGACTGATGTCATGTTCTGCTTGGAAATCTTCAGTAATGGTCTGATGCTGATGATACGCATGCTTGAAGTAAAAAACGTACTGCAATTTTAAATAAAATAGACTCAAATTGTTTGAAAAAGAAGGCTCTTCTACTTCCTCTGGTAAAAGTTCTTCTTTGTCTGTATTATCTGTATCCTCAGTCAAATTCTCATTTAACACATAAGTATTCTTATATTGATCACTTCTATTCAGCTGTGATCTGCATTCTGTATGGATCGTGAGGTTCAGAAAACACATCTAAAAGAAGCTTTTGAAACAGTGTGGATTTTCATGTGGTTGAGATATGTGTATTTTGAAGAATACACATGATTGCATTATTCTCAACAAATCATGTTCACAAAGTTGTTGGCTAGAAAGCCTCACTATTCTCATTAAGTGTTTGTGAATTTGTACTACACATCCATTTATAGCAGTTAAAAGTCCAATTAGGAGGGACATTACCAGGCTAAATTAACAATGGAAAATGCAGTAATCCATGTTTAAAATACAACAATCCACTTTTAATAGCAGGAACTGTGCACATTTCTTGTGCACAACCATGCTGCTGACATGCTACTGTCAAATATATCTTCACTTACCATTCACTTCAAATAATTTCACTTTTCATCCATCTTCTTTGTTCATGTCTTCTTTTCCAATCAAATCCATTTTAAAATTTCATCCATTTGAAAGACATGTTATATTAGTTGCAGTGCCTCTGTTCCATAGTGTCACAAGTGGCAGTGCTGTCAATTAAACAAGTAAATTAAAATACTTGCGCCAGTGTGCGCCGCTTACCAAACATCTGATTAATGTCCGTTTGCTTTCATGTCCAAGGTTTTAAGAATTATAATAGGAATTCTGTCTTTTATAAAAGACACAAAAATAATAATTTCTATAGTACAGTACATGACTGTACTAAATGTTTTCATGTTATGTTTTAATTCATATTTTTGTATAGATTTAAAGTATTGTACGTAAAGTATCTAACTGTGTGACTATGGTAATGTCCAGTCAATGTCCATTTTGATCAACATTATGTTTCGAACAACTTAATGCAGACTTTAAAAAACACACACCTTTAGATGCAAAAGATTTCAGCAACAATATTTAAAAATCATTTAAAACACAAATGCATACATTAATTTCTTACATTAATCGTTCATGCAAACTATTTGAAAAAAAATTAACAGTTTCTTCTCCGGCCAAGCATACACCATGCACTTCTTTTTCCAAGTTAAAATTTCATTTTTAGGTGGTGTTACAGATCCACAATGCTTTTCAGCGCATGTTTTTTGAATGTATTTTTTTTAAGTGTACAAACTTTATAGGATAACTGCAACAATGAGCATCTCGACAAATAGTAGAATGCCCAGACATACTTGCATAAAAGATATGCAAACACGAATGCACTCTCAGTAGGACAGTTCTTAAGCTGTTTAGGTATTCATGTTTTAGTTTCACTGAATCGCCCACATTGTGTTTGAGGCTGTGGATTTATCTCTGACATGCCCCTGTTTTCTGTAATCATCATAAGCAGCACAGATCAACAATTTCAGCATGCTTTCAAGCAGAACAGCTTGGTAAAGGTTGCTGTAAAATGACAGGAGGTGCAGATACTGAAAAGACATAAAGGCTTACTGTGCAATATCGTCCAATGACAGTGGTCAGATATTAATATATTGTGAAAATATTGATAGAATTTTACTTCACTATATAGTGTGAACCTTCTTTTCCCAAAGCAACCTACAAATGGGACTTAAAGCCTAGAGCTGTGATGGTGTTGTAACCTAGGAAGTTGTATGAACACAGCATGCACTGATAGTAAAAATAGATACAACTGCATTGCTGCTGTCAGCTATTGCTGTTTCCAGCATACCGCTGGGACGTCTGTCTGTTAATAAGCCCCCCTTTTTACTGTTTTCTGAGAGCTACCTCCAATTCTAACTGCAGCTCTGGTAGGAAGCATTTAATTACCCTTGATATCAGTATCAGCTATGAGTAGTTAAAGTAGTCAGTAGGCACTAAGTATGAGAAAATTAGCCTAGCTCCAGCTCGAACCTGTGCATTGGTTATTGTTTTCATCTGTGGAGCTATCCTTGGAAATGTATTGTCAGTGTTTTTGGAAATGTAAGCTGATGAATGTATGGGTTCATAGTTGTATTTTTTTAATTTATGAGAAATGAATAAACTAAAAAAAAAAAAAAAAAAAAAAAAAACCATACCCAGACAGAAATGTCGGATTGCTGCAAAACTCATCATGCAGTTATGTCTCAGGCAGATATGTAATGATTACAGGTGTGGTCTCATTAGACACTGGGTCTTGCCACAAGAGGGCGTAAAAGTACTTCCCCTGCTGCCCTATAAAAAGGCTCTCAGAGGCTACTTTTGGGTAATGTACTTCTTGGTGAGAGACGCTTGACAGCTAGACATGCCTCTATGATGCACTCAAAGACATTTGCCCAGTTGACACACTTTTAGAGGGGTACTGTATCAATTGTAAGTCACTTTGGATAAGGGCATCTGCTAAATGCTGTAAATGAAAATAAACTGCATGAGCTTACCCTTGTGGACTGTGGTAGCCTACTGGACTATGGACCAAAAGGTCCAGGGTTCAAATCCCACCTTGACCACTGTTGGGTCCTTGAGCAACACCCTTAACCTGCAATTGCTTGGATTGTAAGATTGTATCAATTGTAAGTCGTTATGGATAAGGGCGTCTGCTAAATGCTGTAAATGTAAATGTAAATGGAACTGAGAGAAGCAGGATGCAGGTTGGTTGCTTCAATGAAATGCCTGCTATGTAGGCCATTCAGACCTAGCTGTTAGGAGGTGTTGGGAGTAGTGGTTCTGTGAGGGCATGAACACCCGTTGAACAGGCTCCGAATGGCCCAGACAGACCAACAGTAGAGAGGATTGTTCAAGCAGCTCCCACAGTTTAATTGTCCACCATTCAGACTCAGTAGTGAGTAAATGTTGAGTAGTGAGGCCTTGTGGTGAGCACTTCCATTGCATATGACAGTTGGTCAACCCTAATAGGGATATGAGGGACACTAACTTAGCGATATGTGCAGGACATCCTGCTGCCATGTGTTGCCTGTCATGGCAGGGCTCCAACTGCCATTTTTCAGCAGGATAATGCTCGGCCACACACAGCAAGTGTTTCCCGGGAATGTCTCTGCAAGATTGCAACAACTCCTTGTGGGATCAGCTATGTGATCTATGAATGTGCAAGATCTGCAGGCCCAGCTGCAACATCTTTGGGCAAATGTGCCACAGGATACCACACAGAACCTGAATGCCTCCATATACCATCTTGTATCCAGACTAGATGTGGCCTAACAGGGTACTAGAGCATATTTTCAATTGTACAGTTTTTCCAATAAATGTATCTCTTTGCTCTAGTATTGCAATCACTTGCATACTGTACATCATCATTACATTCACACATATAAAGTTTCATTCGATTCCAGCAAGTCCTTCTGGGTGAGTCTTTTTTTGTGTGGACAATATACACTTGTGCACATGATGGAATTCATTCATTTATTCATTCATTCACTATCTTAACCGTTTAATCCTGAACAGGGTCACTGGAGAGACATACTAGCTATGGTTGAATGATTGTTTTTTTGGTACAGTGGGGCAGTGGTTATAACATTCAGCCAACAGCTCCAGAGATCCCAGAGACCTCAGGTCTTAGACCTGGAGTGGAGTTTGCATGTTCTCTGTGGACTTTGCAGTTCTCCAAACCTGCATGGATTTCCTTCAGGAACTCCAGTTTACTGTCACATTCCAAAGACAAATGTTAGGTCAATTGGTTTTATGTCCATGTCTGTGTTGGTATCATGTTTTAGCTTCTTGAATCACTCACATTGTATATGAGGCTGTGAATTAATCTATGGCATGCCCCTGTTTTCTGTAATCACCATTAGAAGCAGACATGAACAATTTCAGCACGCTTTCAAGCAGAACAGCTTCGTAAAGGTTGCTTTAAATTGACAAGAGCTGCAGCTACTGAAAGGATATAAATGTTTAGTGTGCTGCATTGTCCTATGGCAGTGAACAGATATTTATATAAATATAATGTCGGCATACTGGCATAAATGTATTTTATTGTAAATGGACTATTACAGGAGTCAGAATAAATATACTGTTTTATGATTTCCCAGACAAAGGTTAAACTTAATACTAGACAAAATAAAACATTCTGTAACATGATGCAAGCCTTCAGCTTGCATCTATCTGGTTTAGCTCCCCCTGCTTTCTGCTTCCCACCCAGCAGGTGGGGCTGTAGCCACCTGCTGGTCGGTTTCCTATATAAACCCCGCTTCCTGTGCACTTCCTTGTCTGGCTTTATCCTATATCACACATGGTGTTCCTTGGCTCCTGTTTGGTCCGGTCCTGCTTTCTGGTTTGTCTCCTTTTGTCTTGCTCTTTGTGTATTCATGTCTATTCCTCTGTGTCCTCTGTCTTGGTTGAAGTTCTCCTAGATTTAGCTGTGTCTGGTGTTTAGCTTTGTTAGTTTGTGTAGCATTGTCTGTGTTAGCTTTAGCCATGTTAGCTTGTCCCATGTGGTAGATGTTTGTTAGCGTATTAGCCTAGTGTTGTATGTGTCCCTTGTTAACTCATGCCTTAGTTGTTATCTTGTGTCTATGTGGTCTGTTTGTATTATTTAGAATGTTCACTGTAAATAAACCCGTCACTCTTGCGTGTACGTCCGCCTCCTGTGTCCTCCCTTGCCCCGTTCGTGACACATTCAGTGGGGAATGTTGATATCTTCATTTAGTCCAAACCTAGGCTTAATGTCTGGGAAACTTATTATTATTATTATTATTATTATTACAACCTCAAAGCAGAAAAAGTTGGAACAATGTGAAAAAGGCAAATTAAAAGAATGCAGTGTGTCTTGCATTTTCTTTCACTGTTATTTAATTGTTTTTTTTTTTCTGGTCAGCTTCATTTAATTTGTTACTAAATATCCATTCCTTCATTTCAGGCCAGCAACACATTCCCAAAATGTCGGAATACCGACAATTCAGGGTTAGTAATGAGGTTAAAATGTGATTTCAAACAGATGCTGTCAACAGATGATTATAATCATAACTTGGTAAAACAGCAGTATCCACAAAAGGCTGAGTTTTTGATGAGCAAAGATGGCCAGTGGATCTCCAGTTTCTCAGCAAATGCATGAAAAAAATATTGAAATATTTAAAAGCAATGTTCCTCCAAGAATGATTGGAAGGGTTTTGCACAGTGCATAATAACATTAAACAATTCAAGGAATCTGGAGGAATTTCAGCGCGTAAAGGGCAAGGGTACAAGCCTAAACTGAAGAGATATGATCTCCAATCCCTCAGACGGCACTTCAAGAACCGTCATTCATCAATAGCTGGTAGAGCCACATGGGCAAGGGGATTACTTTGGCAAATGTTTGTCAAGGACTACAACCTAGTTACATTCACAAATGGCACTTAACTTTACTGTGAAAAAAGAAGCCTCATGTTAACCATGTCCAGAAGCAGTTTTGACTTCTCTGGACTGGGCACCTAGGATGGACCATCAGCAGCAAGTCCAAAAGCCAGGATCTGTCATGTTATGGGGCTGTGTCAAATGTCACTTACACTTCTGTGATGGCTACATTAATGAGATTGAGATTTTAGAGCAACGTATGTAGCCTTCACGATGACATCTTTTCCAGGGACGTTTATTGTATGTCAGGTCTTGTTTGGGTCTGTCATGATCTATACTAAATATAAGGCAATGCTAAAAATTATTTCCATAATTAAAACCTATTTGTGCATTCATCAGTTTTCTTAATATTTTTATCATCAAAAACTATAATAGTAGTTCAAAGGCTGCACACTCACGTACCATCAGAAAGATTCTCAAAAAAATGATGTATTTTCAGAAGCATTACTGGACACAGGCTGACTTTATTTTTGTGTCAGCCACAACCACAGATTGAATGGGTTGTTTCTGTGCTGTTGTTCTTTGGGCCAAAATTCAGCATTTGACCGTGCTGAATATTTGTGGGTCCCAGAACATATACATGCAATTTGCCGAGTCATTTAGTTATACTGCTGATTAACCGAGAAACGGTTTGCTGTGATTCCTCTGATGAGCTGCAAAAACTGCTCAGCATCAAATGCAAACCTCATTGCAGAGACATTGCTTGGCATGAAAATAGAGCCACTCTCGTCCTTTTGAGAAAGTCTTGCAAGTTTTATGTGTCCCTATGGGAAGCTTTTCATTAGGGTCCTGCTGTAGTGACAAAGCAGAGACCAGATTCAGTTGTTTTGGTATACAGTCCAAAATTCTGTTGCCAAATAAAGGATCCAATCCTTGTTTTGTGTATAAAGAAGAAATGTATTAACCTGTAGTTGAATAGACACACTCAAAGTCAAATTTATTATACAATAGAACATTGTCTCAGAGCGGTTTTACCAGCATCTATGCTCACAGTCCCAAATAAGTGTAAAAAAAAAGCTCATTTAATGAGGAAGAGCATTTGAGAGGACCAATACTCAAAAGGGACCCAACCTCCTTGGGAATCCTAGATGCTGTTTGTAAGAAATAAATTAAATTACATGAAAGTTTAACTGATAAGAATATGTTGATTAAATAGACATAAGCTAAATGGAAAACATAAAATAGAGAATATAAGAAAATAAAGATTAAGAAAATTGGGAATAAAATACAGTCATTGACAAAAAAATAGCGCACTCAGACAGAAATTATGGATTGCAAAACTAGGCATGCAGTTACATCACAGGCAGATATGTAAATAGTTACAGGTGTTCACTGATCAGACACTGGGACTGTCACAAGAAGACGTAAAAGTGATTTCCCTGCTGCTCTAAAAAAAGGCTCTCAGAGGCTGCCTCTTGGTTAGAGATTGGTGACTGCTATTTATGTCTCTGTGACACACTTGCCCAGAGCTCCGCCTGTAGATCCTGCACACACATAGTTTGCCGAAGCTGGTGTCCCCACTGGTCCCATAAAGGCTCAATTGGCAATAAAGCTGCTGACCGGGCAGACCAGTGAAATGTTGCAATCTGGTGGAGGCATTCCTATGAAACCCTTGGTGTGCCTAGACCAGTCAGTCCATGTGCACAGTCCATAACAGTCCATGTTTCTTTTTCACCACACCACTGCAAACAAAGGCGATAGTGGCTGGCTGTCAATGGCAGCACACATAATGGGCGTTGTCACAACAAAGTTCCTTCTTCTAAGCACCTGGAATTGGTCTGGGCAGAAATAGGGGTGTGTAGTGAAGGTGCCACCTGTGACGTGTCATTGCCATGGAAGTGGGTGGGATAGGATTCTCAAATGTGGATCGAGAAGAGGTGCCAGAAGAACAGCTCAGAGTACACTAAATAGCCATAACATTAAAGAAACCTACCTAATATTGCATAGGTTACCCTCGAAACACGGACTCCATAATACTTCTGAAGATGTCCTGTTCTGTCTGGCACCAAGCCGTTACCATATCATTTAAGTTCCAGATGTTGCAAGGTGGGGTTTCCATTAATCAGACTTCTTTGACCAACACATCTCAGAGATGCTCGATCAGATTGATATCTGGTGAATTTGTAGACCAGGGCAACACCTAGAACACAGACACCAGCCTTGGTAATCTTAATCATGTTTCTCAAACAATTCCACAACGATTTTTGCGGTATGGTATAGCACATTATCCTGCATAAGGAAGCCACTGCCATTAGGGAATACTGTTGCCATGACAAAGTTTCCCAGCAGGACATTTCCCAAAGCATCACGCTTCTAGGACATATTTCTCATGAGTATAAAACTATACTTTCACAAATCATCTGTGTCATGCATATAAAGTTTTACATAATTGTCTCCACTCCATTCTAGCTGTAATGTCGATAGCTGTAATGTCGAAGGAGTCTTAATTCTAATTTTTAACCTCTGAAAACAAACTATTTCTGTGCAGAATTCTCAATAAGCTGATTTACAACTGACTTCTGGGGCGACATGGTGGTGCATTGGGCAGCACTGTCGCCTCACAGCAAGAAGGTCCTGGGTCCATTCTGTGTGGAGTCTGCATGTTCTCCCTTTTTCCACGTGCGTTTACTCCATATACTCCAATTTCCTCCCCGAGTACAAAGACATGCTTTAGGTGTAATGGACCACCCAGTTCCACGGGCCAACGCTGGAGGTCAGCGTTGGCGTGATATATGCACCGAGATCAGCACGGCGATCTCCAGCTCGCATGCGCCAACCTTAATTGCCGCTAATCACATCACTGCAGACAGCTGCTGGCTCATGTACTTAAGGGCAATTCCGGAGCAGCGTTGGGTGACACACCCTCGCCTTTGTCAGACATCAAAACATCTCTTGCATGCTGTCGCATCCATTTTTTTTTTTTGGTGCTATCTTTTCCTTTTTGCGTTTTTGGTAAACACTCTTTGTTTTTGAGTCTGTCCCCGCGTGGCACTTGTGCCCTTATAGCCCTTTATTTTTGCGTGTACCCTTAATGGCCACGTGGCATTACCGTTAAGTACCCAACCCTGACGCCAGCAATCAGGGTTCAGAGCCTTGCTTCCTGCCTTTCAGGTTCAGCTCCCCTTTTCCCTTGTTTGAGCGTTGTTGTTTTTTTGGCGTGTGGGTGCGTGTGCCTTTCCCAAACACATTTATTTATTTATTTATTTATTTATTTATTTATTTTTCGGCCTGGGCTTGCCGAATCCACCAGTAGTTCACTGCACTTGGGTCCTAAATCATGATTCACAGGATTCACATGGTTCGCCGGGTGAACCGTAACATTAGGTTACTTGAATATGCTAAACTGCGCTCTAACCTTAGTATATTTCTGCATAAATATGACCTAAAACATCATCAGATTTCCACACAAGTCCTAAAAGTAGATGAAGAGAACCTCCTTAAACAAATGAGACAAAATATTACACTTGGTCATTTATTTATTGAGGAAAATGATCCAATATGACATATTAGTGAGTGGCAAAAGTATGTGAACCTCTAGGATTAGCAGTTAATTTGAAGGTTAAATTATAGTCAGGTGTTTTCAATCAATGGGATGACAATCGGGTGTGAGTGGGCATCCGGTTTTATTAATGCACAGAGATCTATCAAAGTCTGCTCTTCACAAAACATGTTTGTGGAAGTGTATCATAGCACAAACAAAGAAGATTTCTGTTGACCTCAGAAAAAAGTTGTTGATGCTCATCAGCTTGGAAAAGGTTACAAAACCATCTCTAAAGAGTTTGGATTACACCAATCCACAGTCAGACAGATAGTGTACAAATGGAGGAAATTCAAAATTCTCAAGAATTTCAAATTCAAGATTGAAGAAATTCTCCATTGTTACCCTCCCCAGGAGTGGTTGACCAACAAAGATCACTCCAAGAGCTAAACTTGGAAAAGTTGGCGAGGTCACAAAGGACCCCAGAGTAACTTCTAAGCAACTGAAGGCCTCTCTCACATTGCCTAATGTTAATGTTCATGAGTCCACCATCAAAAGAACACTGAACAACAATAGTGTACATGGCAGGGTTGCAAGGAGAAAGCCACTGATCTCCAAAAAGACCATTGCTGCTCATCTGCAGTTTGCTAAAGATCATGTGGACAAGGCCAAAGGCTATTGGAAGAATGCTTCATGGACGGATGATACAAAATAGAACTTTTTGGTTTAAAAAAAAAGCGTTATGTTTGGAGTAAGGAAAACACTGCATTCCAGCATAAGAACCTTATCCCATCTGTGAAACATGATGGTGGTAGTATCATGGTTTGGGTCTGTTTTGCTGCATCTGGGCCATCTGGGCCATCATTGATGGAAAAAAGAATTCTGAATTCTATCAGAGAATTCTAAAGGAAAATGTCAGGACATCTGTCCATGACCTGAATCTCAAGAGAAGGTGGGTCATGCAACAAGACAACGACCCTAAGCACACCAGTCGTTCTACCAAAGAATGGTTACAGAAGAATAAAGTTAATGTTTTGGAATGGCCAAGTCAAAGTCCTGATATTAATAGAATCGAAATGTTGGGGAAGGACCTGAAGTGAGCAGTTAATGTGAGGAAACCCATCAACATCCCAGAGCTGAAGCTGTTCTGATGGGCTAAAATTCCTCCAAGCCGGTGTGCAGGACTGATCAACAGTTACAGGAAACGTTTAGCTGCAGTTATTGCTGCACAGGGGGGGTCACAGTGGATACCAAAAGCAAAGGTTCACATACTTTTGCCCGTCACTAATATGTAATATTGGATCAATAAATATTATTTAATCAATAATAATTATTTCCTCAATAAATAAATGACCAAGTATAATTTTTTTGTGTCATTTGTTTAACTGGGTTCTCTTCATCTACTTTTAATACTTGTGTGAAAATCTGATGATGTTTTAGGTCATATTTATGCAGAGATATAGAAAATTCTAAAGGGTTCACAAACTTTCAAGCACCATTGTAGAACTGTTCTTTTAATCAGTATGATCGCAGTAGGCAAAAACTTGAGGGGCCCCACATTGCCCCTATGTCTTCATTGTTAATGAATGGGGAAAAATACATTTTGAGCTGGATACTCAAACCTTTTCAAGATGATTCAGATCATAATGTAACAGCATTTCTGGGCTTGTGATGCTGACTGGACCTTGAGAGGACCCCCATCCCTACAATGTTAACGAAAATTTGTATTTTGAGCTACAGGCACAACTTTTTGCAAGATAATGCATCTCATAATGGAATACAGTTTCTGCTAGGGGTGCTGACTGGACCTTGAGGGGACCCACAGAGGCCCCTATCCCTCCAGTGTTAATCAGTGAGAAAAATTAAATTTGAGCTACAGAGTTTTGCAGAATGATTAAGGTGATAATGGAATGCGGTGTTTGAATTATGCTTAGCAGTATCGACCACTGCAGAGCTGCAATCACACTCACATTTTCTTCAGGAAATGCACTTCTCTAGTTAGATTTTTTGCCCTGCATCAGTTATTTGTTAAGTGAACTGAGTTCAGTTTTCCACATATTATGTATTTTGTGTACAGATCCATACAAACATTATGTCACTGTACATTTCATACAGGTCAAATGTGAGGCACCAAAGGCAAAGACAGAAAAAAGTGTGTTATACACATCCTATGTATAAGTTTTCCTTTTTCCCAGTCAGTATGATCTTACAGCACAGCGTTATGGAAGAAAAGGCTGCATAATCTAGACAGGTTGCAAAAATATTTATAACTCTTTGTCTGTATAATTGATGATACAGTCTGCATGTGTGTGTGCCTGTGTATATGAATCAGCTAGTTGTGTGAGTCTGTGGAGGGCTGGCCACCTGTGCAGGATAGAAACAATGTGGGTGGACTTTAATGATGCGTAGCGAACTTGTTTCACTATTGACACCAACCCCACAGACAGTCGTGTGAGAGAGCAAGAGAGAGGGATGAGAGGGAGAGAGAAAGAGAGAGTAACATTGAGAGAAGTGACAAGAATATCTTATTTTTTTCAGCACAAAGCTTATAATTCTGTCACAAATGTACCTGTTAAGTGTACAGTGTTTGTCAGACACAGTTGTCTCTTAAATTGAAAGTAAGTGTTAAGGTGAAAGAAGACTGAAATTGAACCCTCTCCCCACAATTAACAATGTGTATTTAACATATGAATAGATAAATATTTACAAAAAAAGACAATCATTTGTTCTGTAAATACGTTGTAGTATTGTTATGACCTAGGGATGCTTTGCTTCCGATGGTTCTGGTGTCCTTGGGATGAAAATATGCCATGAATCCTTAGAAGCAAAAGGGTAATCTGTCTGTTATTCGGCACAACAACTTTCCTGAACTTTAATGGTTCATAATGGTTTAAACAAACATCTTTAGTGTCATCTAAATCTTGAAGTGTAAAAATTTATAGTCAGGGACAATGTAATGTAACTCAGCACAAGAGAGAATTAAAGATTAAACATTAGACAGGTTGAAATAGGTAATTCAGGACCGTCTCATATAACTTTTCAACTAGTGTGAAGAATGCAAAAATCTGTACCTTGTGTACTAAAGTGATAAAAGAGCTAAACAAACATTTGGCAGGATTTGAGTAAGATCTAAACCTGTCTGCATACCATGTGTGATATTCAGTTAGCTCCAGATGGAAATGATGAACTAAGATATAAATAAATAAAAGAAAATAATCCTGCAGTTTACCTCGGGCCTCTAGACCGTACCATTGTTGATGGTTTTCAAATCTAGCAACAGCGGCCCAGAGGTTGGTACAAACGACTGTGGTGCAAGGGTCTGTGGTAGCAACCATGGTGCAGGGGTCCTCGGTAGCGAATGTGGTGCAGGGGTCGGCGGTAGTGAATCATGTACGCAGCTAGGCCGTGCGGCGAGCTCAGGTACGGAGCCAGGCGGCGCCAATGGCTCAGGTATGGAGCTAAGAGGCGCTGCATCCTCAGGTAAGGAGCTAGCTGGCACTAACAGCTCAGGTACGGAGCTAGGTGGCGCTAACGGCACAGGTACGGAGCTATGATGTGCAGCATGCTCAGATATAGAGCTAGGTGGCGGTAACGGATCAAGTATGGAGCCAAGAGGCATGGCGTGCTCAGGTACGGAGCTAGGCGGCACTAACGGCTCAGGTACGGAGCCTAGATGCGCAACGTGCTCAGATATGGAGCAAAGTGGTGCTAACGGCTCAGGTACAGAGCTAAGAGGCACAGCGTGCTCAGGTACAGAGCTAGGCGGCGCTAATATTTCAGGTATGGTGGTTGGCAAATCTCACCAAGGCACAAGAATTCTCTCGAATGGTTTAAAAGTATCGAGCAGTTCATCTGGTGGGATTCGTGGGTAGAGCTTTAGCTTACCAGAAGGCAAAAGAACCCCCCACAGGGAGCTGGCAGTTTACCATTGCCCATGGTAGTGAAAACCCTCCATCTTTGTTTGGTTGGAATGTATAGGGGGGTTAAAAGTTGGTCTCTCAGAGTTAGGGTGGAACCAACAACCCCAGCTTGAACCTGGGTGGGGACCGACACCTATGTTGGCAGGAACTGGCCAGCTCTGTGGGGTCAGGATGCCAAATTGGGTCCATACATTTACATTTACATTTACAGCATTTAGCAGACGCCCTTATCCAGAGCGACTTACAATTGGTACAGTCTTACAATCCAAGCAATTGTGGGTTAAGGGTCTTGCTTAAGGACCCAACAGTGGCAGATTCGGGATTTGAACCCTGGACCTTCTGGTCCAGAGTCCAGTACCTTAACGGCTGGGCTACCACAGTCCCATAACGTGGCCAATATTAATTGCCGGATCCCCAAGAGCTAGCCGGGACTCAGGTAGATGCTGAGGCTGAGCTAACGCCGGGTCCAATTACTGGTCGCATCCTTCTGTTACGGTTTGCCATAATAAAAGGCAGGTGAACTGTGAAAACAAAAGTAAAAGGCTTTTAGGACCCAATTGCAGTTAGCTCCAGATGGAAATGGTGGATTTGGTAGAGGCTGTGTAAACTGAACGTGCCACTCAACCACTGTAGAAAAAGAAACAGAAACATAAACAAAAGCGGACGTCATAAGCGGTCAGCGCACATGGGCTGAGCTGCACTTATAGTGTAGTTCCACTGCGCCAACGGCGTGAGTGGTTCTGCGCCTGTGCAGAGTGACAGGACCCGAATGGAGTGTCGCGAAAGTGCATCACGATTCTCCTATGATTTTGGGAGCATGAATCGAACGCGAAAACAAAAGGACAAGGCTGATTTCAAGACAGCACAGCATCCTTTTGCAGCACTACTTCCTCCGATTGCGGTGAGGAGGGGAGAACCAAAGCCCTGAATGGCTGTGTGCGAGAGTAGAAGAAGGCAGGGGTTACGCTTAGCCACAGAAAGCGAGCCTAAACCACCGAGGAAGCAAGAAGGGAACAAAGGATTCTGACTCAATGCTAAAACTACGCCCTACCAGTTTACCTCGTGCCTCTAGACCACACTATTGCTGACGGCCTTCAAACCATCAGCTGCCTCTTTCCCTACAAACTGCAAATTTAGCGCACGCATGACGGGTGAGGTGTTATGAGGGTCATTCATATGAGGATGCGATGCCTGACTGTGCTCAAGCGTGCTCCTATATAGAAGAGATAGAAGGTGTCACTAATTGCACAATCAACACTAAATAAGCCCTGGAGCATGCGAGATCACCCCAAGCATGCCCAGTCCGAAAAATTAGTCAACGCTGCCCTCGAGCGTCACAAGAATTAATCAGTGCGACTCCTAATACATTCACTTATAATAAATAATAGTGGAAGATCATACATACAAACACGAGTAATTTACACAAAAAGTCTCTAAACACATCAACAGAGTTAAAACAGACTCTAGTCCAAACGTGAGCTAACAAGCAAACGAGCAACGAGCATATGGCCTGTGGTAGTGAACTTTTGAGCGAATGAGGGATTTATGATCTTAATCTCTAACTCCCACTTCCGCTTGTGGATCTGCAGCGTTGATTAGCTATTGAGGTGACAAAGTGTTTACGGCCGCAGCATCCCGAGTTAAAAGACAGATTTTTATTTCATATTATAATTTATTAGAATTATTAAAACCTAGACAGTTAAAGCAAACAGACCTTGATCTTGACCTTGATTAAAAATGCTCCATGTAGATAATTCTAACTGTCCCTGTATTTACCAGAGAAAAGTGTACATTCACAATTAGTGTCACGCCCACCAGCCGCCCGGCTCGCTGCACCTGTTGATCACGCGCACCTGTTCTTCATTTCCCTCGTCATTTCCCTCACTATTTAACCCTCACTCTGTTCTCACTCCTTGTGGATTCACAATGTCCCTACCTTGCCTCACCTGTGCGTCCGTTTGTGTCGTTTCCTGTTGTGTAAATAAAACCACCTTACCTGCCAGTGGCTTGCATTTGTCTCCTGCTTCCCATCTGCCACCCGCCGTTACAGTTGAATCCACCGACATGGAGACAGCAGCTACTGGCTCAGGCCGCGAGCCCACCGAAGGACGGTGGCTCGCCAACGTCCGTGCACGGCTTGGGGAGATGGCTCAGGACGCGGAGTTTGTTCCCGTAGATTTCGACGCGCTTCTCCGCTCGCTCAACGGGCTCACCCTGCGTCTCTCTAAGCCGCTGCCGCCTCCCGCCGCCGCCGCGGACCTCACCGACTCCGATCGCCAGCCTCCCGTCGGCAACCCCGCTTGCCAGCCTACCCTCCGCGACTCCGATCGCCAGCCTCTCGTCGGCGATCCCGCTCGCCAGCCTACCCTCTGCGACTCCGATCGCCAGCCTCCCGTCGGCAACCCCGCTCGCCAGCCTACCCTCCGTGACTCCGATCGCCAGCCTCCCGTCGGCAACCCCGCTCGCCAACCTACCCTCCGCGACTCCGATCGCCAGCCTCCCGTCGGCAACCCCGCTCGCCAGCCTACCCTCTGCGACTCCGATCGCCAGCCTCCCGTCGGCAACCCCGCTCGCCAGCCTACCCTCCGTGACTCCGATCGCCAGCCTCCCGTCGGCGACCCCGCTCGCCAGTTTACCCTCCGCGACTCCGATCGCCAGCCTCCCGTCGGCGGCCCCGCTCGCCAGCCTACCCTCGCTCGCCGGCATCCAGCCAGCACCCTCGCTCGCCGGCGTCCAGCCGGCACCCGCGCTCGCCGGCGTCCAGCCGGCACCTGCGCTCGCCAGTCTTCCCTCCGCGACTCTGCTCACCGGCTTCCGCTTGGCTCCCCCGCTCGCCAGCTTCAGGCCGCCGTTTCCGCTCGCCAGCCACTCGACTGCTGCCAGCCTCTTCCGGGGATCCGCCCGGCAAGAAAACCCCCGGACTCGGAACCACGCGCGAGAATCACCCGTTGGAGTCCTAGCTCCGACTCGGACTCCGTGGGGGGGGGGCTCTGTCATGCCCACCAGCCGCCCGGCTCGCTGCACCTGTTGATCACGCACCTGTTCTTCATTTCCCTCGTCATTTCCCTCACTATTTAACCCTCACTCTGTTCTCACTCCTTGTGGATTCACAATGTCCCTACCTTGCCTCACCTGTTAACCCTTAATTGTAGGTTAAGGGTAGAGAAAAAAAAATGGCAGCTTATATTTAGCCTTAGCATTGCATGGGCATGACCACTGGACCTTTTGGCCCATACGCCAGTACCTTAACCACTGAATCACCACAGTCCTGCACTTTCTTCAAAGACAACTGATAAATGTTGCAGTATCAAATGTTTTATATATTTTGATCTTGTTGCACTTTTATGTAACCTTTCAGATTTGAATAATGTCAAAAACTCTGACTCAAGAAAATGAAATGTTTAAAATGACATTAATTGTATTAAATCATAGTTACAGACTAGTTACAACAACCAGTCATGTTAAATTAAATGTTAATCATGGGCAGGTGTTGGATATAATACAGTCAGAACTTAGTTATATCATAATTTACCATTAAGGAGTCAAAAGATTACAGTGGTTCAAAAGATTACATAGGTTTGTGAACCGTTTGTAAATTTTCTATATTTCTGCATAAAGATGACCTAACACATAATCACATTTTCTTACAAGTCTTAAAAGCAGATAAAGAAAAAAACAAACAAAAATAACAAAACAAAACAAAAATATTATACATGGTAATTTAGTTACTGTAGAAAATGATCCAATACTATGCATGTGTGAGTATTGAAGTATGTGAACCTTTACATTTAGCTGCTCATTTGAATGTGAAATTAGAATCAGGAGATAAAAGTAATCACTTGTGAATATTTTAAAGAATATGGAACCATCAAATTCTGATCTTGACATCTCATGTTTACACAAGTGTATCATGGCACAAACAAAAGAGATTTCTGAGGACCTCCATCACACCTGAAAATTAACACATAAAAAAAAATCTCTACATAATTTAATACACAAATCTTTAGTCAGACAGATTGTGTACAATTGGTGGAAATTCAGTATTACCCTGCCCAGGAGTGGATTTCCAACAAAATCACTTCAAGAGCAAGGTTGTAATAGTTCACAAGGTCACAAAGGAATGTAGTCTAACTTCTAAGCAACTAAAGGCTTCTCTCACATGGACTAATGTTAAAGTTCATGAGTCCACCATAAAGATAACATGGAACAACAATGGTGTGTATGACAGGGTTGCAAGGAGAAATGAACTGCTTTCCTAAAAGAACACTGCCTGTCTGCAGTTTGCTAAAGCTCATGTGGACATGCCAGAATGCTATTGGTCAAATGTTTTGTGGATGGATGAGACCAGAATATAACTTTTCACTTAAAAAAAAATAAGTGTTGTGTTTGGAGAAAGGGAAATATGTTACTCTAGCACAAGAACCCTAATTCCATCTGTGAAATATGCTAATGGAGGGATTATGGTTTGGGCCTGTTTTGAGGTGTGTAGTCCAGGATGGCTTGCCATACTTGCTAGAACAATTAATTCTGAATAATACCAGTAAATTCTAAATGAAAATGTCAGAACATCTGTCCATGAACTGACTCTCAAGAGAAAGTGGTCTTCATGTTTCTGTATGCTTATAGCATGCTGAGAATCAGCATCTTTAAGTGCCTTCCATGCTATTTTCTCAAGCCCCACTAGCAGATCTTCAGACTATCTGTCATTGATGGCCTCTCAGTTTTGTGAATCAATAAAATGCCTTCAAAAAATCTTGGCTTTGGTCACTTTTTTGTTCAGTGCTTTCAAAAATGTTTTAATCAATCTAAGTTTTATATGAAAAGGAAGCAGAATATACAAAGGAAACATTTTTATATAGTAACTCGTATATCATACAATACTTTGTATAACCAATCTGGAAGTAGCAGTGCCAGTACTTTTAGATCACCACAGATGTTCCAGTCATAACTGTTGTACTATTTGTGTTTCAACAACAGTTCGATGTTATTGTAGATTTCTTTCATTTATACTGCAGAGCCAGTCCTGAAGGGAGGACACAGTGACAGCTTTCAGACTTAACTTTGATAAATCTTTAAAAGATACCATTTTGGGGGTCATGCACATGAACAATCCATCAATGTCAGTGGAGAAACTGTTTGTCAGCTGGTTAAAATATTCAAATGTCAAATGTTCCTGATGGTTCCAAAAGACAGAAATATTTGCACCTGGTGCAAATCTCATTCTTTCATCTTGAACCAAGTAGTTCTGCTTTCGCTTTTGACAAATCCAAGTCATTGGCCATATAATTTAATTCTAGTTGTGTTATCACATCAACATAACCAGACATAAAGGTGTCAACATGTGGTTCATACTTTATGGCATTTTCATTTGCCACATCTAGGCTCTGGTGACTTTGGTACTGGCAACAGTCATCATGTGACACTGGTTTTATGGGTATGTCACTATGATGCAAGCTGCATCAACCTGACATACAGTGGGGCAAAAAAGTATTTAGTCAGTCACTGATTGTGCAAGTCCTTCTACTTAGAAAGATGAGAGTGGTCTGTAATTTTCATCATAGGTACACTGCAACTAAGAGAAACAAAATGAGAAAAAAAATCCAGGAAATCACATTGTAGGATTGTAAATTATGTAATTATGTAATTAAACATTGTAAATTATAGTGGAAAATAAGTATTTGGTAAATAACAAAAGTTCAACTCAATACTTTGTAACATAACCTTTGTTAGCAGTAACAGAGGTCAAACGTTTCCTGTAACAAATTTTCTATGGGGCTGAGGTCTGGAGACTGGCTAGGCCACTCCAGGACCTTGAAATGCTTTTTACGGAGCCACTCCTTCGTTGCCCGAGCGATGTGTTTGGGATCATTGTCACGCTGCAAGACCCAGCCATGTTCCATCTTTAATGCTCTCACTGACGGAAGGAGGTTTTGGCTTAAAATCTCACGATACATGGACCTGTTCATTTTTCCCTTAACATGGATCAGTCGTCCTGTCCTCTATGCGGATAAACAGCCCCCAAGCATGATGTTTCCACCCCTATGCTTTGCAGTAGGTATGGCACAACTCAGCATTCTTCTTCCTCCAAACACGGCAAGTTGAGTTTTTACCAAAACATTCTATTTTGGGTTCATCTGACCACATGATATTCTCCTAATCCTCTTCTGGATCATCCATATGCTCTCTGGAAAACTTCAGACGACCCTGGACATGTACTGGCAAAAGCAGGGGGAAACGCCTGGGACTGCAGGATCCGAGTCCCTCTCGGCGTAGTGTGTTACTGATAGTAGCCTTTATTACTTTGGTCCCAGCTCTCTGCAGGTCATTCATCAGGTCTATCCGTGTAGTTCGGGGATTTTTGCTCACCGTTCTCATGATCATTTTGACCTCACGGGATGAGATCTTGTGTGGAGCCCCAGATTGAGCGAGATTATCAATGGTCTTGTATGTTTTACAATTGCTCCCACAGTGGATTTATTCACACCAACCTACTTGCCTATTGTAGATTCACACTTCCCAGCCTGCTGCAGGTCTACAATTTTCTTCCTTGTGTCCTTTGACAGTTCTTTGGTCTTGGCCATGGTTGAGTTTGGAGTCTGACTGTTTGAGGCTGTGGACAGGTGTCTTTTATACAGATAACGAGGTCAAACAGGTGCCATTAATACAGGCAACGAGTGGACAACAGAAGAGCTTCTTAAAGAAGAAGTTACAGGTCTGTGAGAGCCAGAAATCTTGCTTGTTTGTGGGTGATCAAATACTTATTTTCTACCATGATTTATAATTAAATTCTTTAAAAATCCTACAATGTGATTTCCTGGATTTTTTTCCCCATTTTGTTTCTCATAGTTGAAGTGTACCTATGATGAAAATTACAGACCTCTCTCATCTTTCTAAGTAGAAGGACTTGCACAATCAGTGACTGACTAAATACATTTTTTCCCCATTGTAGCTCCCCCTGTCCCTTTTTCCTCTTTCTACAGCAGATGGAGCTGTTCCCACCTGCTGTAGCTTTCCTATAAATACCATCACTTCCTGTCACTTCACTTCATGGCATTTCACTTCATGAGAAACACATCCAAACAGTTGTTGAACAGTATTCCTGATTTGAGGATGAAAACATCCAAATCCATATGCCTTTCTGAACATACCACTAAATAGTATCACATTTGCATCTATTCATTTAGGATATCTTAAACAAAAGCAACTAACAAAAGTTCTTACATAATAAATAAAGTTCTACAGAGGTAAAAGCAACACGTGTGGTGCAAGTGCAATTTTCTAAGTTAGGTTAATATAGCCAGAATATTCAGGTTCACAAGGTTATTTTTCAAGTCGCGTGATTTATTTTGAAGAGACTATCACATAGCATTTGACTTCCTGAAGAAACAATGGTCTGGACATCTGAATATGTAAATGTGATTATGAACAGCATCTGGGTATAAGCAGCTTATATGGTGCATTAGTGGATGGAATTGGGTGGGTAGGATGGCATGGAGGGTATCATTTTCATCCTTGAGCCCCTGAACCACCAAAGTGTTTGGGCATGGGCTTGTGCTGCATGTTTATACTGTAATATTTTGTGGAGCATAGAGCATAAAGTCAAAAGAAATAACAATTTCAAGTTCAGTGATTCAAAATTGCAATTTTGGTTTGCAAATTTGCAAACATTTGAACATACAATGTATATGAAATTGAGAAAAATAGAAATAAATGTATACCCTTTTAGATACACTGAAATACACCAGTTAAGCATTCCTGTCAAAAACATGTGTTTTACATTTTCAAAAGCATGCCTGTGAGGTAATGCAAACAATAAACTGTGGATTTAAGAAATAGTCAACGCTAGAATCTGAAAACGGGTTTGGGCTTGTGAAATCATGTCTTAATGCATTTGCACCTAACATAACTAATATAACTGACGCAGCACTGTGACTAGAAATTTACTGGCACTGCTTGTAGCCTCCGGCCCTGGTTCGTAGGACACAAGATAATCAGACAGAGGTAAATTGTACAGACTGTGTTAACTGAATACAGCAGTATTATTACTCATTAATAACACTATTAATACAATTATTCATATAATGCCATTTGTTCTATTACTTAGACTCCTTACTGCAGTGCTTTTTGTGTTTTATTTTTTGTTGTTGCTGTTTTTTTTAAGTATTTATTTTATTTAATTTTACTTTTTTATTAGCAAGTGTAGAGAGACTCTATCTTTTGCTTGGTTTCTCTTATCCTCATAACATTAATTAAGGCTTCAGATTTCTGTCATTTATTTTTACTGGTGCTGTGCAGATGGGTACCTCAGCTAGGAGAGAAAGCATGTTCCTTCAGTGTCACATTAACACTCCTCATGTTCGGCCCTCGCTCTCCACTAACACCAACACAAATATTCAACACCAAATGCTCTAAAGCGGTGGCCTCAATCCAAAGACGTTTAAGCACAGGAACGCTGAGAGTGGTGCCAATTATGCTGATGATGCAATTATATATCCATATAAACACACACACACACACACACACACAAAGAGATACACACGCAACTTGAAAATTTGCAAACATTGACATGAAACATATACAAAAAGTAATGTATAGTTAAACTAGATTACGTTATTTTTCTCAGATTTTTATGCTGTTTTATAAGCAAATATGACCAAGTACTTAATGTTAACATAAATTCAGTGTGAAAGACCTACTGTTCTTGATATAGCACACCACATAATTATGCAGTGCTAAAGAGAACATTTAGGGGTGCTGTCAGTGCAAACAGGCAAAATAATCCATCTTCTAAGTATGGTATAAAAATGCCTCCCATAATTCACAGCATAATTGACTCAACTTTTCATACGCCATTGCCATTATAAGCTCTGCTTGGTTTCCTTGACAACGGTTGTCTAGTCTTCAGCCAGCATCATAACAGTGTAGAGCTGAAAAAGGACAGAAATGCTTTAATAACTAACATCCTAAAGCTCAGCTAGAACAAACAGTTTTCACCACACAATCTATATGAATCAGTTTAATACAACAAAGACAGAAATACAAAAGGCTGTGCAAGAGAATAGAGCCCCTGTGTCTTTGTCCTTAAGCATTCTCTGTGCCATTTCCTCAAACACAAGTGCAGTGCAGTTTGGTGCCATGATGCAGATCGAAGGTAATTAGAATGTGACACAATTCCAGCAAGTGAAACATTAACATGCCGCTAAAGTGCAGAGTGCAGCTTTAATGAGGCTATTTACAACTATACTGAGTGAACCATATAGTAGCGACAGTAGCTCTTTCAGGCAAAGTGCTGGTATGGCCTTACAAGTAATTAGAATAGCACAAGTAAGTTAACACATATTGACATCCTTCATGAACCCAACTGCTGCATGATTTCTCTGTGGGGGCTGCTCTGTGATCTGTTGTAAAGCAAATATTCAGTTGCTGTCAGCTGCAGTCGATGGTTCCCCAGATCATCACAACAGCATTTGGGCCAGTGTGTCACTTCACAGCAAAGGCAGAATTGAAGGCCTCCATGTTTGAATCTCTCCAATATCTGTCAACTGGGCAAAATGTCTAAGTGCAACATAGAAGCATGTCTAGCAGTCAACAATCTCTCACCAAGAGGAACACTACCCTTTTGTGGCAAGGTCCAGTGTCTTGGGTTAGACCACAACTTTAATCATTTACATACTGTATTTTCCTGAGACATAACTGCATGCCAAGCTTTGCAGCAATCTGACATTTCTATCTGGTTGCATTATCTTTGTCAGTAAGTATATATGCAACCACTGGGGTCGCCACCTTTGTAGTGGAGGATGTGTATTATATATGTGCACCTTGCATATTAAAATTCATGATAGCATATTCATTCTTTTTTATTTCCACTGAGTCAGTCTTTTGAGGTCTGAATCACTGATAATAAACCGTCAGTTATTATGCATAACTGGTGAAAACTGACTGCAAACCAAAAACATAATCTGGAGCACACCTTACATTGTTAGTAATATATATTATGACTTAGATATATGGCTAGTAAATAATGTACACTCTAATGTCTCACTGGTTTTATCTTTCATCTACATTTGACTGAATCTTCTAAAAGAGCTTTCAACTTAGATTTAAACTATATATGAGATTTACAGTACTGTTCAAAAGTCTTAGGTCACCATTAGATTTGTTGTTTAGCAATGGTATAATGACCATATATAATTATTACACCACTGAAAAGAAGGTGGGCAAGTATTTACACCTGAGCAAAGGTGGCATCTGGCAGCTTCATCGAGATATCAAATTGACCTTTCTACATTACAAAGAAGCTTGAAGAAGTTTGGTCCTTTTGGAAGGGTAGCACCCAAGAAACCACTTTTTAGGTAGGTAACAGAGTGAAAAGGCTAAGCTCATAAAGACTGGAATGAAGATCAGTGGAACAGAGTATTATGGAGTGACGAATCCAATTTTTTGGGTTCAGTCGTTGATGATATGCTATATATGGTCATTATACCACTGCAAAAACAAGACTTTAATGTGTTAATTTCTAAATATTGATATTTTATTTTACTTAATAATGGTCATCAGGTTCCCTTTGATTTCTCTCTGCTGGGAAGTCTTAAAAATGATAGAATATGACCTTGGAGTCATGTCTCCATACAATGACAAAAGCATCAATGTTGTTGGGCAGTAATGTTGGACAGACAGTTTGAGCTCTTAATGGATGTTCCAGTTCATCCCGACAGTGTTAACTGATGGGTCAATTCTCTAAACTGTCATTGTATATTGTAGCATTAAAATTTCCCTTTAACTAGTTTCCCTGGAACTATGATTCCCACAGCAAACTAAGAAATAGTGCTTCAAATCACCACTATGCATTCAGGCTGGTAAGGTTCTATCAGCATCCCAGAAAAGGTCCTGATGATCTAGTATTGGCTGTTTCTTCAAATATTTCAGTTTTACAAAATCTCTTCTTAATAATGTTACCTCTTTGGTCTTTATTTTGACAGCAACATGTTCCATGTGAAAACAGACCTAGACATTTAAATGGTCCTTACCCTGATGTATGCATGATCTTTACACAGAAGGAGGAAGGCACAGGCTAGGAAATGACTGTATACACCTTGTAGCCACTTCTTTTGACTACAGTGGTACTGCGGTTCTTGCTGTTAATTCGGTCCAGAAAGCTTGTCATGTAAATTTAATTAAAATGTAAATTTAATTAATCTGTCCCAGACCCCCAGAAAATCTACACTGTATAAGGCATTATATGCATTAATGGAGTTGTATTGTACTGGTGCTCCCTGAGTTACAATGGAGATATGTTCTGACAAATCCATCACAAGTTAAATGTATCATGAACCGATGTGTTTAATGAGTGTTTGGTAGAGTGGTCTATATTACATACATAGTGGAGCTAATGTTGTAAGTAATGATCAGTAAGTTAATGTTTAAAACACTTACATTAAACTACATATGGCCAAAATCTTTAATACTAAGCTTATTTTATAATAAGTGTTGATAAATCTCATGTAATTTAGTGGAGTAATGGATTGAAAGTGAAAGTAAAAGCAAAACACTTACTATTGTTTGTGAATCTGAACCACTGAATCAGTTTGTACTGCATTGTGAATCGCGAATCATGAATTGAGAAGTGACTTTTAGCTGAAACCATATTTGGCCACCAGATTTGCTCAATCGGTTTATAAGAGCTGCTGTTTGCAGTGGCAGAAAGATGGAAGGTCATTCAGCCTTCCCTTCCTCAGACACGGCCACTTTAAGTCCTTTAAGTTCTAGTCTGTTGTGCCACTTGAGCACTTCTTGCTACTACAACATGCCTTTGAAATTTAAATAATGATGCTAGTCTACTGCAAGTCCTAGGTTCAGATAAAATGTTAGTTCCCATAAGTTACAGCCAACATTCTACAAGTGACCTCATTATATTTATTAAATACTGTCTGTTGGTGTACAGGTTTGAAACAGTACAGAGGTTAACACAGCTGCAGAGATCCCTGGTTCAATTCTGCATCTGCGCGAGTTTGCAGGTTTGAATGGGTTTCTTATAGGACACTATTTTCTTTCATTTCTTTATTACAGAAGCATGCCTTAGGTCAATTGGTTTCTCTATAGTGTCCTAGTGTGAGTGTGTGAGTGAGTGAGTGTATGTGTGACAACTTGTATGTGTCCTGCGATAGATTGCCGAATGTCTGGGTAGGTTACCACCTTGCATTGTGTGGTTAGGCCTGAATTGGATTAAGCAGGTATAGAACTGAATGAATGTTAAATGATTGCAGTGAATTCACTAAAGCATCCAATGATCAAAATGCCTTTATCTGTTTTATAAATGAATATTTTATACTCATTTCTCTGTATAACAATAATAATCAAGCTTTCAATTAAATTGTGTGTGTGTTTTGTTACACACATATTGAGAGCTTAAAGCCCTCAGTGCTTAGCCCCTGTTGGTGACATGGCTGTTGCCATGGTTACCACAACACAGATGCCCCAGTTATGTCCAGCACTATGAGCACTGGCACATTATCTATTACAGTCAGTGTCTCATGTCTTGCTGCAAAAATAAAACCTCACTCGTTTCCTACCTCCTGCTAATCTGTAGCTGCTACAAGAATCATAGAAGGAATGCTGTCAATTCAGTTAACACTGTAAACATTTTTCGAGAGTAGATGAATTTGGGTTTTAGACTGAGCAAAAAGCAGAAAAAGCCTTGAGCAAAAGTCAATTTCACAGTTAAATAAGATGTTGAAAGTATTGTATGATTACTGGTGTGCTAATTGTATTTAGTGAAGGCAATCGGAACAGTCGTTAAGATGTTTCTGCACTTATTGTCCTTCAGTCATCTTAAAAATCAGCTTTGGTTACATTGTTACATTGGTGACATTGTTACATTGCCTTAATGTTACATGTTTTGTGTTACATATTTATCTAAAGGACTTTATCGCTTCAGAACTGATAAAACAGCAGTGCAGTGGATCAGTTTTTAGATTGCCTTTATAAACATTGCCTCTGCCAAGATGCCATGGTTGTACTCCTAACCAAGCTCTTAAACCTCGGTATGTCCTCTGTCATATTTTTGCTTAGAAAATACTAAAGGTTTCTCACTTTCAAGCTTTCAAACTTTCAAGCACCACCCTGATATGCTGAGGTATGTGGGTAATATTCTCATTCATCCAGTGTTCAGCTGCTCTTAGATGTTGCATAACTAACAGTTCAAAAAGTAGTGGTTGGCTGATGTGTCAGACAGAAAGCACGCCTTAGTTCTCACAGAGGGACAAATAAGCTGGTGAGCAAGAATTGGTAATGACTAAATTGCAAGGAAATCTAAGGGTGAAAAAACATCAGTAGGAACCAGTAGTCAATCAGCAGTGAAAGTGACTCTTCTAGGTTTGCCAGTCTGGTAGTTTGGAAAAACTGTGCTATTCTTTAGTTGGTGCTTTTCACTTATTGTGTCATTTTGTAAAGCTGGAGTATCTTTCACAATGTTTCAGAGTATGTATTGGAGTTCATTGTTCATGTTTATCATTTAGATAGAGTATGCAGTGGGAGATTACAAACAGTCAGTTGCAAACATACCTCCACTGTGAATAGTTGCTGCTACTAAATATTTAATGTTTATATTGAGTACAGTACAGTGCAAAAGTCTTAGGCATTCTATATTTTTCCTTTTATATTCTGATTATTCTTTAAGTTTTAGTGGTCACTGCACTTTGTAGTTCTACAATTACAGGCTGTAGTCTATTTGTTTCTCTACATACTTGTTACATACATGTTAGTCCCCTTTACTCTGTTCTTTAATGGTCAGGATGGTGTATTATTTTGAGCACTGCATTGACACTGATGTGGTGATTGTGTGTTAGGGTGTGTTGAGATGGTATGAGTGGATCAGATACAGCAGTGCTGCTGGAGTTTAAAATCACTGTTCACTCAATCTCTACTATTACAGACATTCGCCCTATTGCTCCACCTTGTACATGTCAGAGATAGTAGCTTATATGTTTCTGCACAATTTATGTTAGTTATCCTCTAATCCTTCATCAGTGCTCACAGTATGCTGCCCACAGGATGCTGGTGGCTCCACATTTTTGGTTGGTGGACTATTTTCAGTCCAGCAGCACTGATGTGCGTCTGATCCACTCGTATCGGTGCAACACACACTAATACACCATGAGAGAGGTCGGTAATTTTCATAATAGGTACACTTCAACTATGAGAGACAAAATGTGAAAGACAAATCCAGGAAATCACATTGTAGGATGTAGCAAACCTAATACTACACTTTAATTTGATTAATTTTTAATGAATAAACGGGGCACCACCAGATCGTTTGTGGACTGGTGGATCCGGAAAACCAGTTGAAAAGAGAAAAGCGAAATTGATCAGTCTAGGTCTGAATGTCAAAGTTATGTTTCTCGACCTTTGTTTGAATGAAACTCTTTCACACCAGGCGGTAAATTCAAAAGGTTATAACAAGTTTATTAACTACAAACAAGGCAATACCAACAGACTATCTGATGTAATAACATATGTATCACAGTATTCAAATCAGGAAATGATGGCAAACGTACATATATCACATTATTAAAATCAGAAAACCAAGATGACTCTATATGCAACTTATCAGTCGCGCAATAATTACCCAGAGTCGATATTATGAACTAGTTTGTTACTGTGACGACTCAGACACTCCAGGGTATAGAATCAAATGCAGGTTTATTAAGACGTTAGGCAAGATTCGAAGTAGTAACTCAGTCCAAGGTCATAAGCCAGGCAATCCAAAAATACACAAACGTGGTACCAAAAGGGATAGGCAAAAATCGTAGTCAGAGGGACAGAATACAGGGTCAAAAAACGTAGAGACAGAATAATGCACAAACCGTTACTGAGTCGCTTAGAATCGCCGAACAAGAGACGAGACCTCGCAATGAGCGTTTGAAACGCGCGCCCTTTTAAAGATGGCCGTCTCCCGGAAAGCCATGGCGGCTTAGTACTCGGGTGACGGCGCTCTCTGGCGGTGCGGCGAGGAATTCGCCGCCGGCGTGACAGAACCCCTCCCCTGACGGGTGGCTCCAGCCATCCGAGACCCCCTCTTACGGGGGCGCCCAAGCGGCCGAGGAGCGGGGACGAGTGGGGTGCTGTAAGTGGAAGTCGTCAATAAGCGAATGATCCAAAATGTCCCGAGCGGGAACCCACGACCTTTCCTCGGGACCATAGCCTTCCCAATCCACCAAATATTCCAGCCCTCCCGCCCTGCGTCTAGAATCAAGAAGCTCGTGGACACTATAGGCCGGGAGACCATCCACGTCCAGAGGCGGAGGAGGTTCTGTCATTCCCTGGCGGGGCCTGAGGAGAGGAGGAGACAGGCTTCAGTAAGGACACATGAAAACGTGGGGGGCAATACGGTACGATGAGGGCAACAACAATCTGTACGATACCGGATTGACCTGTTTTAATGACTTTAAACGGGCCAATATACTTAGGACTCAGCTTTTTACTAGGAAGGCGCAACTTAAGGTCACGGGTGGACAGCCAGACCAGCTGTCCTGGACGATACTCTGTACCCGGGCGTCTACGCCGGTTTGCCTTGATCCGTTGCGCCCGCACTGCTCGCTGCAGCCGTACATGCGCCTCCTCCCAAGTCTGCTCACTACGTTGAAACCACTCATCGACTGCGGGAACTTGCGACGGTGAAACAGACCAAGGAAACAAGGGAGGCTGATACCCTAATACACACTGAAAAGGAGTGAGGTTAGTAGAGGAATGACGTAAGGAGTTCTGTGCATACTCCACCCATGGTAAGTATCGAGCCCAGTCATGTTTGGTGCCGAGAGCAGTATGTACGCAAGAACCTACCTATCTCTTGGTTCAGACGTTCTGTCTGGCCGTTGGATTGTGGATGGTACCCCAGAGGTCAGGCTCATACTGATGTCGAGCACCCCGGCAGAATTCCTTCCAGACTTGTGAGGTAAACTGCGGACCCCGATCACTCACGATGTCCTCAGGTAGACCATAGTACCGAAAGACAAAATGAAAGAGCTGCTCCGCGGTCTCAAGCGTGGTGGGTAGTTTCTCTAACGCAATTAGTCGACAGGCCTTTGAAAATCTGTCAACCACCACCAGTATAGTGGGTTTTCCCTTGGGATCGAGGTAAGTCTGTGATAAAGTCTATCCCGATATGGGACCAGGGCGGTTTGGGACCGGCAGCGGAACCAACAAGCCTGCAGGCAATTGCCGAGGCGTTTTTGAGCAGGCGCAATTACTACAAGCTCCAACAAAATCCGCTACGTCCTTCGTCAAACTCTCCCACCAGAACCTATTACGCACTAACTCCTCTGTTCTGCGTATACCGGGATGCCCCGAACTAGGATTACAATGTATGGCCTCTATCAATTGTCTGCGTAGTCCCGAGGGAACGAACTCACGCTCAGGAGGGCAACCCTCCGGTGGTGCCTCAGCAGCTTGACCCTGCCGTATTTGGTCGATAACCTCCCACTGAACCGGACCTACGACGCGTTCAGGTGCCAGGATGGCTGTGGGGATACGCCGTTCGGCTTCGGCCTCCCAGATTCGCGATAGGGCGTCCGCCTTCTGGTTCTGGGAACCTGCGCGATAAGACACAGTAAAATTAAAACCGACCAAAAAAGCAGCGCCCATCTAGCCTGCCGAGTGTTAAGCCGCTGCGCCGAACGGATGTACTCAAGGTTCTTATGGTCCGTCAGGACCAGGAAAGGGAACTGGGCTCCCTCAAGCCAATGTCGCCACTCAGTGATTGCCAACTTCATGGCCAGCAACTCTCGATTTCCCACGTCATAATTCCTCTCCGCGGGACTCAGTTTGCGAGAGAAAAAGGGCGCAAGGGTGTAACTTAGCTGGGGTACCGACTCTTTGGGATAAAACTGCACCTACCCCCGTCGAGGGAAGCGTCCACCTCTAAAACAAACGGTAAGTCAGGGTTAGGGTGTGTCAGGACCGGAGCAGTAGTGAACCTGTCTTTCAAGGCTCTGAACGCCACATCCGCCTCGGGTGTCCAACACAACTTCTTACTCTGCCCTTTCAACAGTGAGGTGAGAGGAGAAGCCACCTTACTGAAGTTCCGGATGAACCTCCGATAAAAGTTAGCAAACCCCAGGAACTTTTGCAACTCCTTTACACTACGGGGCTGTGGCCAAGACACTACGGCTTCGACCTTCTCCTTGTCCATGTGTACCCCCTGTTGGTCTATTACATACCCCAAAAACCCGACCTTAGGTACATGAAATTCACATTTCTCTGCTTTAACATACAAGCGATGTTCTAATAAACGTTTCAAAACCGAACGCACATGCTGTATGTGTTGTGTCAGGTTGGGTGAATATATCAAAATGTCATCAATGTAGACGATGACCCAGCGATCTATCATGTCTCTCTCAACACATCATTAACAAAAGACTGGAACACTGATGGTGCGTTGACGAGACCATATGGCATAACCAGGTACTCATAGTGTCCGCGCGTAGTGAGGAACGCTGTCTTCCATTCATCGCCTTCCCGGATTCTGATGAGATTGTATGCGCTGCGCAGGTCCAGCTTCGTGAAGACAGTAGCTCCTCGTAGTTGTTCCAGAGCAGCGGGGACTAGGGGAAGAGGATACTTGTATTTGACAGTTAGTGCATTCAAACCACGGTAGTCAATACATGGGCGTAACCCTCCATCTTTTTTCTCAATGAAAAAGAAGCTGGCTGCGGCCGGAGACGTTGATGGGCGAATGTACCCAAGGTGGAGTGCCTCTTCAACGTAGGCCTCCAACGCCATGGTTTCGACCCGAGATAGTGGATATATTCGATTGTGAGGAGGAGTAGTACCTTGCAGAAGTTCGATCGCGCAATCCCTGGGCGATGAGGCGGCAATTCGCTGGCCTTCTGCTGGGAAACACTTCCGCCAGATCCGCATAGCACCGTGGGACATCTTTACCTTCAGCGGGCTTCGGGCTTTCCACGGCGGTGGCTCGGATTGGCAAAGTCAAACATGAGTTAAAACATGATTTCCCCCACTGGGTAATTTCTCCTTGTTGCCAGTCAATACTAGGTTGGTGCTTTACCAACCATGGATGTCCTAGGATTATATCGTGCCGGGGCGCTGGTATAACGTAGAAAGCAATAGTCTCCTCATGGAGGAGGCCGGTACGTAATGTGACCTCCGGTTGTCTGTAGTGTTACCGACCTCTTGCCAATGAGCCGTCCATCCACTGTTCTGAGATTGAGGGGGTTAGCTGTTTCATGTGCTGGGATTTGGTGTTTTTCTCGACGATCTGCTGGTTAATAAAATTCCCCGCGGCACCCGAGTCTATGAGGGCTGAGAGAAACACAGAACCAGAATCCCAGAGCAGTTTGAACCCTTACGTGGCAGACAGTCATTAGTAACTTCAGGCAGAGCGATATCACTCACCTCTACTGATCCCGCTGCATCACTCAGGCGGGGGCAGGATGCGCGTTGATGACCTGCTTCGCCGCAATACAGACAAAGACGAAGCTGCAGTCTTCTACGCCTTTCCTGGGAGGTGAGACGGGCTCGACCTACCTCCATAGGTTCGGGCTCGGAATCCTTGGTCCTGGTTACCAGACCGTTCGAGGGCTCCTGCCGATCTGCCCCTCTCTCCCAGATCAGGTTTGTCCCAGTGCTATGGTGTGGCGAATGTAGGCATCCAAGCCCAAAGAAGCCCCTTTCACCACCATTTCAGTTCTCAGTTCCGACCTTAAACCCTGTTTAAACATGGCCAGTAGGGCTGGTTCATTCCAGCCACTTCCTGCGGCAATGGTACGGAACTCTAGAGCGTATTCTGCAGCTCTGCGTGTGCCCTGTCTTAACGTGCCCAGCACAGACCCCACTTCTCTCCCTGCCATGGGGTGATCAAACACTTCTTTAAACATGGCGTAGAATTGCTGCTCAGATTGTAGGACTTCGCTGCCCTGGGTCCACAATGCAGTCGCCCACTGTTTAGCTTTGCCCGTCAACAGGGAGATCACAAAATGAATTTTTGTCAGTGTCAACTTGGAATTGTTCGGGATGATGGTCGATATAAATGCTACATTGCATGAGAAACTCCTTGCAAGTGTCTAGCGTGCCATCATACCTCTCTGGGAGTGCCACTTGCAGAGATGAAGACTCCCTTCGTGAGGCAGGTGTGGAGGGAAGTGAAGTGGAAGCCACTTGAACTGGAAGTGGTGGTGCTGACCGAAGGAGAAGCTCATGCATGAGCTTGGCGATTTCCTCTAACTTCTCCTCCTGTCGCGAGATACGGTTCTCCAAACCCGCTGATTCCATTTTCTTCCGGCGAGGTCTTCTGTGACGACTCAGACACTCCCAGGGTATAGAATCAAATGCAGGTTTATTAAGACGTTAGGCAAGATTCGAAGTAGTAACTCAGTCCAAGGTCATAAGCCAGGCAATCCAAAAATACACAAACGTGGTACCAAAAGGGATAGGCAAAAATCGTAGTCAGAGGGACAGAATACAGGGTCAAAAAAACGTAGAGACAGAATAATGCACAAACCGTTACTGAGTCGCTTAGAATCGCCGAACAAGAGACGAGACCTCGCAATGAGCGTTTGAAACGCGCGCCCTTTTAAAGATGGCCGTCTCCCGGAAGCCATGGCGGCTTAGTACTCGGGTGACGGCGCTCTCTGGCGGTGCGGCGAGGAATTCGCCGCCGGCGTGACAGTTACGACGTAGTGAGTTATTACTAAAACAAATTACGTTGAACGTGAATAGTATGGTAGAAGCTACTTAGATGTGGATGAGTCTACGTAGAAGCGTGGTTTAAGATCAAACGCAAGCTTCAAGAATCAGGGACCCAGATAAGCCACACTAGCGGTACTTGCCTGTTTCTTTACGGGGGCTCACATGGGCTTACTTTATGATTTGGAGATGCCGAAGGTTGTAGGTCTGTTTAAACAGACCTCCAATTCTGTTGGTTTGAGAAAGAGTCTGGGTTGATGGGGCCATTGTGGTCATTACACAATTGTAGACTCTGTCCAGATGGTGGGCCTTTTTGCATTCCAAGGTGTCGTAATGTTTGTGGCTTTGGTGGAAGAGGGTAGAAAGAGGGGGGTAGTCAGCTATTGATGCAACTATTACGCTACAAGGATTTTTAAAGAATTTAATTGTAAATTGTGGTGGAAAATAAGCATTTGGTCAATAACAAAAGGTCAACTCAATACTTTGTAACATAACCTTTGTTGGCATAGAGGTGAAACATTTCCTGTAAGTCTTCACCAGGTTGGCACACACTGTAGCTGGTATTTTGGCCCATTCCTCCATGCAGATCTCCTCTAGAGCAGTGATATTTTAGGGCAACACGGACTTTCAACTCCCTCCACAAATTCTCTATGGGGCTGAGGTCTGGAGACTTGCTAGGCCACTCCAGGACCTTGAAATGCTTTTTACGGAGCCACTCCTTCGTTGCCCGTGCGGTGTGTTTGGGATCACTGTCATACTGGAAGCCCCAGCCACGTTCCATATTCAATGCTCTCACTGATGGAAGGAGGTTTGGGCTTAAAATCTCACAATACATGGTCATCCTGTCCTTTTTGCAGAAAAACAGCCCCAAAGCATGATGTTTCCACCCCCATGCTTCACAGTAGGTATGTTGTTCTTGGGATGCAACTCAGCATTCTTTTTCCTTCAAATTCTCCTCGTCTGGATCATCTATATGCTCTCTGGCAAACTTCTGATGGGCCTGGACCTGGATACTGGCTGAAGCAGGGGGGCACGCCTGGCTCTGCAGGATCTGAGTCCCTCTAGGCATAGTGTGTTACTGATGTAGCCTTTGTTACTTTGGTCCCAGCTCTCTGCAGGTCATTCATCAGGTCCCATCCCCACGGGATGAGATCTTGTGTGGGGCCCAAGATCGAGGGAGATTATCAGTGGTCTTGTATGCCTTCTATTTTCTTACAATTGCTTCCACAGTTGATTCACTCTTCCCAGCCTCGTGCACGTCTACAATTTTCTTCCTGGTGTCCTTCAACAGCTCTTTGGTCTTGGCCATGGTTGAGTTTGGAGTCTGACTGTTTGAGGCTGTAGACAGGTGTCTTTTATACAGATAACGAGGTCAAACAAGTGCAATTAATACAGGTAACAAGAGAAGGACAGAAGAGCTTCTTAAAGAAGAAGTTACAGGTCTGTGAGAGCCAGAAATCTTGCTTGTTTGTGTGAGACCAAATATTTATTTTCCACCATGATTTATAATTAAATTCTTTAAAAATCCTAGAATGTGATTTCCAGGATTTTTTTCTCATTTTGTTTCTCATAGTTGAAGTGTGGATATGATGAAAATTACAGACCTCTCTCATCTTTCTAACTAGGAGAACTTGCACAATCATTGGCTGACTAAAAACTTTTTTGCCCCACTGTAAATAGAGCTGAAGCACTCCTGTACTCTGAGAAAGACTTCGTCCTTAATTCTCTGACCCTTAAATCTAGGGCCAACAGAGCAACAGAAATGCATTAATAGTTCCTCTAGGGTATATCTATTAAGTTTCCTGAATTTATTGAGTTTGTTTCCTCAAACCCTATACTGTATTCCAATTTAAAGAACTAAAACAACACTGGAATGCTGTGCTTTTTGCCTTCCTACATATTCAGAGTCAAAGCAAGGTTGCCATAGCAATAGGCTCAGAAACAAAAACAGGGTTATGTGATAGTGTTTGAGGTGGAAGAGTAGACTATAAGTATAGGAAATACAATTAAACGCTCGTTTTGCCCTCTGTCCCTGCTCAGCACTTCAGGTTTTTTGGGTCAAATAGTGACTCATGCTTCAGAGTTTTCAATATTTTCTTTAGTTGTGAGCGACCTTGATACACGGTAAATATGCTGGATATTACAGCTTATATACAGGCCATTTTTTATGTTCTGTCTGACATGTCTAAGCTCGGAACTGTCCTTCTTGTTTGAGCTGATGCTTCAGCAACATTTACCATGTGAAGTAATGATTGTTATATTTAGCCCTAGTTATCAGGAGGCATGTGACAGATTGGTTAGTGCTGGCACCTCAGAGATCTGCATTTCATTTTTCAGCCTGACCTCCACCTGTGTGGAGTTTGTGGCTTCTCCCTTTGTGAGACTGGGTTTTCTCCCATATTCCAGAGATATGCTTTGGGTCAGTTAGTGTCTTTAAACTGTCCCAGTGTGAGTGAGTGTGTGTGTGTCCATGAGGCCTGCATGGATTGGCACCTTTTTGTAGGGCTGGTTCCTGTCGTGCGCTCTGTGTCGCAACCCTGAACTGGATTATGCTGGTATGTAAACGAATGGATGTATTAATGAACTCCACATATCCTGGTTGTGCTGGGATGCCAGCCCATTAGAGGTCACTGTTGCAGCACCATGGAATGATCCTTAGGGGAAGCAATCCCGGGTACCTTTGGTGGAGTGCTTGTTTATTAAACCTCTGCACCAGCTGAGTGCCAGGAAGTAAGTTAAAATGCTCAATTTCTATTAACATTTTTGCTGATGTTCTAGCTGCAACAATGCACAAGTAATTATACATATATCTTATAGTCATTCTATATAAACTAAAAAAGCAAGATTTTAATGAAATAAAAATGCTACAAACATCAATAAAAGTCTACAAAAATAAGTTCAGTTCAGCAAATCTATTTTTGTTTTTTATCTAAAAGTCAAAAAGTGGTGTATTACTTGTAATATGGACACGTCTTTAAGATAATTATTTAAACTATGCCTTTCACAGAAGTCTACAGTATGCTTTTTCTATTCTACAGTAATGCTAAAAACAAAGAAAGTGCAGTTCCTGCAGAACCTGCGAGTGTGTTGCGGCGGTGTGTGCCCCTGCGACGTGCATCAGGGACCGAGTATGTAGGTGGAAAATCGGCTGTAGTCGTTGGCCATTTGTCAATATGCATATTTCTCTGTGCTTGTGTTCTTGTTTAGTTGTGAAACGTCATCAGTCGCAACCCAAGTACTGATTCATTTCTAAGGCCGTTTCTCAATATGTGGGTGAATCCCATTTCAGGGGCTGCATCCTTCGAAGGCTGCATTTGAAGACCGATTGCGTCATAGGCTGTCCCATTCCGAAGGCTCCTTCGTATGCGGCCGAGAAATGCGTCCTTCTTTTCCCTGAATACAAAGGATACATCTGATGTATCCCTCGCGACCTACCATATCTCGAGGTGCATTGCGCCTGAGGCGAACTTGCCGATATCGGAACGGTTGGCTGAGGAATATACGTTATTTAAATGTAAGGATTTAAGAACTCGAACAGGTAAATGTTAAAAAGCAAAAGCACAACATTTTTTTGTTTTGTTTAAGGGAGCAAGGAGCAAACAGACACCTTTATTAAACTGCTTTAGGGAAAATGAACGCCAGCGCCTGCAGTGAAGCATTTCCTCCAATAATTGAAAAACCAAAAACAGCATATAAATTAAACTCAAAATTTCTGGCTCCATTGTTATAACGATTATTGCTGTTTTGTGATACGGTGCGAGCGGTGGTTCTGTGACAAAAACAGGAAATCCAATGCAGAGTAGACTGTCTCATTTCGGTTTGGTTTTCGTCGCGGTCTACCCAGCCTTCCAAGCACACACCTTCATAGACCGCGTAGACCGCGTCCTTTGAAGGATGCAGCCCCTGAAATGGGACTCACCCTGCGTCCTTCTCTGTGCTTGTGTTGTCGTGTACTTGTGAAATGTCATCAGTCGCAGCCCAAGTACTGTTTGATAAGGCTTGTGTTTGGGAAGGTTTTTATTGATGCTTAAATGCGATCGGTCCGTTGTTACATGTACATTAAACTCTTCAAATTACAGTAAAAGATCGGAGCACGTGTTCCAATACTGACAGGCTTTATACAAGATGTTTTAGGATTTTATGTAGGTGTAAAAAGCAAACCGTGTTGGCTCCATATCCAAGTACGCTGCTGTTACAATTGCAGAATAGCCGAAGTGCATCCTCCCGTCATCTGGAGAAAGTACTCGCAAGTGTAACTTCGTACTCCAAACTTAGGAAGTATGCAAGTCCGAGGCTTGGCGTACTTGGTTTTGAGAAACGGCTGTAGTGTCATTTTAACTGCATTTTATATTAATCTCTACATTGTGTCATGTCGATGTACTAAAGTGATCTAGTAATGATCAAGCCTTCAGCTGTCACGTCTTTGTTTAAACGCGCACAGAACTGAAACCCGCTACGGCGTTTAAAGATGTAAAGTGATTTAGCGCTGTCGTGTCAGATTTTGCGCTGTCGTATTAAACATATTGATGCAAATCCATACTAATGGCTCTAAAAAAAGTCGCTGTCTTTCAAAACGATGTGCTTTTGGTCTGTGGGCGTGGCCTGTGTGTGTGTGTCTCAGCGTGTGTGAAATCCTCAGAGGCGTAAAATGTCTGTGTCAGACCTCAGAAACAAACGGTCATAACTCCACAAATAATTAACCTATCGAAAATGTAGAAACAGCGAACTCACAGCTCAGGCAAATATAATGGGAGTGAATGAGAGGAGAAGAAGTACCTAGTCGTGAACAAATCGTCATAACTCGAAAAACAATTTGTTTACGGAAGAAATGCTTGGATGATTTATGAAGGGGAAGTATCTCTACCATTTGCAATTTAAATGGAGTTTCTAGGTGAAAGTATCAGGGTTTTAGACACGTTGGTTCAGTGAAAAACTGAATTAATTGCTTTTGACTTCAAGGTAGAGTGCAGCACTGTAGCAGGGGCCATAGAGAATGAATGGAGTGATTTTTAAAGAGTGATAGAAAGTGTTCAAAGAGAGCAATCTGTGCGAAACTTGACATGAGGGGTCTAGGTGAACCCAGGTCCGACCATGCCAAAGTTCATGTTTGTAGGTGAAAAGTTGACCGAGTTACGGCAGTTTAAAAAAAAAATTCCATGCACGTGAATGGGACTTTTTTTTGCAGAAATGCGAGTGTAGCGTACGAATGCAACAACATTTCTCTTAGCAAGCACACTTCTCCAGAACATCCCGGATGTTTTGGTGTTTGTCCCGTGTTGATATCTCGAAAACTGTAGGAGGAGATACTCGCAGAAATTTTGGTGGAAAACTAAAAATCGAAGAACAATAGTGTGTTGCTTGCGCAACACACTAAATATAAATAGACTTAAATAAAGAAACTTGTCAAAACATTGTTGTTGTTTTTGTTGTTGTTTTTTGTAGTCCTCCATCTATACTGCTCAAAAAAATAAAGGGAACACTTAAACAACACAATATAACTCCAAGTGTTCCCTTATTGTGTTGTTTAAGTGTTCCCTTTATTTTTTTGAGCAGTATATAACAGCTGGACAGAGAACATCTCTTCATCATCAAACTTCAAGGTCAGGATGAGATAAAATGGGCATAACGTTATCACAATAATGAATATCATCAGAAACAGGTGAGCAGATTATGGTTAAGCTCATGAAACAAAGAAGACTAACAAGAGACTAAACATTTTATACCACAGCTCAGAATAATTTTAAGCCACAATTCAACTAGCTTTTTGTCACTAAACAAGCAAAATTACATTTATTCAAGACATGCAGAGATCGAAGAAATTTTCCACAGTCAATTTGTTGCCTCTTTGCTAACAGAGGGGAGCAGAGGTGTCAGGGTTTTAGCCTGCGATCATTCAGGCTCTGAAACGTCCCAGCTGCACTGGTCTATTTATGTGTGTCAAATGCGATTGTGTGTATGTTTGTTTGTGTGTGTGTGACAAGGATGATAATATCACATTTCCTTCACTGCAACCTCAGATATTTGCCTTTGACATGCTTTCATTTTAAATTTTTATCTAAACATTGATACAGTAACCCTTGAAAGTTTGCAAACCCCCAGTTATTTTACATAAATATGATCTAAAACATGAGAAGATGTTCACAGTCCTAAAAATAAATAAAGAGTTACAGACAAAAGTATTACAAATAGTCATTTTTTTCATTAAGGAAAATAATCTAATATTACAGATATGTGAGAGGAAAAAGTATGTGAAAGTTATATCTTGTATGACCCCCTTGTGCAGCATTAACTGAAACTACATCTTACCGGTAACTGCTGATGATTGCTGCACTTGGTCTTGGAGAAATTATAGCCCATTCCTCTATAAAGAAAAGCTCAACTCAAAACATGAACTGCTCCCTTCAGGTCATTCCACAACATTTCTATTAGATTTAAGTCAAGAATTTGTCCATGAGTTCCAGTCCTCATACCGTTACTCAGACCACATCAGAGGTCTAATCCGTCTCATCCACCTTCTGGCTTGTCCATTTGCCCTTTTGCAAAAGGACAAAAGGTCCATGCAGATGGACAAGAATGTTCTTTTTCTAGAGCAGTGGCTTTCTACTTGCAACCCTGCCATGCACACCGTTGTTGTTCAGGATTCTCCTGATGGTGAAGAAGAAAGAAGCCTTTAGTTGCTTAGAAGTTACCCTGGGTTTCTGTGGGACCTCAAGGACTATTACATGCCTTACTCTTGGAATGATCTTTGTTGGTAGACCACTCCTGGGGAGGGTAACAATGGTTTGAATGTCCTCCATTTGTACACAATCTGTCTGGCTGTGGATTGTTGGAGTCCAAGCTCTTTAAAGATAATTTTGCAACTTTTTTCTGCCTAATGAATATCAACAACTCTTTGTTCATGCCATGATACAATTCCACAAATCGGACATTGATAGATCACTATTCTTCAAAACACAACAGTGCACTCACTCACACCTGATTTTCTCATTGATTGAAAGCACCTAATTGTAATTTCAACTTCTAATTAACTGCTAATTCAAAAGGTTCACCTATAGGTTCAAATTACCAAGTATGATATTATTGTCTCATTTGTTTAACTGGGTTCTCTTTATCTACTTTAAAGTCTTGTGAGAAAATCTGATTATGTTGTTGTCATATTTCTGCAGAAATATAGAAAATTCAAATGGGCTCACAGACTTTCAAGCAAGACTGTATATAAATTAATATGATTTAAATAAAAATTATTGGAAGATGAAGTATGATTAGATAGTGACTACTCAATGTTTCTTCTCCAGTGGTAAACGTATTTCTCTAAGATGGATATGCTGGCTGTGTAACAAGCAATTATTGCATGCAACATGACAGTATTACTTGTGACTTTAAAATATTCATTTATGAACAGGTTGACGTCTAAGAACACAAGGACATGGTAATAGAGAAACCTGTTTGTTAAAGATATGAGCTGCAAAGAAAGGTGTTTCTTAGTCACCGGTTGATTATCACTGTGACTCATCCTGCTTCTGTCCCTTGGAGAAATAAGGAGCTCAGATAGACCTAAAGATATGAGAGTACCAGTGAATACCAAGACTGGTACTCTCATATCTTAAAAAAAAAAAGAAAAAGTTAATGTGTTCTTTTTTGTTTTATGAATTATGATTTTCTGTTTGAGACTTTGAGTTGTACAAATTTTTTAGTGGTAGTATCACATACAGTAGTGGATTGCCATACTCTGCATCAGTTCAAACACAAACATTATGCTTAGTGTGCGCAGCCATTTTTCAAAGGTCAGATTTCTGTAAGAATTACATTGATGTTAAATTCACTAAATGGTCAGGCAGTATTGCTGTTAGTCTCCCACCAGGTGGTTGCTATGGGAATGTATACATTGCAGTGCGGTGTTATACACTACATTTACAAATGAGAAAGTGCTGTAGGCTCCCATCTATAGATACACTTTTTAAACTTGTGTGTATGGATAAACTTTTAGAACATTCAAACAAAATTAAGCAAAACAGCTGAAACACAATCAAATAAATAAATGAATGATGAACAAAACTTGAGTAGCTTAATTAGTTATCTGGTTAAATCTATATTTGAATTCTTTTCATAGATTTCAGTTTTAAACATCTATAGGATATATTTATATTGTATATGCAAACACTTGATTTATGGCGCTGTTACTCTGTGTCATTGGTGCTGATGTAATTTGGCCAAAATATAAAGGTTCTTACACTGTATGTGCAGTGGTACTTTGGTTCTCGACACATTCTGACCAGAAAAATTCTGGTTCTGGTCATTTGCATGGTACTTGGCACACTTGCTTAAACTTTTGTGAGTCAAACCGAAACACCATTTACGATTCAGTACACAGTGATTCAGCGATTAAGATTCACAATATTCGTTGCCGAGTGAAGAGCTCCGCTATTTTCATTGTGCTTTTCTTTATTTTTACATCTACAGTACTGTATTGTAGTGTTGGCGGGGCTCAAAGAAGCAACATTTGAGGCAGGAATTTTGCTCATAATACAGATTTTTATTGACGGAGTCACAGACAAATTACCAGCCCTGACAAGGACTATTTACCGGTCAGTGTGACAGGTAGGCCCAGATATAGTCAGCCAGCTCACAGCAATATTACACCACGTACATAAATGAACACATAAACACACAAGACACGCATTAGGAGATTTTCCAAGACATATTAGACACCACAAACATAAAACAATGCACACAGTCACACATAAACCCCAAAATAAAGAGACCATCGAGCCACTCGTTTGCATACTGGGACCTGGAACACCCACAGGAAAGTCGGGAATGGCAATACACAGCCCTCGCCTCAGCGGTAGCCGTCCCCAACCCCAACAGCAGCGACTCGATGGCCACCCACATAAAAAAAAAACAACCATAGCTAAAACAAAAACCCGACTCCCGCACATCTGCACCAGCACTTAGCTCATGAGTCAGCAGTGGAAATTGGGCAGGTAACAGGGAGTACACCGCTCCCTCCTCAGATGTTTGTCCGGGACTTCACAAGCCGCAACAGCTTTGGCTGAAGCACCAACCTCATGGGGTCTGTACAACGCTATACACAACGTCTGACAGATGTTGGGAGATGACACACGACTTTCTTAGTTTGACTGCAGCTTGGGGCACTGGCCTTTACGCCGACATGGGTTATCCCAATCTCCAGTGGTAAACCCTTTGTGCCTGCATTGTATGCGTGCTTCTGGCGCTTGCTTGCAACACGCTGACATTCCCTGGCTGTCCTGTGCACCACAGCCATCTGGGAACACAGATCACAAAGGTATTCACAGAATGTACCACCATTCACTTCCTCTGCAGTGGGACACCAAAGGAGAGCTCCACAGGAGAGTGCATCTTGCACCAGAACATAAGTCGGGGTGGCGTGCTTACAGTGGTCTCCTACCAAAGGCAGGTGCCTGTCCCAGTCCTGCTGGTGCTGGCTTGTGACGATAGCAGTCTGAGCTGAGAGTGTTTGGTTGAACCTCTCAACCAAGTCATCACTCTGTGGACGGAGCGGTGTGGTTTGTGTCTTGCAAATCCCGAACCACTTGCACATTTCCGCTATGATCTGGGACTTTTCAGATCACAGTTCTGCCCCTGGTCACCCTCTGGCACACCAAATCGGCAGAAGACAGTCGACTGTGGTGGCCGCAGTCTGATCGGGAACCGCATACAGCTCAGGCCATTTGGTGAAATAGCCCGGGGCACCAGCAGCTGTCACCAAGCCTACGCTCGACGGTTTCTCCCCACTGACGATACACCAGCTCATCCCATACTCGCAGCGAGTCCCACTATGAGATGTAAGCCTTTACAGCAGGACCACTTGGTGTCACATCCGACCACTCGGGCTTAGCATTCCATGTCCAACAGGGGGGGGGGGGGGGGGGGGGGGGGGGGCAAAGCTCTTCGTCACATTCCTGTGCCCTCTGTAGTGCCTCACTGTCAAGCTAGGCACACACATCCATGACCACCGCGGCATCTTACACCTTCTCCCGACCATCCACCGCTTCAGCACGCTCACATTAAGGTGCACAGCATGTAGGACTTAGACCCGCCACGACTGTGAGTAGCTCGTGCCGCATAATGCAATAGGTGTGTTTGGGCTTAGACTGGCACCGGCTGTAATAGGCGATTACACGCTCGGCACCATCCTAGACCTGGGACAACATGGTACCGATGCCATCGTTGCTGGCATCCGTGTCCACCACTAACGGACACCCGGCGCCGAGGTCAGAGAAGAAACGCAGTCTTTTCATGTGCTTTGTCCGTTAGTTCAACTTTCCAGTAACTGGAACGTAAATCCAACAAGCTGAACCACCTGGAACCAGCAACACAGTCCAGTCCATTGTTGATCCAGGGGAATCGGGTACACGTCCGGTTTAGTAACCACATTAAGCTTATGATAATCCACACAGAAACGCCAGTTGCCAGACTTCTTCTTCACCAACACTGGTGGTAAAGTCCACGGGCTGTGAGACAACTCGATAACACCCGCTGCAGCCATGTCGAGAATCATGTCCACCACAACTTATATCTTTGCCCATGGTAATCTGTGCGGGCGTGAACGTACGGGACCAGCAGTACCATTGTCGATGTAGTGCTGCAGCAGGGTTGTACGCGAGCAGTCCTTCTCACTTGCTGCAAAGATATGGGTAGACTCCACAAGTAAATCCCACAGTTCTCACCCTTGCGAGCCCATAAGTGAAAGCAGAAACTTAATGCTACGAAAATCAGGCTGCAGTTAGCTTAGAAGCTATGCTAGCATCTTGAGTTCATCAATAGAGGAAGCGCTGCTTTCACTTTTCACTTTCATGCCATTACTCACTAAATTGCATGAGATTTTTTAACACTTTATTATAAAATAAGCTTTGTGTTAATTATTTTGGCCAAATGTACTATAGGGTTAATGTGTTTTAAACACTGACTTACTTATCATTGGCTCCGCTATGTTTCTATATAGTATAGGCCGCTCTATCAAACACTCATTTAGCTCATAAAACATACATTTAACTTATGATAGTCAGAACATATACACATTATAAATCAGGGAGCACCTGAATAATACAACTCCATTAATGCATATAACGCATTATAAAGTGTGGATTTTCTGGGGATCTGGAACAGATAAATTCAATTTACATTATTCCTTATGGGAAAAATTTGCTCAGTACTTGTCATTTTCAGTTTTCGATAAACCTTCTAGAGCAAATTAACAACGAGAACCGAGGTACCTCTGTATATACTTTTATTAGGAACACTATTCTAATATTGGGTAAGTATTCCCTTTATTCTCGAAATAGCCTCAACTCTTTATGGCATAGATTCCACAATATGTTGGAAACATTCTTAGAGATTCTGATCCATGTTGAGGTGATTGAATCACGAAGTTCAGGGTCACATTCATGCTACCACCCTCCTGTTCTACCACATCCAAAAGATGTTCTACTGGATTCAAATCCACTGAATGGGAAGACCACTCAGAGACACTGAACCTCATTGTCATGTTCATGAAACTAGTTTGAGAACACATTTACTTTGTGACATGATATGCTGATGTCACCATTAGAAGCAATGAAGATATTAAATTAAATTAAGAGATGCACATGGTCAGCTACAATACTCAAATAGTTTGTAACATTCAAGTGATGACTGGCATTAACAGGGCCCAAAGTGTTCCAGAAAACTTTGCCCACACCGGTACACCACTTCCATTAACATGGACTGTTGACACAAGGCAGGTTGCTGTCATGGATTCAAGCTGTTTGTGCCAAATTCTGACTCTAATAAATGTGTGCCTGGACTACATTTTTTTCAGTCTTCAAGTGTCCAGTTTTGGTGATCCTGTGATCACTTTGAAACCCAGAGTAGTCTTCTGCTGCTGTAACCCATTAACCTCAAGGTTCGGCATGTTTCTGCTCACCACAATTAACCAAAGTTATCGTAGCCTTTTTGTTAACTCAAATCAGTCTGACCGCTCTCCATTTACCTCTGTCATCATCAAGGCATTTCTGTCTGCAGCACTACCACTCAATGGTTGTTTTCTTTATTGCTCCTTTCTGAACAAACTCTATGGACCATTGTGTCTGTGATGCTCAGGAGATCACAAGTTATTGAAATACTTAAACCAGCACTCAAGCCACAGTGAAAATCACTAAGGTCACACGTTTCCCCATTACCCATGGTTGATGTGAATATCATCCTAAGCTGCTTTCCCATATTTGTATGATTTTATGCTTTGCACTGCTGCCACACTATTGGCTGAACAGATAATTGCAGGAATGTGTAGGTGTAAGGTGTTCCTAATAAAGTGTTCAGTGAGAGTATACAGTGGGGCAAAAATGTATTTAGTCAGCCACTGATTGTGCAAGTTCTCCTACTTAGAAAGATGAGAGAGGTCTGTTATTTTCATCATAGGTACACTTCAACTATGAGAGACAAAATGAGAAAACAAATCCAGGAAATCACATTGTAAGACTTTAAGAATTTAATTGTAAATCATGGTGGAAAATAAGTATTTGGTTACCCACTAACAAGCAAGATTTCTGGCACTCATAAACCTGTAAATTCTTATTTAAGAATCTCTTCTGTCCTCCACTAATTACCTGTATTAATGGCACCTGTTTGACCTCGTTATCTGTATAAAAGACACCTGTCCACAGTCTCAAACAGTCAGACTCCAAACTCAACCATGGCCAAGACCAAAGAGCTGAAGGTGAAGGACACCAGGAAGAAAATTGTAGACCTGCAACAGGCTGTGAAGAGTGAATCTACAATAGGCAAGCAGGTTGATGTGAATAAATAAACTGTGGGAGCAATTGTAAGAAAATTGAAGACATACAAGACCATTGATAATCTCCCTTGATCTGGGGCCCCACGGAAGATCTCATCCCATGGGGTCAAAATGATCATGAGAACGGTGAGCAAAAATCCCAGAACTACATGGAGGGACCTGATGAATGATCTGCAGAAAGCTGGGACCAAAGTAACAAGGCTACCATCAGTAACACACTACGCCAAGAGGGACTCAGATCCTGCAGTGCCAGCCGTGCCCCCCTGCTTGAGCCAGTACATGCCCAGGTCCATCTGAAGTTTGCCAGAGAGAATATGGATGATCCAGAAGAAGATTGGGAGAATATCATGTGGTCAGATGACACCAAAATATGAACTTTTTGATAAAAACTCAACTCGTCGTGTTTGGAGGAATAAGAATGCTGAGTTGCGCTATACCTACTGTGAAGCATGGGGGTGGAAACCTCATGCTTTGGGGTTCTTTTTCTGCACAGGAGACAGGACGACTGATCCGTGTTAAGGGAAGAATGAACGGGCCATGTATTGTGAGATTTTAAGCCAAAACCTCCTTCTATCAGTGAGAGCATTGAAGATGGAACATGACTGGGTCTTGCAGCATGACAATGTTCCCAAACACAACGCTCGGGGAACGAAGGAGTGGCACCGTAAAAAACATTTCAAGGTTCTGGAGTGGCCTAGCCAGTTTCCAGACCTCAACCCCATAAAAAATTTGTGAAGGGATTTGAAGGTCCGTGTTGTCCAGCGACAGCCCTAAAACATCACTGCTCTAGAGGAGCAGTGGAGAGTATGGAGGAATGGGCCAAAATACCAGCTACAGTGTGTGCCAACATGGTGAAGACGTTTGATCACTGTCATTGCCAACAAAGGTTATCATTTATTGAGAATTGAGTTAAACTTTTGTTATTGACCAAATACTTATTTTCCACCAAAATTTACAATTAAATTATTTAAAAATTCTACAATTTCATGGATTTTTCTTTCACATTTTGTCTCTCATAGTTGAAGTGTACCTATGATGAAAATTACAGACCTCTCTCATCTTTCTAAGTAGGAGAACTTGCACAATCAGTGGCTGACTAAATACTTTTTTGCCCCACTGTACATGTCACACTTTCATACTGCAATTGTTTTGCAATACACCACCACTGATTTTAGTTTATTTATATAATATCTTTAAAAATAGACTTATCATAAAGCCGTTTATGTGAAAAGACGACTAGACCCGTAATGAGCAGCCAGAGTCACCAGTGGAAGAAAAAGTTCCCTGACATGCATAAGAAAGAAACGTTGAGAGGAATGAGGTTTAATAATGAATCCATACTCCTATAGGTTGGACCAGACAACAGATCTAAAGTTAAGACTTAAGGATCACTGTTTGGAAGAAAACCAAACAGTATTTGTGTATTAGACATCAGGGGGCATATTCATAAAGATTGTAACAATACTCTTAGGGAGCCCATAACTTCTAGCTAGGAGTTTTAACTTGAGAGTGATTCAGAAGTGTTCTGAAAGTATCTCTGAGCAAGGAGAAGACAAAAACTTTTATCTCATTGAGGAGGCGTGGTTAGACCCGGTTGCTAGGTTCTTTTGAAGACTGTGATTGGTTATCAAACCCGTCACTCAGTCTCTCACTCTCTCTATCACACACACACACACACACGTACACACACACACACACACACACTTAATTAGGGAAATACTGTATAGCCTCTTATACGCCATTTTTTTAACAGTTTATTTACTATGTTGGTAAATTTGTAGTCTACTTAATCTATTGGATCGCCTATGAACTGGAGGAAACTTGTTTCTACTCTTTTCAGGTGCAATAGCAGCCAAGTATAATCTATTTAACTGGTGGGATCAGCTCATATGTAACATTCATTGCTGGCATTGTTACTGCTGGGTAGGAGATGTGAGCACATCTCTAATAAGGTCAACCACAAACATTATTCGTGAGCAATCTAATTGGTTACGTTTGATTAACTCACTGTTATTCAGTGTTTGGAGAACATTTCTTCTGCTTCGTCATCTTTCTGCCTCTGCTTAAGAGAACTCCTAAGCCTCCTAAATATCCTCCTCCCTATTCCTAACAGTTTTTCACTTTAGGAGCTCTTTTAGGGGTTAAGATGTTTTAGGAAGAACTTTTATCTTTACTAGGATCTACTCCTAAGATTGAGAGAGCAATACCCACAGCTCTCTCAATTTTTCCTAGAATTCCGTCACTAGGAGCTACTCTTAGCACTAATAATATGAATACAGCTTCTGATGATCTGTCTTCAATAAAACAGGTTTGCTGAACTGTAACATTTTATAGTGACTGCAGCAGATCTTGGAAGTGAGTCTGGGTGTCCAGGTGATTCAATGCAGCACATAGTGCAGGTGGCTCCAGATTAAGTGAGCTGAATTAGTTAAAATGGTGCAAACAACAGCAGGCCAATGGCCTCTTTCCACATCAGACTGGACCAAGGTAAAATACATGTAGTTTAATTCACAGAATTCCAAAATACATGTAGTACAATGCACCCCTGCGATTGTTGCCTGAATTAATTACCAGTGTGTCAATGGGTTGGGGTGTTAAGTCTGTTTTCAGGCTATGAATACATAGTTGCACCTTTTCCTCTCCACAGAGGCTCTAATAATAGAGGCTTGAATTATTTGTAATTTGGACCAAAGATAGGTTTAAAATCACACAGCTCTGGAAAGATATTGCTATGAGAGAATGTAAAAAAATAATTAACACAGTGAAACAGAGGTTTTTTTTCAGTTTTTTGCTGTGTCCTGCACTGGTGGGGACTTTTTCTGGAAAGAATACTAGGTTTACCTTCTTAGTGATTATACTAATGACTGATAACTCATGTTTTCACGCAGACTCCATAGACTTTGCTTCTTGTTTGAGTTCAGCTTTCAAGTTGGGGAGGGGCATTACCAAGCTATCCTTCCAAGCTCTTTCATCTTGAGTGGACCAAAACATTTTGCTATTTGGAAATCTTTGATCTGAGGCCGTTTAATGAACCCATGCCCTTAGGGCTGGTGAGAGCTCCCCTTGGTCAATGACCCTACACTGGAGCCCTGTTTGCACTCCAGTTCCTGCTTCATAATTCTCCTCTACAAAATTTTATTTACATTACAGTTGGACATATAAAGGTGTCTTATTTGGCTTGTTTGTTTGTTTGGGCTGACTTTGTTGCATTTGTGAGTGGCAGTAAGGTTCGCTCAACAGAAGTCACCAAAGCTCAAAGGAGAACTTTTGATATTTTTGTCTATATGGTATGGTTTTTAGCTTTTAGCACAAATTTAGCTGCTGCTGATTTACGATGGTCTGCTGACCAGACATTACGATAGTCACATAGTCTTATTATGTTAATGTAATAAAAATATAAAGGGTATTTTCAAAAGAAACCTGTGTGCAAACGATAGTGTGTGCTGAAAACACGAGTGGAACGCTACCATCTACACAGCATCAGAAGCCTAAACTTTTATCACTCCCTTGGGCATGGCACTTGTAGGGTTAAGCAGAGTACAGACTTTTCAAATCTGTCCATTTCAAATCTCTGCTTGGCACCAAAAGTGTCTTTACACAACACAGACTGTAACATACAGTCTTAGTTATCCACGTAGTTAATGCAAAGTAAATCCATACTAATTTAAAATAAATGACATAACTTTGGTCATTAAAATGAACAGACACTGATGGAATGGTCATTATATGGTGCTTACCTGTCTTGCTTTAACTTTTTTTTTTGCTTTTACTGAGGAAGTCATAAAGGATCTAAAAAAGAAAAACTGTGGCAGTTCTACAGTTGTTACGTACATATGTCACACTTCATCTTCATGGCCATGCTGTGTCCCAAAAGTATGTCCACTATCCCAAACAACTACTTTTGTCTCCTGTGTTCTTCTCAAATCCTACATGAGAAACCACTTCTGCACTTTTTCCTCTAACATTCTGAAACAGGCCCAGCAATAGGTCACCTTGACTACACTTAAACTGCACTGTCATGAGAAATATGTCTTTACACAGTCTATTTTCACCTAAGGGCATAAGGCAGACCCTACAGCAGCTGTGCTGCTACATGAATTCACTCACATGTCACTGCCTATTTCTCTATTGAGTCTTTTTACTTTGTAGTTATAGGACATCCTTTCAGAGTGCACATAATTCAAGCTAAGAGCCTTTCTACATTAAACCCAAGTAATGCACTACTTGTAGTCCTGGTACACGTTTTAGATGACCCCCAGTGACCATCCTGCTCTCACTCTCAACACTGAAGGTTCTTTATTCTCCTCATGCTCTGCCTGTAGGGACAGTATCTCTGCTCATTTAGTGGCACTTCCAGCACACAGCAAAGTCTGCAAGATAAGGGCTATGCCTGAAGTAACTCAAAGTACTTTAGAGTATGAATATGAAGATACATAATGAACATACAGTGGTGCTTGAAAGTTTGTGAACCCTTTAGAATTTTCTATATTTCTGCATAAATATGACTTAAAACATCATCAGATTTTCACACAAGTAGATAAAGTGAACCCAGTTAAACAAACGAGACAAAAATATTATATTTGGTCATTTATTGATTGAGGAAAATGATCCAAAATTACATATTAGTGAGTGGCAAAAGTATGTGAACCTTTGCTTTCAGTATCTAGTGTGACCCCATTCCTCCATACAGAACAGCTTCAACTCTGGGATGTTGGTGGGTTTCCTCACATTATCTGCTCGCTTCAGGTCCTTCCACAACATTTCAATTGGGTTAAGGTCAGGACTTTGACTTGGCCATTCCAAAACATTAACTTTATTCTTCTTTAATCATTCTTTGGTAGAACGACTTGTGCGCTTAGGGTCGTTGTCTTGCTGCATGACCCACCTTCTCTTGAGATTTAGAGACATTTTCCTTTAGAATTCTCTGATATAATTCAGAATTCATTGTTCCATCAATGATGGCAAGCCTTCCTGGTCCGGATGCAGGAAAACAGACCCAAACCATGATACTACCACCACCATGTTTCACAGATGGGATAAGGTTCTCATGTTGGAATGCAGTGTTTTCCTTTCTCCAAACATAATGCTTTTCTTTTAAACGAAAAGTTCTATTTTGGTCTCATCCGTCCACAAAACATTCTTCCAATAGCCTTCTGGCTTGTCCACGTGATCTTTAGCAAACTGCAGACGAGCAGCAATGTTCTTTTTGGAGAGCAGTGGCTTTCTCCTTGCAACCCCATCATGCACATGGTGTTGTTCAGTGTTCTTTTGATGGTAGTCTCATGAACATTAACATTAGGCAAGGTGAGAGAGGCTTTCAGTTCCTTAGAAGTTACCCTGGGGTTCTTTGTGACCTCGCCAACTATTACATGCCTTGCTCTTGGAGTGATCTTTGTTGGTCAATCACTCCTGAGGAGGGTAACAATGGTTTTGAATTTCCTCCATTTGTACACAATCTGTCTGACTGTTGATTGGTGGAGTCCAAACTCTTTAGAGATGGTTTTGTAACCTTTTCCAGTCTGATGAGCATCAACAACTCTTTTCTGAGGTCCTCAGAAATCTCCTTTGTTCGTGCCATGATACACTTCCACAAACAGGTGTTGTTAATAGCAGACTTTGATAGATCCCTGCTCTTTAAATAAAACAGGGTGTCCACTGACACCTGATTGTCATCCCATTGATTGAAAACACCTGACTCTAATTTCACCTTCATATTAATTGGTAATCCTAGAGGTTCACATACTTTTGCTATGTTCACTACTTTTAGGACTTGTGTGAAAATCTGATGATGTTTTAGATCATATTTATGCAGAAATATAGAAAATTCTAAAGGGTTCACAAACTTTCAAGCACCACTGTACAGTGTATCACAAAATTGAGTACACCCCTCACATTTCTGCAGATATTTAAGTATATCTTTTCATGGGACAACACTGACAAAATGACACTTTGACACAATGAAAAGTAGTCTGTGTGCAGCTCATATAACAGTGTAAATTTATTCTTCCCTCAAAATAACTCAATATACAGCCATTAATGTCTAAATCACCGGCAACAAAGTGAGTACACCCCTTAGTAAAGTTCCTGAAGTGTCAATATTTTGGGTGGTCACCATTATTTTCCAGAACTGCCTTAACTCTCCTGGGCACGGAGTTTACCAGAGCTTCACAGGTTGCCACTTGAATGTTTTTCCACTCCTCCATGACGACATCACAGAGCTGGTGGATATTCGAGACTTTGCGCTCCTCCACCTTCCGCTTGAGGATGCCCCAAAGATGTTCGATTGGGTTTAGGTCTGGAGACATGCTTGGCCAGTCCATCACCTTTACCCTCAGCATCTTCAATAAAGCTGTGATCGTCTTAGAGGTGTGTTTGGGGTCACTATCATGCTGGAACAATGCCCTGCCACCCAGTTTCCGGAGGGAGGGGATCATGCTCTGCTTCAGTATTTCACAATACATATTGGAGTTCGTGTGTCCCTCAATGAAATCCCCAACACCTGCTGCGCTTATGAAACCCCAGACCATGGCATTCCCACCACCATGCTTGACTGTAGGGATGACACACTTATCTTTGTACTCCTCACCTGATTTCCGCCACACATTCTTGAGACCATCTGAACCAAACAAATTAATCTTGGTCTCATCAGACCATAAGATATGGTTCCAGTAATCCATGTCCTTTGTAGACATGTCTTCAGCAAACTGTTTGCGGGTTTTCTTGTGTACAGACTTCAGAAGAGGATTCCTTCTGGGATGACAGCCATGCAGACCAATTTGATGTAGTGTGCGGCGTATGGTCTGAGCACTGACAGGCTGACCCCCCACCTCTTCAATCTCTGCAGCAATGCTGACAGCACTCCTGCGCCTACCTTTCAAAGACAGCATTTAGATGTGACGTTGAGCACTCAGCTTCTTTGGACGACCAACGCGAAGTCTGTTCTGGGTGGACCCTGCTCTTTTAAAACGCTGGATGATCTTGGCCACTGTGCTGCAGCTCAGTTTGAGGGTGTTGGCAATCTTCTTATAGCCTTGGCCATCTTCATGTAGCACAACAATTCGTCTCTTAAGATCCTCAGAGACTTCTTTGTCATGAGGTGCCATGTTGGAACATTCAGTGACCAGTATTAGAGAGTGTGAGCTGTACTACAAAATTGAACACACCTGCTCCCTATGCACACCTGAGACCTAGTAACACTAACGAGTCACATGACATTTTGGAGGAAAAATGACAAGCAGTGCTCAAGTGCTCAAGCCAGTGCTTTGGACATTTAGGGGTGTAGTCTCGAAGGGGTGTACTCACTTTTGTTGCCAGTGGTTTAGACATTAATGGCTGTATATTGAGTTATTCTGAGGGAAGAATAATTTACACTGTTATATAAGCTGCACACAGACTACTTTTCATTGTGTCAAAGTGTCATTTTGTCAGTGCTGTCCCATGAAAAGATATACTTAAATATCTGCAGAAATGTGAGGGGTGTACTCACTTTTGTCATACACTGTATATAAATACATTGACATATATCAATATATCTATACATGTGAAATTATATAGATATATTTAAGTTGCTTGCAGATTAAAACAGATTAAGAACTGGAATGGCAATTTGACAATACAATGGTGCTTTAAGGTTTATGAAACCTATAGAATTATCTGTATTATCGTTTACATAGAACCCAAAAGAAAAGCTTTAAAAGTATTACACTTGCTCATTTATTCATTGAGGAAAATGTTACTAGTATGTGAGTGGCAAAAGTATGAGAACCCCATGATTGGCAGTTAATTTGAAGCTGAAATTAGAGTCAGGTGTTTTCAACCAATTATGTGTGAGATGGCACACTGTTTTATTTAAAGAACAAAGAGCTTTCAAAGTCTGATTGTTTCACATTGCCTTCTGTGAAACAGGATGTTGAAGGAAATGGACGTTGACCAGACATTACCACAGTCACACAGTAGTTTAGATACTTTACACATAGAGTTTTATTTTAAACATAAAATAATGAATTAAAATACAACATGAAAACATTTAGTACTGTAGTGTACTGTACAATACAAAAATTCATATCTTTGGTCAAATTTTAATCACTTTTAAACACCATTAATGAAAATGAATGAATCTTTGACATTTTTGCTTTCAAGACTGCAACACTCTTTTCTGACAGCAAGTGTCACAAGAGTATGATTGTACTAGTTTTCTGTCTTTCAGACATAAATTAAGAGTTACATGAGACAGATTTTTATTTATTATTATTATAATTATGATTTTTATTTATTATTCTTCTAATTCTTAGGACCTTGGATATAGGGCATGGATAGGTAGGAATCTTATGTAATGGATGTTACAAATAGTGTAAGTGAATGTTAGTGTCCAAGTGTCCGAGTGTACTGCTCTCAAGTATAGAGCGAATAATCAGGTGACCTCAGTAGAGTCCTGTATAAGTGCAAGGGTACAGAGTGACTGTGTGTAGGTGTTTATTTGCGTAGGATGCATGTTACTGGGGTTTTATTACTTGTTTAAAGTCTGCATGGCCTGAGCAAAGAAACTCCTGCTTAGCCTCTCAGTCCTAGCCCTGATAGAGCGGAGACATTTCCCAGAGGGTAGCCACTGAAAAAGATTAGGTTTAGGTTGGCTAATTATCTTGATAATCTTATTAGCTGATGACCTGTAACACCTGGAGTGAATGTCCTGTAGACTGGGCAGTGTGGTCCTGGTGATACACTTGGTGCATCAGATTTTCATGTCCTGTAAACTGCAATTTCCATACCAGGCAGTGATACTCCCAGAAAGAACAGATACTATTGTTGTAGTGAAGAACATTTTCTACAATGTTTTGGATAGCTTGAATTTTCTCAGCTGCTTGAGGTGATACAAGTGCTGCCCTGTGTTCTTCACCAGAGTGGTGATGGGTGTGGTCCAAGTCAGGTCTTCAGAGATGTGGACTCCAAGAAACTTAGAACTGTTCACTCTCTCTTCCTGGGTTCCTTGGTCTTTATAGACATTAATCCCTGTCAGACCCAGTGGTCCCTGTTCTTTTCCAGGTTTCAGTTTACCGTCTCTTTTCATCCTGGTTACAAGATCCTCAAAGCTGATGCCTTCACCCTGTCCTCCATACACTTGCCAGAGAACTGCCTGGGCCTTTAACCACTCTCCAGGACCATGCCATCCTGGCCATCTCAATCAACAATTGGTAAAAAAAAAAGTGTGTGTGCCCAAATCCTTCCAGAACTGCTTCATTACCTGTGCCTATTTGTTTCCATGCTCTGGACACCCCAAGGAAAACCAAAACTCAGCAACTGTCCTGCTGAAACTATTAGCTGCCTACATCCACCAGTTTGTTTCCACCTCTGTATGGAAGGTATTTATGGACAAACAAGATAACTGTGAGCCTGACATCCAGGTATTTATTCCCAAAGTAATGTCCAATCTGAGCACTCCCTGTCAGGATCTGTGCTGTGCCCCAATTTTGCGTTCTGAATGTGGGTGAGTGGACTTCATCGCCCACAATCCCCTGCCGGACTCAAGATGGCCGGCTGATCAAACGCCGGCTGTTTCTTCCGCTAGTCCCTTTTCCGAGCCCGATGCGTGCTCCAGTCCTGTAAATGAGCTAGCACGATGTAGTCCCATTTGTGTGCTTGCTAGCCTTGTGTCCACTTAGTCTTGGGTCGGGGCTGTTTGAGCCGCTTAGCCCTCTGTCAGGGTCGTTTGAGCCACTTAGTTTTGTATCTGGACCTTTAGAGCCACTTAGTTCCGTGTTTGGGCCGTTAGAGCCACTTAGTCCCATGTGTAGGACTAGAACTCCCTGTAACCCAGTATCTGAGCATGTTTGCTCAGTATTTGAGTATATTAACTCAACCTTTGAGCAGGTTAGCCCTGTATTTGGTCACACTAGCTCAGTACCTGAGCCATTAGCACCCGCTAGCTCAGTACCTGAGCTGTTAGCGCCCGCTAGCTCAGTTTCTGATCCGCTAGCATCCAATAACTTTGTACTTGAGCCTCTAGCGCCCGATAACCTGATACTTGAGCATGTTAACTCCATCCCTGAATGCACTGGCCATGTTCCTGTGCATGTGAGCTCTGTGTCTGACTCCGTTTCCGTGTTAGTCGTGCCTCTCAACCCTGTAGATGCGCTGTTAGCATCAGGTCACTTCGGTTCTGAGCACGCCGTGTTTGTTAACTTTGAATCCATCGTGCAACTAAGCCCCGTTCCCGAGTCAGGTGCACTATCTCGTTCTGTGTCCGAGTTCATGGTGCCCCCTAATCCCAGACCTGGTCATGTCTGCTCTGGATCAGTACATGTGGCGCCATAGACAGTTGCAGCTAGGGCGTTAGCACCCGTGCCAGCACCGAGGTCCGTTCCAGTTCCGGTTCCGGCACCGAGGCCGAGGTAGTCCGTTCCAGTGCCAGCATCAAGGCTTGTTCCAGTTCCTGTGCCAGCATCAAGGCTTGTTCCAGTTCCTGTGCCAGTCCTGGAGGCCGTTTGTTCCCGAGAGGCCTTCCTAGAGGCCGTCCGCTTCGGAAAGGCCATCCCGGGGGCCGTCCAGTCCAGCCAGGCCATCCCGGGGGCCGTCCAGTCCAGAGGCGCCGTCCTGGGGGCCGTCGAGTTCTGAGAGGCCGTCCCAGGGGTCCGCCGAGTTCTCCACATTCCAGAGGTGCCGTCCCAGAGGTCCCATGTTCCAGTGGGGTCTTCCCAGAGGTCCCCTGTTCTAGTGGGGCCTTCCCAGAGGTCCCGTGTTCCAGTGGGGGCCTCTCCAGAGGTGTCTGAGTTCTGAGGACGGACTCCTGCCCCTGTTTTTGCGTTCTGTTTTTCCGATTGTGGACGAGCGGACTTCATTGCCCACAATCCCCTGCGGGACTCAAGATGGCCGGCTGATTAAACGCCGGCTGTTTCTTGTTTTATTTTGGACTTTTGATTCGTTGTTTTGGACCAATTGCTGCCACATGCAGCCTGGATTCCGTCTATTTAAGCTCCTCGGTTTCCTGGTTGCATTGCGATAGCATTGTCTTAGTTTATCGAGTGTTGCGTTTTTCTTGTCTGGTCTTGTCATGCCATGTTTGTTTACCTTGCGTTCGGCTCCCAAACCTGGTTTTATTTGTTAGTTGTGTTTCACCTTAGTTCTGTTGTTTGTTTGTTTGATTTATTGTTAATAAATTTGTTACTGGAGTCCTGGATAAATTTGTTACTGGAGCACATGACTCCTTGAATCACACTTACACTGGTCTTACTCCATTTTAAAGAGTGCTGGGATTCAGTTCCCTGTTTGCTCCCTGTGACCTGTCACCCAGAGAATTTGACAGTACTCTTGCTTACACAGTTCATCGACTCTTCGAATCACACTGGTGAGCCTAAGGCTTGAAGTGTCTTGTTGACTGGTAGAGATGTGACCCTGAGGAAGGCTGCTGGGTTCATACAGGCCTTCTATATGGAAAACCCTGACTGTTCAGGCCCTTGGCAATGTGATTGCACTGCAGCCTCACACATCTCTGACGCAACCTCTGGACTGTCTTGATTTACTGTAAACTGATTACACACACTGGTCCTTCATCAGCTGTTTATTTTCACAGACATTAAAAAAAAAAAAACACTCTCACACACATGCATTGTGACGTTTCCTAATTGTTACTCAGTGTTTATTCACAACTTCACAAATTGTACTTCCTGTGAATGAACTGTGTTTTTTGGATTTTTGTGTTTTGGATTTTCTGTCTGATTGGATTTACAGTCCTGGTATTGACTCTGGACTGGGTTTTGACTTCGCTTTGCTCTGCTCTCCTGTGCCCTAATTTTTAATAAAACTGTTTTTAATGGCTTTCTGCATTTGCCTCCCATTTCTGCCAGTTTTGACATCATGCTGGTTGACATTTTTGTGACAGATCAACAGATGTTTACATCTTCACTCATTTTCCAGACCACTGTGGATATGTTCAGATGAGTGCTCAAATCGAATTGTGAGTGTGAATGGCATTTACCTACAATAATCAGTACAGCATCTTTCTTTTCTTAAGTTCTGAAATAATATAATAAGCGTCATAAAATATTATTAGTTACACTGAGACTGAGGGATTTTTTTCAGCACATTTACTTTTCTAGCTGAAGTAGATATTGAGAATACATAGTCTAATTTAACAAGCAAACATATATGTAAGATTTTCCGAGAAAATTGGCTGCATACCAACATATGTACTATTAGGATAGGGCTTACAGGACAGAATACTGCACTAGACAAATGCACGCTTGTGTTTTGCTATAAAAATTGAAAAGCACAATGGACAAAACAAAATGAGTTGTGCTTTTCTCTATACCTCTTTTTTGACTATACACTTTTTACAGCAGTGCATGTATGGAAATAACCAAGAGTATATTCTTCCTTAAGATCAAGCTGATAAAGTCCAGATTTTATGGACAAGGCTTCTCCCCAACTGTTTTCCTCTCTCCATATTTTCTTTCAACATCATGATTCATATTTCTGAAGCTTGGGTTGTCAGATTCAGTGTATCATTTTCCTTTTTTCTGTGAAAATATGTCCTTGAGATTATCATCACTTTGGTGTTGAAGTGGAGGAGTTGGACTGAATGGAATGCTGGACTGAAATGAATGTAGGTGTCAAGGGCACAGATTTCATGTATGAGTTAACGCTGAATGAAAAGAATCAGTGTTTAGAAAGAAGGCTAGTGTGTGTGTAGGTAACAACATTATTTCAAATTTTATGATGATAACAATTAATAAAAAGTTAATGCTGCACAATCAGTTGCATTGAAACTCATTTTAATAAGTAACTTTACTGTGGTTTGTTTATATATATAAAAATTTGACCTATGACACTTCCGGGTGGACCTCTGCCAAGATGGCGGCATAGGCTGATTTGCGCCCCTCACAGATCCAATTAACTGATAATATTCTCGTTCACATCATGACTTTCGAGTTTTTAGGAAGAGGATGGAGTTATTAGATAAAAGGCCAGCTGAGGAATCGCCTTCTCAGTCTCCAGCTGCCTCGCCATCTAAATCTGCTAAGAAGAAAGCTCGGAGAGCCCTTTTGCTACTGAGCCAACTGAACTCAGGAAATATGACACACCGATCTTGGAGAAGCTCCTGGCTCATATAGAAGAACTTACTGTTGCAATAAACAATTTGTTTCTGGCTGAGTGTTCTGACTGAACTTGCTGCAGCTGTTAAGGTAATTCGGGCGGACAAGGACTCCATACAGCAATGGTTGAGCACAGTTGAATCAACTTTGTCTAACGTGGGGGCCTCGTTGCAGTCCCTCAACAAACGTACTGACATCATACAGGCAGCACTGCGCCAAAAGAGGACAACTGTTACTGAAATGACCAGTGACCTGGCGAAACTTCAGGCAAAATTGACGTAGATGGAGAACAGAAGTTGCCGTTCAAACCTGCGCATCATAGGACTTCCGGAGGAATTGGAAGGAGATGACCCAATTGTGTTTCTACAGAAAAGCCTACCCGTGTGGCTGTCTGCCCTTAATGGCCGGGTGTTCAAGATAGAATGTGCTCACTGAGTTTACAACGATTGTTCTGTCTCCACTGCACGGCCTTTCACACTGATCTTCAAGCTCCTGCGATACAACGACCAGCAACATATTTTGGCGGCATATAGAAAGGCTGGAGTTCCTCTTTTGCATGGTCAAGCCAAGCTCCTCATCTTCCCGGATTACTCCAATGCTACAGCTGCTAGCCGAAAGGCCTGTGCAGCCAGCTTATCATCTCTGAAGCAGAAAGGATCGGAGACCTTCCTCATCTACCCGGCCAAACTTAAGGTATGGCTTAATGGAGAGAAACAGGTTTTTGCAAGACCGGAAGAGGTGCAGGCATTCTTACAGAGTTTAAATATGTAACTGTGCTTTTTCCCGTGTTTTTGGTGCTTTTATTTTTTGAGGCAGATAGAGATAGATAATTTCTTTCTGCTTGAATTGATTCCTTTGGTCAATCTGACTCATTTAGCTTAAGCGAGCAGAGCGGACGACACTGACTCACTTAAGTGATTACTTTAGTATCCAGATCCTATTTCGCTCAATGAACGGGAATTTTCTCTTGCTGGACTATCATTGGTAGGTTGTGTTTCATCTGCTTTTCACTTCTCAATACCATACCGAGTCTTTTTTGGATCTCTGGGGGGCTCTATCTTGACAGAGAGTCCAAGAAGCTAAAGTAGTTGTAGTTGCCAACTAGGGTTTTTGTTTTTTCGCTCTCTCTCTGTTTTTTTTAGGGTTTGTTCTAACACACACACTAGATGTTTCTCTTTCATAGTACCATCACCTCTCAGTCCTGTTTTCCAAATACTGTATCTATGTGCTGCCATGATTATTGGTGTGCCTATTTAAATGCCAAGTCATAATGTTTTATCTTGGAATGTTCGGGGGTTAAATGTACAGTTGAAAAGGGTCAAATATTTGGAATTTCTCCGGCGGAAAGCAATAGGCATTGCTGTTATTCAAGAAACTCATCTGACAAATTCAGATGTGCATAGATTTCAGAATGGGCATTATAAAGTACTGTAGTTGCAAGATCCTCCGCGTTAAACAAAACAAAAGGGGTCGCTATTGTACTTAACAGGAAACTGAGGCTTAACTTATTGGATTCGTGCTCAGACACAGATGGAAGATTCTGTTGTACAATCTGATCATTTAATGCAATTCATTTTTGTTTTTTTGTTTTTTTCAGTTTATGCCCCTAACTCTTTGGATACATCCTTTCTTTTTTGAATGACATTAATGTTGTTGACCCATAAATAATCCTAATGGCAAGGACTACACCTTCTTTTCTTCTCGTCATAAATCATATTCCAGAATTGGATCAGTAATGTAATCAATACGTTGATTCTCCCTATTCTTATTTCCGACCATTCCCCACCATTCATGCTGTCCTTTGCTATTGTCCCACCCACTGCCTTACAAAGGAGGTGGTATTTCAATATCTTTCTTCTGCAAAATTCAGATTTTCTGAATTATATAAAGAGTTAAGTAAAATTCTTTATAGAAATCAATGGCCAGACAGAGACCAATTCACAAATTTTATGGGAAGCCACAAAGTGTCATATAAGAGGTCATTGCATTCGTTCGCCTCTCACCTATCTAAGGTACAGTCGACAAAGATTCGCAATCTGGAATCCCATATTGGTTAGCTGGAGTCCAGTCAGAGGTGGTTGCTTTTTCAGCAAGATAGTGCAAAAGCCCTTGACATCCTGAGATCAGAGTACAGGACAATAGTTACTCAGCGAGCTGAGTTTTTACTGCTCAAGACCAGGCAAAAGTATTATGAAAACTTAGACAAACTGAGTAGGCTACTAGCAGTTAATTTAAAACACTCAGAGCAGCTTGCGCCCATCGAGGTAATACAGCACATGGGCACGTTAATTACGAACCCTAAAGACATCAATGGTGCCTTTTGCGATTTCTATGCGCAATTGTATAGATCAGATCATTTAAACAATCTTTACGAAGCAGACGCCTTCTAAGGGAGCTTGACTGCCATCCTTAGCGCCTGCACAGATTAGAGCTCTGGAGGCTCCAATTTCAGTAGAGGAACTAAAGAATGCAGTATCTTCCTTGAAGCTAAGTCACCCGATCCAGATGGCATTCCCCCGGAACTGCTACTGGAGCTTTGGGATTTAATTGCACCTATTTTTGTAGACACCATTGATTATGCATTGGAAACGGGTTCATTTCACAGGGACCAAAACACAGCCTTGATATCCCTGTTGCTTAAAAAGGGGAAAGATCCTTTAGAATGTGAGACCTACAGACCGATTTCCTTAATTAATTCAGATCTTAAAACATACACAAAGGTGTTATCTTAGTAATCTCTGATTTGGTTCATCATGAACAAACGTGTTTTATTCCGGGGCAACTGGCTGCAGTCAACCTGCGCAGGCTGACTCAGATTGTAGATCAGGGCCATCTTGTACAGGTGCCCTGTGGTATTATGTCTTTAGATGCCTACAAGGCTTTTGACCGCCTGGAATGGGGATTGCTATTGGCTGTTTTAAAATGATTCGGTTTTGGTCCCCGGTTTATTTATATGATTCAAACCTTATGTGCCAACCCCTCCGCGATCATGCAAACAGGGTCAGGTGTTTTGCGATCGTTTCCTATAGAAATGGGCAGCAAAAAGGGCTGCCCCCTTTCCCCGGGCTTATTTGTTCTTTCACTGGAACCGCCGGAGCAGGCTATTCGGCAAAGTTTGGTCATTACTCCTATTTCAGTCAAAAATTCTCATCATGTAATCTCATTGTATACGGACGATGTTTTACTTTATCTTTCCAACCCCGAACGATCAGTCTCTCAGGTACTATTGTTACTTGAGAAGTTTGGTTCATTTTCTGGTCATAAATTTAATTGGGCCAAGTCCTTGCTGCTGCCATTGAAAACGGATTCTCTCTCTTTCACTCTCTCTCTCTTTCTCTCTCTCTCTCTCACTCTCTCACTCTCTCTGGAGTTTAAATATTTAGGGAAAAAGATACTTCGTAAAACAAATTTGATGTGCTCTCAAAATTACCAGGGTCTTTTGGGTAGAATTAAAGAGGATTTTAAACGTTGGGCTGGGTTACATTGTTCTCTTCATGGTAGAATTTATGTTGTTAAAATGAATATCCTTCCCCGTGTTTCATTTTTGTTTTCACTGATTCCTCTTGCTCCCCCTGTGGGATTTTTCAAAGAATTAGATAGGGAATGTAGAAGTTCATCTGGAATGCTAAAAAACTTAGAATTTTCTTCTTTACTCTTCAACGTTCGAAGTCTCAGGGTGGATTGGCTGTCCCTCATTTTAAGTTGTACTATCTGTCTTTTCAGGTAGCTTTCTTGCGAACATGGTTTAACTCCACCTCCAAAACAGTGTGGCGTGAGTTGGAAAGCAAACTTGTTAAGCCCTTGAGGCTGGAAGATCTATCTTATGCCAGAATTAAGCTGAAAGCAGCCACATTGAATCTGGGCAATGTTATTAGTAAATCTTTGGAGGTATGGTCTCAGGTTAACAAATATTTGGACCTTAAATTTCACAGAAACTCCCCGATCTGGTTAAATAACTTTGTTGTCCAGAGGCAAACCCTTTGTTTTTCTCCCGTGGGCTAAAGCCAATATTTTTGTTTTGAAGGATCTTTACAGTGAGGAAAGGCTCAAACTTTTCAATGACTTAAAAGACTCCCATTCGATCCCAGGTTCTTCTTATTTCTTATATCTCAGACTCGAGAATATGGTGTCCCTTGGAACGCCCCTTTGGAAACACATCCTCTGTTGAATTTATATAAGCATACTCCTACCTCCTGTGGACTAGTCTCTAAAATCTACAAGCTTATTTCTAATACTAAACAAACACTTGGGGTGGCGAAAGTCTGGAGTCCGGATCTATTAGTTAATGAAAAGGAACTGGATTGTGATCGAATTTGGGGGGATATATTCGCTTCCTCCAGGAATCTTGCCCACCAACACACAGATTTTCTATCTCACCACACCGTGTGTTCCAGATTCAACTTTTTGCAGACAAATTATGTCATAAATGTTCTTCAGGTGTTATTGGTACATATTTTCATGTTTTCTGGCGATGTCCCCCAGTTAAACGACTTTTACAGTGTCCTTGCTATGTTCTCTGCTGGAGCAGGATCTTCCTATGTCACCAACTGTGTTTTTGCTCAGTGATGACACTGGTGTGGACGAAAATATTTGCGAAAGGAAAGTAATGATGGCCGCTGGTACTACAGCCAAGAAGATTATTTTAAAATTCTGGGCTGAGTCTGATCTACTCTCGAAGTCTGTGTTTCTGAATTTATTCTTGGACATTTTATTGTTAAAGCGGGCCATTGCCATGTTACACCATGCCAGAGCTGCCACTATCTCTTTGTGGTCTAACAGTATTGATTTTGTGAGAGGTGAGTTATAACGAGGTTGAGACATGTTTGTGTGCGATTTGTGCGTGTGTTTGATTTTGTGTTAAAAAACAAAAATATATTCACAAAAAAATAATAATAATAAAAAAAATTTTTTTTTTTATTTACCCATAAAATTTACATATATTGTACCAAAACAGTGAAAAAGGGAGTCTAAAGTTGCAAAAATGCAACTCTTTGAAATTGCATGAGTCAATTCATTTTTAATAATTAATAAATTGTACTATATTTGTATTCCATGAAATATAATCAGATTAATCCAGGTTTGTAGTCAGACATTGCTATTTCAGAAAACATATTTTCACAACCATGGGTTGGCACTATTATTCACAATTGGCCAATGTGGCTCAGGGTTTCATTCCAACCAAGCAGAAGCTACACCTGATATGACTCATCAGCTGTTCAAAGACTTAGGCCAACTGATAAAACAAGTAAACCTTCTTAATGGTTGAGAATTAAAACATGCAGCCACACTTGCCATTTCTGTACATAATTTGTACAGAGATTGTCTTATTAAACCAATTGTCTAATTCTGGCTTTCAGAAATGCTTTAGTATCCATATCGGCTTGCATATGTAGAGTTGTTCTTATATGGTTTTTAGAAATGTTTGACTGATTGCACAAACACCCTGTTCTTACCTCTTAGGGACTAGGTTTTAAACAGTGTGTTGTAAAAAGATTAATGACAGACCATAAACACTTAAGAATAGCAGACTGTGTGCTGCTTATAGGACGTGTGTGCTTTTTTCTATTTTTATGTATGACACATCCAATTTCATCTTAATTTGATCAAATGCAATATTTGATTTGGATAAATCATTTGCTTAGAGGTTCACATAATTGCTCAGTCAGGGCTGCAACAGAGTAAAACAGAGTGCAACAGATTACAGTGGTTGTTGCATTATTAGTTTAGTCAGAAAAGTTTTTATTTTTATTTTTATTATTATTACTTTGATTTCTGCATAAAATCACCATGTATGTAATAAATCTGAAAATTGTTGTTGGTGGGCCAAACTTGAATTTAGTTCTGTAAACTTTGTATTTAGACTAAATTTCATATATTTCTTCAGTTTTAAACAATTACTAAATTACTGTATAATAAGATATAAAAACCTGTGTTTTAACTCTGGATGTTGTGGCTTTAAACATCTGGTCACCTCAACAGTCATTCAACACTGCTGCTCCATGAGCAGAGGTGGAAGACCGCTTTTAAGAGCAGAAGTCATTCACTCGAAAGCTCACTACCTTACCACTCATGTACTTGCTTGCTCATTAACACATGTTTGGACTAGAGACTGTTCTTGTTGGGGTTTGCTTCTTGCTTCTTGGCTGCATTGCTACACGCTACCTCTTGTTTCCCATAACTTATTGCAGCCTTCAGTTTGTTATTCTTTTTCAGTTCTAACGCTGGTTTATTTTCCATATCGTTTTTGTACCTGCTACTCATCATACCTCCATAACAGCCCTAGACTGTAGACAGTTGTTTCCGGTTCCCACGCCATAGTTATTTTCTGTTTGGGAGAAAACTTTTGCCAGCTCTGTTTCCTCCCCAGCTAGTTCCTATTCCAGCTGCCGTTCCCTTTTTCCAGACACTCCTCCTGCCTGTCCTTTCCTCGGTTTGTGGAAGCTGCTTCACGCTGCCGCCGCACTCCTGCTGGTTTTCCGATTTCCGTTCCTGGCCTCCTGGGTTTGACGCCGCTCACACACCTCATCAGATGGCATACTTTCAATAAATTCTTTGTTTATTGCTACGTCATTGTTGTAGTCAGTCTGTTGATCTGCATATTGAGTTCCCTGAATTTTCTAGTTTGCGATCCTAGATCCCACATAACAGGATACTCTGGTCACCATGGAACCATGGAACAGTTCAGCAGGTGGCTAGCCCATTACAGGGTTGGCATGGCCCTGGATCGCCAGCAAGCTTGGCTGCAACAACATGACAAACTACTCACCACTGTCTACTTAATCAGCAGGTCTCCAGTCTTAATTCCAAAATTAACCAGCTGCTTATTGCTCCTCCTCAGAGCCCGCCGCTTGCTGCCGGGAACCAGACACCTACCACCGCGGGTGGCCTTCAGGACACATCTCTCCCTCTAAACACCCTGACTGGGCCGCCACCACCACCAGCTGCCACCCTGGGCCACCCTGGGCCACCCTTCACGCCCCTACTGGCTTGGATCTCATGCCCATCACCCATCCCGAATCCTTTGCTGGTGACTTGACTAAGTGCCAAGGGTTTCTTCTGCAGTGCAGGCTGGTGTTCCAGCAGCGTCCCTCGGACTTTGTCTTCGATGCCAGTAAGGTTGTGTACATTATCAGCCTCCTTCAGGGTAGGGCCCTAACATGGGCTGAGGCTGTACTCTCTCAAAGGAGCTTTGAGGACTTCTTGTACGGCAACTTCGTTCAGCGGCTCAGGATGGTATTCGACCACCCTAGCCATGGTGAAGCGGCATTGAGTCACCTCATCAGCCTCTGACAAAGCTTCCGTTTGGTCTCGAACTATGGTGTGGAGTTCTGGTTGCTGGCTGTGGTCTCCAGTTGGAATGACCCCGCCTTGCACGGGCCTTTCTGGTCGGGGCTTTCCAAGCGCATCAAGGATGAGCTTGTGGTCCATAATGATCCTGCTGAACTTCAGGTGTTGGTAGACCTGGCCGTCCACCTGGACTGACATATTATCGCATGTAGGTTGGAGAGGGCCTCATGTCCAGTACAGGTGGTCCCATCTCCCCGCATCAGACCAGCTGTGGGACTCTGAACCCATGCAGCTGGGCCATACCCGTCTCTCCCCTGCCGAGCGCTTTCGACGGAGAACAAGGAGGTTATGTATGTACTGCGGCCAGCTGGGCCACGCCATTGACTCTTGTGCTGTGCGGCCAAAAGAGTCAGCTCGTCAGGAAAACTGGGGTTCCTTACGAGCCCAAGGAACAATTCCCCGCCTCGCAACAACCCCTTTCTCACTCTGCCGCCCACCTTACATCTGCAGGGGGTCTCCCGCATGGTCAAAACCCTCGTGGATTCAGGGGATGAGGAGAATCTGATCGACGAGGACCTGGTGGCCCAGCTCGGCACCCGGATGGAGACTTTGGAGGTCCCTGCTCAGGCCTAAGCGTTGGATGGCCGACTCCTGGCCACATTCACTCACCATATGCAGGCCATATCGCTCATCCTGTCCGGAAACCACTGGGAGATCCTCTCCTGTGGTTCTCGGCCATCCTGGCCTCCAAGGTCCTCTCCCACACTTCTCAGCCCCAAGATTGCCCGATCTCTCCCAAGTGCCCAGGCTATATCATGATCTATGGTGGGTGTTCAGCAAGGACCACGCCAGGTGCCTGCCACCACACCGGCCGTATGACTGCGCCATTGACCTGCTCCCTGGAGCCTCATTCGGCCTTCCTCCTCACCCCTGGGGGCCGGTTTCTTCTTCGTGACTAAGAAGGATGGCTCCCGCCAGCCCTGCATCGATTACCGTGGCCTGAACAACATTTCTCGGTGGAACCGCTACCCTCTCCCTCTGCTCAGTTTGGCCTTCGACCTCCTCCAGAGAGCAACATTCTTCAAAAAGTTGGATTTGCGAAGCACCTACCACCTGGTTTGCATTCGGGAGGGGGACGAGTGGAAGACGTCCTTCAACACACCACTAGGTCACTTTGAGTACCTGGTAATTCACTTTGGCTTGGCCATCTTCCAGGCTAACCGCTTACTGGAAAACAGGCTCTTCGTCAAGGCTGAGAAGTATGAGTTCCATGTGGAAACCGTCACCTTCCTCAGCTTTGTTATTCAGATGGGGAGCATCAAGGTTGACCCTAGCGAGGTCCATGCCATCACAGAATGGCCCAGACCCCCAGAGCGGAAGGTGCTTCAACACTTTCTGGGCTTTGCGAATTTCTACCGCCGCTTCATCCAGGACTACAGCAAGGTTGCGGCCCCCCTTACACAGCTCACGTCCATGAAGACCCCCACAGGTGGACCACGGAAGCCAACCAAACCAGATCAAGAAGCTGTTCACCTCAGCTACGGTCCTCACTTAACCCGTTCCCAGCCAGCAGTTCATCGTGGAGGTTGATGCCTCAGACATGGGGCATGGGGGGGCCATCCTGTCAAAATGTGTAGCACCAGACAACCATCTGCTCCCCTGTGCCTTCTTCTCTAAGCAGTTGTCACCTGCGGAATGCAATTACGACGTGGGCAACCAAGAACTCCTGGTGGTCAAGCTGGCCCTCGAGGAGTAGAGGCATTGGCTAGAGGGTGCTTCTTCAGCGCCACTTCTGGTGGCCTTCCATGGTCGCTGATACTTGGGAATTCATGGCAGCCTGCCCCACCTGTGCCCACAACAAGGTCTCGCATCAGCCCCCCACGGGCTTCCTTCTACCTCTTCCCACACCTGGACATTCCTGGTCACACATCTCGGCTGACTTCGACGGGAACACCGTAATCCTCACTGTCGTGGATCGTTTCTCCAAAGCGGTTCGTCTCTTCACTCTACCCAAGCTCCCTTCGGCCTTGGAGACGGCTGCCTTGCTGTTCGACCAAGTGTTCAAGACCCACGGCATCCCTAAGGACAATGTGTCGGACAGGGGGCCCCAGTTAGTCTCACAGGTGTGGAAGTCATTCTGCTAGGCCCTCGAGACCACGGTGAGCCTTACCTCTGGCTTCCACCTACAGTCTAACGGGCAGGCCGAGCGGGACAAAAATCAAGGCCACTCTGCGGTGTTTAACTACCAAGGACCCTACCAAGTGGAGCTCGCAGTTGGCGTGGGCGGAGTATGCGCACAACTCCCTGACTAACTCCGCCACGGGCCCTTCCCCTTTTAAAGCCTCTCTGGGTTACATGCTGCCCCTCTTCCTGGATCAGGACCCCACGTAGCGGTCCCATCAGTCACCCACCACCTTTGAACGCTCCGTCAACTGCCGCCAAAGACCAGGCCCACCATCACTCCTGGCCAATGTGTCTGGCTCTCAGCATGCAACATCCCACTCTGCGTCGAGTCCAGGAAGCTGGTGGTCCGCTTTATTGGTCCCTTTACAGTTAATAAGGTCTTCTGTTCGTCTTGACCTTCTTAAACACATGCGTATTCACCTGACCTTTCAGATCTCACAGGTTAAACCGGTCGTTTCCTCTGACCTTAGCCCTCCGGCTGACCCCCCACCACTCGCCTGGGTCATCGATGGCAATTAAGTGTTCACAGTCTGCCGCCTCCTCGATGTCCGCTGCCAGGGCCATGAGGTGAAATACCTCGACTGGGAGGGTTATGACCCCGAGGAATGTTCTTGGGACCCTCGCTCTGCCATATACGACAAATCTCTCATCCGTGACTTCCACAGGGACAACCCTGATATGCCCCGTCAATCACCCGGAGTTGATTCTTTTCATTTTCCGAGTGCAGCATGTATGTGTTTGTGTTTGCTTCCACAGCAATCAATTGACTCTCACTTCTCCTCCTACTCCTCACCTGTTTATCATTCCATCATCAATCATTTTCTACAAGTACGCCGATCGATCGCCAAGACACTGCCAGATTATCTCTGTATAAACCCGGTACTGGCTCTCACTCTGGCTAATAGCTTAGCATTTAGCTTAGCAGTTAGCTTCCTGGTTGCATTGCTACGCTCTACCTCTTGTTTCCCATAACTTATTGCAGCCTTCAGTTTGTTACTCTTTTTCAGCTCTTTCATGCTGGTTTATTTTCCATATCATTTTTGTACCTGCTACTCATCATACCTCCATCATACCTCCATTACAGCCCTAGACTGGATGGAGTGGATGGTAGCGTTCCACTCGTGTTGTCAGTGTTATCCTTGACCCATTTGCATATACCTGTAGTTTGCAATGCACTTTTCTTGCTAAAACATTTCAGTAGCCTGTGTAGACAATGTAACTATGGTCACAGAACATAATGCAGACTTTAAATAGCACATACCTGTATTGGAAAATAGGTTTGCATTTATACATTGCTTAATGCTAGAAGGCTACATTAAATACACATTAAAATAAACAAAACAGTACTACTATGTCAAGGAGTGTAGGGCTAACAAACAACAATGTAGTTCAACAGTGGCCCTGTTGTCTTGGTACTGATGATCTTAAAAAATAAGCATTAATGATTAGCATTACCCAACAACAAAAGCATTTCAACGGTGTAATTTGAGTTGTCTGTCTCTGAATCCCGGCACTTGGCAGAGAGACTAGAATTATATTTATAATTATGAATACAGACTCGAGCAGTGTCATATTCATGCTATTTACTGCACATAATTTATTTTCTTCAAGGCGTAACGGATGAAAGGTTTTTAGCTCAGTGAATGTTATTCAGTCTTTGGCATTGCTGAGTTCACTGTGAACTTTTTTGACATCTCCTTCTTGTCTGCCTGCATATGTGGCTGATGTTCCATCATGTCTCTAATTTGTCCACCATAGATCTTGGACTTGCTCACAAGGATATTTGAATTCCATCCCTGCTGCACTTCTTAGATTTCCATTAACTGATTCAGCTTTCAGAGATTTGGACTTACAGTGTTCATAGCTAAGGACTATTCAGTGTACATCTGTCCTAAGTAAGACAGAACTGAAAAAACACATGGACAGATTAGCTATGTGCTAAAGTTTTCCCACTTTGTTCAGTATACAAATAAATGCTAATTCATGCTAAGCTAGGCTCTGATCGAGGACTATTCGTTCTTTCTCACTGGCAGATTTTCTAGCTTTCTCCAGAGTGCCTGCATTAATTGCTGTATTGGTATTGCTCAGCCTTGAGTCTGTCAAAAGTTCCTTTTCATGGTGCAGCAAACATTTTTCAATTAACTCCCATTTACAGACACATTCAAACCGTCAGAATGTTCCCGTCAATACCAGACTTGTCTCCCAGTAACCTTTGAGAGTTTGTGCATAATCTTTCTTGTCAGTGAGTGATAACACTGAAATGGTGAGGAGGAGGTAGAGAACCATTTCTTCCTTAGCTGCTATTTGCTAGTTGCACACCAGCTCAAGGCTAAACAACAAATGGAATCTGAAAAGAAGAGTGTAACCACGGGGACACACTGTGCAATAATAACTACACCTAGAACCATGAAACATCTTAATTATTCATTAGCCTAAAATGTCCAACACAGTTTAATATACGATATGCCATTATTGTTCTTTAGAGTAAAGATTTATCATCGGGGTTTGGACTCAAGGTTTAATGATGATTAATGTCAGTATTAATGTACAGTAATATGTTTAAAGGTTTGTGTTTGTTCAATGCTTAGTATTTCAAAGCTTGCCACCACCTATTGAAAGGAGCCTATATATGTTCACTGAGCATTTTATTAGGAACACCTGCATTCCTACTCACATTCAATATATACAGTGGGGCAAAATAGTACTGTCAGCCACTGATTGTGCAAGTTCTCCTACTTAGAAAGATGAGAGAGGTCTGTAATTTTCATCATAGGTACACTTCAACTATGAGAGACAAAATGAGAAAAAAAAAATCCAGCAAATCAACATTGAAGTGAAAGATTTTTGAAAGAATTTTAATTTGTTAAATTATGGTGGAAAATAAGTGTTTGGTCAATTATTTTGGTTCAACTCAATACTTTGTAAAATAACCATTGTTTGGTAATGACAAGAGGTCAAACATTTCCTGTAAGTCCTCACCAGGTTTTGCACACACTGTAGCTGGTATTTTGGCCCCAGTTCTCTCCATGCAAATCTCCTCTATAGAGCAGTGATGTTTTATGGCAACACGGACCCCCCCCCCCCCTTCAACCTATCCATCACTTTCCACACAATTCTCTATGGGGTTGAGGTCTGGACGATCTGGCTAGGCCACTCCAGGACCTTGTGAAATGCTTTTTTACGGAGCCACTCCACGCCGCGATACTTGTTGCAGAGGAGGGAGAAACCTAAGAACCCATCCGGAACCCCGATTGCTGCACGAGCGGTGTGTTTTGGGATCATTGTCATGCTGAAAGACCCGCCATGTTCCATCTTATCTTCATTGCTAGAAATCACTCGATGAGAAAGAGGTGTTGGCTGTAGAAAATCTCACGATACATGGCCCCCATCATTCTTCCTTAACACGGATCAGTCGTCCTGTCTCCCCTCTGGCAGAAAAACAGCTCCCAAAGCATGATGTTTCCACCCCCACGCTTCACAGTAGGTATGGTGCAAAACTCAGCATCCTTCTTCCTCCAAACACGCGCGAGTTGAGCTTTTACCAAAAAAAAGTTCTATTTTGGTTTCAATCTGACCACATGGATATTCTCCCCAATCTTCTTCGGGATCATCCATATGCTCTATGGCAAACTTCAGACAGGGCCTGGACATGTACTGGCTTAAGCAGGGGACACGCCTGGCACTGCAGGATCTGAGTCCCTCGCTCGTGGTAGTGTGTTACTGATGGGTAGCCTTGTTTACTTTGGTTCCAGCTCTCTGCAGGTCATTCATATCAGGTCTTCTCCAGGTAGTGTTCTGGGATTTTTGCTCACTTTTCTCATGATCATTTTGACGACCCCACAGGATGAGATCTTGCATGGGGCCCCAGATCGAGGGAGATTATCAATGGTCTTGTACGTCATACAATTGCTCCCACAGTTGATTTATTCACACCAACTTGCTTGCGTATTGTAGATTCACTCTTCCCAGCCTGCTGCAGGTCTACAATTTTCGGCCTGGTGTCCTTTGACAGCTCTTTGGTCTTGAGTTTGGAGTCTGACTGTTTGAGGCTGTGGAGGTGTCTTTTATACAGATAACGAGGTCAAACTGGTACCATTAATACAGGTAACGAGTGGAGGACAGAAGAGTTTCTTATAGAAAAAGTTATAGGTAGGTGAGAGCCAGAAATCTTGCTTGTTTGTGGGTGACCAAATACTTATTTTTCACCATGATTTACAATAAAATTATTTTAAAATCTTATAATGTGATTTCCTGGATTTTTTTCTCATTTTGTCTCTCATAGTTGAAGTGTACCTATGATGAAAATTACAAACCTCTCTCATCTTTCTAATTAGGAGAACTTGCACAATCAGTGGCTGACTAAATACTTTTTTGCCCCACTGTATGTTATGCAGCGGACTTGCGCAAATGAAATAAAACAAAATTCATGTTGTCCTCAATAATTCTACACTACATACCCCATAATGACAAAATGAAAACAGAATTTTACATTTTTCTGCAAATTTATTAATAGCTGTTATTAGCTCAAAAATCTGACTAGCTCAACCATCAGGTCAACCATCACCATAGCACTCCAACAATCTGGACCTCATAGCGGATTGTTCAATCTTTTCATCAGACCAGAGAATCTTGTTTCTTGCACCCTGAGAGTCTTCGTGGTGCTTTTTTGCAAACTCAAGGTGGGCTTTCATGTATCATTCACTGAGGAGAGGATTCTTTCTCGCCACCCTACCATAAAGCCCTGATTTCTGGAGTGCTGCAGTGGTGGTGGACCTTCTGGAAGTTTCTCCCAACTGCACACAGGATCTTTGGTCACCTCTCTTAGCAAGTCCCTCCTCCCCTGATTACTTAGTTTGGTGAAGCGGCCAGCTCTAGGAAGAGTATATATATATATATATATATATACACATACACACACACACACACACACACACGCACACACACACATGCGCACACACACACATGCGCACACACACACATGCGCACACACACACATGCGCACACACACACATGCGCACACACACACACACACACACACGTTCCCTGGTGGTCAAAACTGACATTGCCCAAATTGGGATTGATTAAACCGACATGTGCTTGGTTTTTAAAAACCCCAGCGGGACCTGAGCCAACTGCAGGTTATAGGCTTCCAATAGTCTGACAACCTTTTTACTTTGGACTTTTCAGTAAATCAGAATTAAAAGGCCCACAGTGACTCTGTGTCATTCAAAAATATTTAAGTAGCTCTATTGTTAAGCTGAAATGCCCTCCTATTGATTTGAGGTATATACATACATACACAAATTAATCCCTGTGTGTTGAAATGTTATGCTTTATGTGCCCTTTCAAAACAAGAAAAACTAACTACTGGAAAAAATAACTGTAGTAAAACCAACGTAGACAGGTTAGAATGATAGTTTAAAAACTTGACACAAATGCAGCTGATTTTGAATGTAAGGCTAATGTAAACATATAAGATACAGACAGATGAGCAAATCAGTGCTTATATACAAAGAGTTGCGTCGTGCCACATATTGGAAATTTTTTCAGGAAAACAACTGAGAAATTTCATTATACTGTATATGCAATTTTTTGTAAGTTTATTTATACTTTACGCATAGAGATGAAGAATGACTGCTTAAACATTCATTTCCAGTTCTATATTTAACCAGCATCTGCAGTTTAGGCAATGGTGTACAGTCATTAACTACAAAGCATGCCAAAGCTTACCTTGGAGATCTGTTGTCAGCAGGAAACTCACTCCAGTTATTTTGTTGTCTTCAAAAGTCTGCCTTCCAGACACAAGGCAATTTCTACCTAAAGTCTCAGGTGACAGCAAACGTATCAAAGACAATCTGCAAATTTTAGGGATGTCAGCAGAAAGGTCTCCCCATTCTGTCATCCTACAAAAAAGAAAAATCAGCATTCCTACAAAGGTTAAAACAACCAGTCCTTCCCATTTAAAGGCTTTAATTAAACCATGTACCTCGTACCCTTCAAGGCCATGTAAGCGCATATATATATATATATATGTACATGTACATGTACAAGTGGGCAAAAAAGTATTTAGTCAGCCACTGCAAGTTCTCCTACTTAGAAAGATGAGAGAGGTCTGTAATTTTCATCTTAGGTATGCTTCATATTTGAGCGACAAAATGAGACAAAAAATCCAGGAAATCACATTGTAGGATTTTTTAATTATTTAATTGCAAATCATGGTGGAATGCAACTTCTTCTTTAAGAAGCTCTTCTGTGCATTTTTTAATGGCACTTGTTTGACCTCGTTATCTGTATAAAAGACACCTGTCCACAGCCTCAAACAGTCAGACTCCAAACTCAACCATGGCTAAGACCAAAAGAGCTGTCGAATGACACCAGGAAAAAAATGGAAGACCTGCACCAGGCTGGGAAGAGTGAATCTACAATAGGCAACCAGGTTGGTGTCAATAAATCAACTTTGGGAGCAACTGTAAGAAAATGGAAGACATACAAGACCATTGATAATCTCCCTCGATCTGGGGCCCCACGCAAGATCTCATCTCATGCGGTCAAAATGATCATGAGAACGGTGAGCAAAAATTCCAGAACTACACGGAGGGACCTGATGAATGACCCGCAGAGAGCTGGGACCAACGTAACAAGGCTACCATCAGTAACACACTACACCAAGAGAGACTCAGATCCTGCAGTGCCAAGCGTGTCCCCCTGTTAGGGTTCGGTGAAGGGATGAGCAGGCGAATGCAGGATTCCAGAAAGCAAGGCTTGTTTATTAACGATAACGGTAATTAAAATAAATGATAACAATAAAGGTATCCAAAAACGGAAGAACAAAAACCTGGCACGGGAGCCGAACAAAAGCAGGTCCAAACTTAATTAGAATGACGTGACAAGACGAGGCTGAACATAGCTTAGCACATAACATAACATAACATAAAAACATACCAAACATGACGTGAAGTGCATACGAACACTGGACTGTAGAAGAGATAATGCTACCGCAACGCAATCGAGAAACTGACGAGCTTAAGTAGAAAGAATCCCAGCTGCGTACGGTAGGAGTTAGTCCCACAAACCAATGAATAGTCCCTAAACAAAACGAGGATCAGCAGCGAGTTTAATCCACAGCCATATTAGTCCCATTTTTGGGGACGATGAAATCCCGCTCGCCCACACCCGCAAAAACAAAAACACAGACCGGGGGCAGGACACGAATCCTAACACCCCCTGCTTAAGCCAGTACATGTCCAGGCCCATCTGAAGTTTGCCAGAGAGCATATGGATGATCCAGAAGAAGACTGGGAGAATATCATGTGGTCAGATGAAACTAAAGTAGAACTTTTTGGTAAAAACTCAACTGAAGGAAGAAGAATTCTGAGTTGCATCTGCATTTGCAACAGAATGGTACCTCGGCACTCGACCACTCTTCTGGAACTCTGGTCGAGTGCCAATCAGTTCGAGTCCTAAGCAGTTTTTTTGGCATAAGAAATAATAATTTTTTGGCATGATCATAAATGGATTTCGGTCGAGGATCGAAATGTTTGAGCATGGAGAAGTTTGAGAGCTGAGGTACCACTTTATCTAAGAAGAAATCCATGTTCTTGTAACAAAGACACATTTCGACTCCAAGCAGAATGCTTTGGTCAGAAGGACAATTTTTAATGTCCCATTCTGACATAAGAGTTCTCAGTCCTTTTGAACACTCCTCCCATAATGGACATGATCAAGTTTCACTTCTCCAGCTTCATCTATGAAGTTGAAAAACGTTTTTTGTCAGGAGCATAGGTTTTTATGTAATTATGGCAAGATGTCCAGTATGTCAGTTTCATAGGAAGGAGCAGCTTCGTGTTTCTTGTCTGGTGGCTCATAGTTGCAGCCAAATTCATATCCAACTCTTCATCCGCACTTTGTGTGGATTTTATTGTAAGTGTTGCAAAAGCTCATTTGTGGGCATTAGGTATGGGATGCTTTTGAAAGCTGGGGAATTTGTTAGAATTAGGTGGTAGAGTGGTACTTAAAGTAGATTTGGCTTTTTCCCCTCCCTGCTTTGCATTTAGCCTGTCTCTACCTGTCCTTTTTGCATCTTTTCTTCACTTGCTAAGCTGAACGATTTTTTTTTTTTCAGCCAGTCAATCAGTTTTGTTTCTCCTTCTCTTTCTTTGAGCTTGTAAGCATGCTACTCGCCGGCTTGCATCACCTTCCTTTATATTTCCTGCACTTCTATGTAGTAGATTTGGGCGGCACGGTGGCTCGGTGGGTAGCATCACCGCCTCACAGCAAGAAGGTCCTGGGTTCAATCCCAGGGTGGAGCAGCCTGGGTCCTCCCCGTGTGTGCATGAGTTTACTCCGGGTACTCCGGTTTCCTCCCACAGTCCAAAGACATGCATGTTAGGTTAATTGATTACACTAAATTGACATTGACTTGAGTGTATATATATTTGTATGTATGTGTGTGATAATTTTCATGATTTTAGTTTATAAATCATTGGTTGTTCAGATCAGAAACTTGAGTTAAATATATCATATAGCAGATGAACACAGTGATATTTGAGAAGTGAAATGAAGTTTATAGGGATTTACAGAAAAAGTGTGCATGTAAATTATTCAAACAAAAATTAGGCAGGTGCATTAAATTTGGGCACCCCAACAGGAAAAATTAACATCAATATTTAGTAGATCCTCATTTTGTAGAAATAACAGCCGCTAAACGCTTCCTACAGCTTCCAGTCTGGATTCTGGTTGAAGGTGCTTTGGACCATTCTTCTTTAGAAACATCTCCAGTTCAGTCATCTTTGATGGTTTCCAAGCATGGACAGCCCACATTTTCAGTAATATTCATGTCTGGGGACTGAGATGGCCATTCCAGAACGTTGTACTGGTTCCTCTGCATGAATGCCTTAGTAGATTATGAGCAGGGTTTGGGGTCGTTGGCCTCGGTGCAACTTTGTCACTGATTCTTGAACATTGTTCTTAAGAATCTGGAGATATTAACTGGAATCCATGCGACCCTCAATTTTAACAAGATTCCTAGTACCTGCACTGGCCACACAGTCCCGCGGGCATTATGGAACCGCCACCAAATTTTACTGTGGGTAGCAAGTGTTTGTCTTGGGATGCTGTGTTCCTTTTCCGCTCCTTGTTATGTCCAAATAACTCAATTTTATTTCATCAGTACACAGCACTTTTATTCAAAATGAAGCTGGAATGTCCAAATGTGCTGTAGCACACCTCAGTGACTCCTGTTTGTGGCGGGTGTCTGCAGAAAAAAGGCTTCTTCTGCATTACTCGTCCCATACAGGCTCTCCCTTGTGCAAAGTGCGATGTATAGTTGAACGATGAACCAGTGACACCATCTGCAGCAAGATGAGGTTGTAGGTCTTTGGAGGTGGTTCTGTGGCTTGACTATGACTGTTCTCACCATCCTTTGCCTCTGCCTATCAGAGATTTTTTCTTGGTCTGCCACTTCGGAGTTCCTAAAAAAACTTAGACTAGAACTGTGCCTGTGGTCTTCCATTGCCTCACTATGTTCCTCACAGTGGAAACTGACAGCTGAAATCTCTGAGAGAGCTTTTCCCTTTCCCTGAACCATGATGTTGAACAACCTTTGTTTTCAGGCCATTTGAGAGTTGTTTTGAGGCTCCCATATTGCCACTCTTCAGAGAAGATGCAAAGAGGAGAAAAACTTCCAATTGGCCACCTTAACCCTTTATCATAGTTGGACTCACTTGTGTATGTAGATCAAGGGTCAGTGAGCTTACAAAACATATTTTGTGTTCCAATAATAGTGCTAAAGGTATTCAAAATGACAAGGATGCCCAAATTTATTGCACGTGCCTAATTTTGTTTGAATAATTTACTGTACACTTTCTGTAAAACCTATAAACTTAATTTCACTTCTCAAATATCACAGTGTTCATCTGCTATATAATATATTTACCTGAAATTGCTGAGCTGGACAACCAATGATTTATAAAGAAAAATCGTGAAAATTATCAGGGGTGCCCAAACTTTTTCATACGACTGTATATATGTGACTTGTCTTGAGGAACCTTGTGCATTGATGTGACCTTGTGTGTGTCGCTGAACATGGCAACTGATGCTGATAGCGACGTTAAACAAATCAATAAATAAACAAACAAAAAATGTAGTAGATTTAGGCATCTGAAATATGAAACACATGAATAAAACATACTTTGAATAAAATGCTGTTAGCTTAGGTCATTTGGAACTTTTTGTAAACTGCCCAAGTACTGTCCATTTTGTGTTGATGGTTAATGGGTAACGATTTATGGTACATATTAATAACTCCACATACAGTATGGTATATATACTATGCAAATATGTATGTGATAAATCGAACTTATGCAAATGTATGGTTAATTTCATCCATTAACCATCATTTGTAGGAAATCTTCAGTTCTGCTTGTGCACTGTGCTGTTAAAATACCTTCACAACATTAATAAGCCAATCTTCCAAGTCCATCACTGTAGTCACTTTTTAAAATACTCATAATAATGACTTATTTACAAAGTCAGCATGTGAAACCTAGTCAAAAGTGTGTAGCTTGTGCATAATAGTGTAATCTTTTAGCAAGGTGTACATTAACATATGGAATGTCATGTCCAGGCATGTTTATCATTAATTTTATTCAAAATAAACTTTTACTTTTATTACTTTTACAAGCAAAAACTTATGTACTAAGTGAAATCACACAAGAATTAGCTCTTAATAATGAAAAACTATTTAATATAGATTTCACTGCAAAAAGAAGTAATGAAGTTACCTCTGGTGCTGTTGTGTCGGGCTAAGGCTCCCAGATGATGAGGATGTAGAGGATAAGGATGTTTTCTGGAACTAGTTTTCAGATCTGACGCACTAGGGTCTGAAATTACATTACATAATGTAACAAGATACATACACATATCCTTAAGAAGTGATTACTAATTAATGCTGTACCATGGTCTCTGTTGGCTATTATTGGCTGTTAGAGCTGGTCTCTGTGGCACAATACTAGAGGCACAGCCAGTAATGGCTAATAAGAAATGAGTAATGAAGTTTAAGTTTGTTAAAAAGTTTGAAAGGAGAATAAGTTTGAGAAGAGTATAAAAGAGGGAAATGTGAGAGAAAACAAGAGAAAATTTAAGTGAAAGTTGGTAGAAGTGTTAAATGTGACAAACAGACATACATACTGCATTTGTACTGGAAATTAAGGAGATTAAAGCAAGTAAGAGTAAATAAAGAAAGTAAGATAAATGCACTAATGTTTTGGGTTATTGGTGGTGGCCTATATTGTTTATGGTACTTTGGTTAAACATGTCAGGTCAGTACAGTGCTACAGTGGTTATAGCTATCACCTTACAGCTCTAGAGACATGAGATTGAGTTATGTCCCTGACCACTGCCTGTATGGAGATTGTATGTTCTCCCCATCTGTGTGTGTTCTACAAGTACTCTGGTTTCCTCTCGAATTCTAAATCCATGCATTAGATCAACTAGGATCTCTAAAGTAACCAACTCATGCCTGGAGCCAGCTATGAAGTCACTAAGGTCTGGACCATAGTCATTTTTCAGCTAAAAATCGGCAGTAAAAAACTTCTCAAAGGAGATGAGTGCATGCTTAGTTCAGTTTAGATTTCAATTATTTTGTGTCCGCGGTGTGCGAGTATAACACCTCCCTTAGACATGACCATTTGTGTCTGCACGTAATGCCTGTCCCAGCAGGAAAGCACCGCCAGAACACAACCCCGTGCCCTGCGGTGGTATGTTAGCGGCTTTAACCAATACATGAGATTTTTAACAATGTTTTTAAATACTGTGATGGACTAATTCAATATTAATCACTGTAATGACTACAGAATCAGAGCTGAACAGCACCCAAGTTTACTTCATCCATGCTATTAAGTGGCTTACATAGTACTAGAAGTTAACGTCAAATGACATTGTCACCAAACGAAATGGTCAGATATATTTTATACAGTGGGGCAAAAATGTATTTAGTCAGCCACTGATTGTGCAAGTTCTCCTACTTAGAAAGATGAGAGAGGTCTGTAATTTTCATCATAGGTAAAATGTGAAATGTGAAAGAAAAATCCAGGAAATCACATTGTAGGATTTTTAAGAATTTAATTGTAAATTATGGTGGAAAATAAGTATTTGGTCCATAACAAAAGTTCAACTCAATTCTCAATAAATTATAACCTTTGTTGGCAATGACAGTGGTCAAACTTCTTCACCATGTTTCCACACACTGTAGCTGGTATTTTTGGCTCATTCCTCCATGCAGATCTCTTCTAGAGCAGTGATGTTTTGGGGCTGTCGCTGGGCAACACGGACTTTCAACTCCCTCCACACACTTTCTATGGGTTTGAGGTCTGGAGACTGGCTAGGCCACTCCAGGACCTTGAAATGCTTTTTACGGTGCCACTCCTTCGTTGCCCGACCGGTGTGTTTGGGATCATTGTCATGCTGCAAGATCCAGACACGTTCCACCTTCAATGCTCTCATTGATGGAAGGAGGTTTTGGCTTAAAATCTCACGATACATGGTCTCGTTCATTCTTCCCTTAACACGGATCAGTCGTCCTGTCCCCTCTGCAGAAAAACAGCCCCAAAGCATGATGTTTCCACCCCCATGCTTCACAGTAGGTATGGTGCAACTCAGCATTCTTCTTCCTCCAAACACGACGAGTTGAGTTTTTAATCAATAAGTTCTATTGACATAATATTCCACCAGTCCTCTTCTGGATCATCCATATGCTCTCTGGCAAACTTCAGACAGGCCTGGACATGTACTGGCTTAAGCAGGGGGACACGCCTGGCACTGCAGGATCTGAGTCTTTCTCAGCATAGTGTGTTACTGATGGTAGTCTTTGTTACTTTGGTCCCAGCTCTCTGCAGAGGTCCCTCCATGTAGTTCTGGGATTTTTGCTCACCGTTCTCATGATCATTTTGACCCCACGTTACACGTGGGGCCCCAGATCGAGGGAGATTATCAATGGTCTTGTATGTCTTCCACTTTCTTACAATTGCTCCCACAGTTGATTTATTCACACCAATCTGGTTGCCTATTGTAGATTCACTCTTCCCAGCCTGGTGCAGGTCTTCCATTTTCTTCCTTGTGTCATTCGACAGCTCTTTGGTCTTGGCCATGGTTGAGTTTTGGAGTCTGACTGTTTGAGGCTGTGGACAGGTGTATTTTATACAGATAACGAGGTCAAACAGGTGCCATTAATACAGGTAACGAGTGGAGGACAGAAGAGCTTCTTTAAAGAAGAAGTTACAGGTATATGAGAGCCAGAAATCCTGCTTGTTATTGGGTGACCAAATACTTATTTTCCACCATGATTTACAATTAAATTCTTTAAAAATCCTACAATATGATTTCCTGGATTTTTTTTCACATTTTCTCTCTCATAGTTGAAGTGTACCTATGATGAAAATAACAGACCTCTCTCATCTTTCTAAGTAGGAGAACTTGCACAATCAGTGGCTGACTAAATACTTTTTTGCCCCACTGTATACTTTTGCAAAGTTCTCCTCCTATTATCACTAGATCATTACATTATTGAGTAACTGTTTGTTCCAGACTCAATTCCATATGAACAAGGTTACAATAAACCCAATTCATTGCATTTGTGTAGTGACATTATTTGTTATAAATGCATTTTTAATATGTAATTTAAATGCAACAGACATACCTACTACCCCATATAATGTCTCCATAAACTCCAAGGGGATTGTGAACCTCTGATTAGGAAACCTAGTTGTAGCTGGCTAGTAGTCTGGATCTATTGAGTGATATGTACTTTATTCTTACAGCAGTGTGGTAAGTTAGCTATCTGAGGGACTTTTTGAAAAGGCTATTATAGAGATCATTACAGTAACCATGTCTGCTGCAGATAAAAGCACATACAAGTTTTCTAGCTCTTTGAATATTGCTCTGGAGGCTGTCTTTTGTCACTTTAGTTTGAATATATATATATATATATATATATATTTTTTTTTTTTTGTAACACTCAGAGACTTAGATTTGAAGTAGGGCATTAAGCTTAAGTATTTATTCTTTAGAGCCTCTTTAGAATATGGTGATTAGGGAAACTAAGTATAAATGTGCTTGGATCAGTCAGCATAGTGGAGAATGGTGTGAATAAATATGTGAACTTCTCGCGTTAAGGAAATTTGCTTTCTAATCATACATGCCAATTGTGACAAAATAGCGTCCTGCTTCGGTGTGTGGTTTAGACTTTACTGCCCTCTACTGGTGTTTGTTGACGAAGTCGAGCACAAACAATTCCTCCGTGTAAACTTCGTGTACTTCTGTTTATGGTTGTTTATTTCATAAATCATGTGGTTTCAATTAACATGCAAGCATTCTGGTCACTGTGGTGCTATACAAATGTACGAAACCATTCAAAAGGCCTCGTGGCTTCATTTATACTATTTAAGAATTTACAGCTTTCATTATAATCAGCCCCAGTGTAGCCTACCAATGTTTGCACAGCTAATTCGACTCGTCTGCTAATAATAACGGGCTTTACAAATGAGTGAGAAGTAGTGAAGTGAAATAAGCGGCATAAGTGGCAAAAAAGTGGGCATATGTAACACTGCATTTATTTTATAAACATCCAAAGTTATATAACCTCAAATAAGCATCCTCATGAGACGTGCTCTATTAACACAGCATATCTATCTATATCTGTAGGCTATTTAACTTTATAAATCCTGTGAAAATAATAATGAATAAACATTCTGATGCAGTTTCCTAATAAGACTGTCACTTCTTGTCATTTATCAAACATCAGATGAAACATATGCTTAAATAAAACAGATGTAAAAGATAAACGGGTCAGGAATTTGAACTGATATCATGAAATTTACACTTACTGTTCACTTTATTAGGTAAACCTCCCTGTTTCTATGTCCACTGTTTCAGTTCCACTCACACAATATAGAAGCACTTTGTAGTTATACCATTGCAGATTGCCGGAGCAATATGGTATATTTGTCCAATAGGGTGTACAGTAACTGAACACAGCGTTCAAAAACTCCAGCGGCACTACTGTGTCTGATCGAATCGAATTAACAAAACACACACAAACACACCACTACCACATCTGTGTCACTGCAGTACTTACAATGATCCCCCACCCAAATAGTACCTGATCTGTGGTGGTCCTGTGCGGGTCCTAGTCATTAGAGAACAGAATAAAGGGGAATAACAAAATATGTAAAGAAACATATGGACTACAGTGTGCTTCTATATGGCAAGTGGGACTGGCAAAAAGGACAGTGAGTGTAGAAACAAGGATGTGTATCTAATAAAGTGGTCAGTGAATGTATATTTTCACATAAGTCTGAGACCACTAACAAAAAAGCTTCTGTTTTGCATATTTCTCAAATGTTATACAATGTTTTTCATTCCAAATCATATAATTCACATTAATAACAAAAAAATTACCAAAAAAAATTGAACTCATTAGTATTTGTTTTCTTGTCTCGTTTTCTTTTATGACAGAGTCAACTCAAGTTCATGCAAAATTGGTGCAGCAATATGGTGAAATTGCAGCATCATTTCACAATATTGCAAGTATCTTGTCTATAGATGTTACTAAAATGCTTGGCTTTCTCCCAAGTGCCCCCATAAATGCTCAATGTGGTTTAGGTCAGGTTACTGTGGAGGAATGTTCATGGCTGGCAGCACTTTTTGATCTTCAACTAGTTTATGCAAAGCTTTGAGGAGTGTTTTGGGTCATTATCCGGCTAGAGTAGGAATCCTTCTCCACAAAGATCCAAACAAGCATTTTCACTACTGGTCTCAGGCCTTTGACCCTTACTGTACATTCTAGTCTTGTCTCATTATATACAGCTTCAAGTGCTGTACATCAAATAAATCTGATTACATGATCAGCTGCCAGGATGTAATAATTGCCCCATATTAATGTTCAAACCAGCATAAAAAACACAAATGTAAGAAATACATTTTGTTCAAATTCTCGACTATAAGTTACACTAGCAGACAAAAACAATTGTATGTAATATTCTAACATTCAGCAACTAATTGATGGTATTTATCATCCCTGTTCACTTGAGACCATTTTATTTGTTTGATGAGTCCTTTATGGTTGTAAGGTTGTTATTAAATGTGTTTTGAATCCCGGTGGCCCCATCTGGCTGGGTCAGGCCTTATCTGGAGCAACACTGACCCCTTCAGAACCCTGAGTGATGGGAATGATATCATACCCACAGTGTTCTTTTGCACCCAGTGAATTCTAAGATAGGCTCTAGACCAAGCAACCACAATGAGGATTAAAATGAGAACATAAATAAATTTAAATAATAACATAGAATGAGAAGTAGTAGTTATACAGTACTGTGCAAAAGTCGTATTCCACCGTTAGATTTGATATACTATTGTTTTAGCAATGGTATAATTATCGGATATAATTATTTCTCAATCTCTTTATTAGAATACAACCAGAAAATACATGGGAAAAAAATCAGTAAAATGATACAGTATATGATACAGTGAAAAGTATTTAGTGTGAGATTCACTTACACTTGGGCAATAGCAGCATCTGGCAGCTTAATCGGGATGCCAAGTTGGCCCTTGTATAGTCTGAAGACGCTTCATGAGGAATGGTCTTTTTGGAAGCGTAGCAGCCAAGACACCACTTTTTTGGAAGGGGAGCAGCGTGAAAAGGGTGAATATGCTAAACCTCATAAATATTGGAATGAAAATCAAGGAAAAGAGAATTATGGAGTTACAAATCCAAGTTTTAAATTTTTGGGGTCCAACTGCTAAAACAACATATTTAGTGGTGGCCTAAGACTTTTGCACAGTACTGTAAGTCAGGTCAAAAACCAATCAATAATGACCCTAGAAAACTAGAGAAAATTATAGAATAAAGCATCCTGAAGTAAATGAACAACAAAAAAATTCTGAAAGGAAAAGAACGATTTTATATATATATTTATATTTTTTTTTTTTATAACATTTTTGTATTTTATAAAATCTTCCTGACAGAATACAAAGACATTATGGGGAGGACATTAAGCTTAGAAAAAAATCCATGCATCATTCATCAGTGCATGAATTCTTGTTACACATTAAGTCACTGTGTCAGTTCTTTTAGACTGCCAGTTAATAAAACAAATACATACAGTGGGGCAAAAAAGTATTTAGTCAGCCATTGATTGTGCATGTTCTCCTACTTAGAAAGCTGAGAGAGGTCTGTAATTTTCATCATACGTACACTTCAACTATGAGAGATAAAAGAATCCAGGGAGAAAAAAAATCCAGGAAATCACATTGTAGGTCTGTCCTCCACTTATTATCTGTATAAATGGTACCTGTTTGACCTTGTTATCTGTATAAAAGACACCTCTACACAGCCTCAAACAGTCAGACTCCAAACTCAAGACCAAAGAGCTGTCAAAGGACACCAGGACAAAAATTGTAGACCGGCACCAGGCTGGGAAAAGTGAATCTACAATACGCAAGCAGGTTGGTGTGAATAAATAAACTTTGGGAGCAATTGTAAAAAAATGGCTAACAAGGCTACCATCAGTAACACACTACACTGAGAGGGACTCAGATCCTGCAGTGCCAGGCGTGTCCCCCTGCTTAAGCCAGTACATATACAGGCCCATCTGAAGTTTGCCAGAGAGCATATGGATGATCCAGAAAAGGACTGGGAGAATATCATGTGGTCAGATGAAACCAAAATAGAACTTTTTGGGAAAAACTCAACTTGCCGTGTTTGGAGGAAGAAGAATGTTGAGTTGCACCATACCTACTGTGAAGCATGGGGGTGGAAATCATGGAAAATCATGCTTTGGGGCTGTTTTTCTGCAAAGGGGACAGGACGACTGATCCGTGTTAAGGGAAGAATGAACGGGGCCATGTATCGTGAGATTTTAAGCCAAAACCTCCTTCAATCAGTGAGAGCATTGAAGATGTAACGTGGTTGGGTCTGCCAGCATGACAATGATCCCAAACACACCGCTCGGAGTGGCTCCGTAAAAAAGAATTTCAAGGGCCTGGAGTGGCCTAGCCAGTCTCCAGACCTCAAACCCATAGAAAATGTGTGGAGGGAGTTGAAAGTCTGTGTTGCCCCAAAACATCACTGCTCTAGAAGAGATCTGCATGGAGGAATGGGCCAAAATACCAGCTACAGTGTGTGCAAACCTGGTGAAGACTTACAGGAAACGTTTGACCTCTTTCATTGCCAACAAAGGTTATGTTACAAAGTATTTGGTTGAACTTTTGTCATTGACCAAATACTTATTTTCCACCATGATGTACAATTAAATTTTTTAAAAATCCTACAATGTGATTTCCTGAATATTTTTTTCCCATTTTGTCTCTCATAGCTACTCAGTGTACCTATGATGACAATTACAGACCTCTCTCATCTTTCTAAGTAGGAGAACTTGCATAATCAGTGGCTGACTAAATACTTTTTTGCCTCACTGTAGCTACTGTTCAGTGCATATCAAGACTACATGCATCTTCTGAATACAGTAAACATCTGCTCCAGTGTGACTGTAGAAATCCTGAGAACAAACAGTACAATAGTCCAGTGTGACTGGCAGTTAAAGGCCTCGGTTTACTTCTAAGGCTGAATGTGCACGCATTACCTCAACGTGGCTTGAGATTTTAGCTAGCAGGTTAAGAACTGCAAAAACACAATCATTAATCTCTAATAAACATTCAAGGATGTATGGTCATTATGAAAACAGGACAAAAATAATAATAATAAAAAAGCCAAATATGTGCATTAACATGATTCACAGATCAAGACTGAGAGAAACAATGTTAAATGTGGACGTGGGAAAACATGATATGAATCTCACTTTATATTGTATGAATTCATTCTCAAAGACCAAACATGAATCTGACCATATTCCACAATATTTCCGGCTTACTGTACTGTTTAATGCTGTCACTTCAGACATCCAGAGACCTGGGTTCAAGCTATCTGTGTGGAGTTTGCACGTTCTCCTGTGTCTACACACAATTCATACAGATACTCCAGTTTCCTCCCACATTCCAAGGACATGCATTAGATCATCTGCTGTCTCTAAAGTGTCCCAGTGTGAGTGTAGAGCCGAGTGAGACTGTTAAATTATAAAAACAACATGGCACATACCATATTAGTGGGGTCACTGTAAAACTGAATTGTTTCATCATTTATTATTGTTAATGGAGCACTGAGCAGAACTGTTGCCATATGTCAAGCATATACAAAGAATCGTACTGATTTTCTCTGATTTTGCTAGGGAATGCAATTGGGAGGCAATCCGCAACAGTTTGTTAGCCCATCCTTTACAGTGCATACTTTTGCCTGCACTCAGTGAATCAGTATTGTAAGGAACTGGACTCCCAGTGACACGGACCAGGATAAATTGGGTTAAAACAAGGATAAATACAAATATTATTAATCTTACATTAAGGTATAAAGAGCTCCACATCTACCATGTTAACCAGAATACTGTTTTAACTTTAATGTCACATTATAAATGCCATATCAATAGCCACCTACATTCAAATCTAAGACGCATCTCTCCGTTTACACAGCTGATTTTCTAAATGAGAGCCACTGCAGGGAACAAACTTGCATCTGCTGTATTTCTGCACATATTAGTCTTTACAACCTATTGCAGTCACTGTTCAGTGAAACAGTGTTGTTTGCTCTATAATGCCTCATTAAATATATTTCAGGAATATAATGATTACATAGTGTGGGTCTACAGTGTGGGAGAGCTTTAAATTAAAGAATATTATGTAAAAAAAAAAACATGTAGCTACACAGAGCATGTTATGTAATCAGATTCTGTGTCGTAACGTCTGAGACCACTACAGAAAACTAAAGCTGTAATACAATCATACTATTGGGACTTGGATTACAGTGCACATTTCTTGCTTTTAGTACGTTTTCAGTGTGCACGGAGGATTGTAACTTTGGGGGTTCATTACTAACTCCTTTTTACTGGAAGAATACGGAGTCTTTTAAGGATTGTGCACAGGCATGTAAACAATAAATCACAGGAGTTGTTCTTTTGTGCCACAAATAAATCACAGGATCCAAAATGAACAAAATCGAACATGTTGCCAACAAATTATTCAAGGAAATAATACAAACTAAATAAAAAATCTGAATTGTCTCTCCAAATAATTTTTACCCATTTGCAGATTTGAACTCTATTTTTTGTTGGCTTTTTTAAGTTTTTCATACATATATATAGATTTTTCAAGGGCAGTATGATATGGGCATTTTACATTGTGTCTGGAATTTGGAGAGACAATTCCTCTTACCTTCACCCATTGTGGAGATGCAGAAACATAGCAGTCAAAAGACCAGCATACCCAATAAAGTGAATATTTAAGTAGTGGATTATTTGGTTTCGCCACAAAATTTTCTCCATACTGCAAATTCACATAGTACCAGATGCTTTGGTGATCTCCAAAACTTCCTCCAGATGATGTTTAGTTTCACACTTTCCATGAGAATCCCTCTGTTCTGTTGGATGAAGTCTAAAATTCTCCGCTGTCGTCCAGCCGGTCCAGTGATTCAGTGCTATGGCCTTCAGGCAGTGAGGGAGAGGCAGAGGCTATGGAGGGATATGGACGACCTTGGTCCAAGTTCACGTAAGTCACCTGTAGATTAACATAATGCTCTCCTTCCAGCGCCGAGTGAATCTCCTGCAAATCCTGCACCAGCGCTGAGAAGGTGGGTCTGAAATCAGGTTCAGGGTTCCAGCATTGCAACATGATATACCACCTGAAGTGAACCATAAAACCCCACATTATAAAGAGACAATGAAACACACAGCAACACAACAAACACACGGTTCATCGGATTTCTTAATGCAGCCATAAGGCAAAGTGTTTTAGTTATAAATTTTAGGTAACATAAGAAGTTCTAAGAAGTGTTAAACATCCTTAGTAAATTCACACTTTTAATTTGGATTATTCCAAATAATACTCCTTATATTTAAGTAAATATGTTCAACCAGTAGAACTACGATAGTTAACTGTCAGAACAAAACAGGATTTGAATATATACAATATAGACAAATGCATTCAAAACATGGCTATTAGTATGGAGTTTGCCTTTGTTCTTCTAGAAGGCTTTCCACTAGATTTTGGAACATGACTTTGATGTTAGACAGTAAGCCCTGGCTCACTTTTGGTATTCGAGTGCATTTTCAAGGTGTCTGATGGAGTTGATGTCAAGGTTCTGTGCAAGCCAGTCAACTTCTCAATCAAAGTTGGTAAACCGATTCTCTGTGGACTTTAAGGACAGCAGAGCAGAAAGTTGATGAACTGATTTGTTGGAAGCGGAAACCTATAAATGTTTCTTATTGAGAGTCACTGTGGTATTCAGTACAACCCATTTTACTGCCACGGTTTGTCTATGAAGAGTTCGGAAATGTATGATTTATATTAAGAATGTGTTACAAGTGCGTGTTGCTGAAAGACAAGAGCTCAATAATTAGAACGGGTGTCCACAAACTTTTGTCTCTATAGTGTAACTTAATTGTTTATGTTACAGCAGGATCAAATAGTTGGTTAAGTTTGAAAATAGAATACTGCCCATCACAAATACAGTGGGGCAAAAAAGTATTTAGTCAGCCACTGATTGTGCAAGTTCTCCTCCTATGAGCGAGGTCTGTAATTTTCATCTTAGGTACACTTCAACTATGAGAGAAAACATGAGAAAAAAAATCCAGGAAATCACACTGTAGGATTTTAACTGTAACAACTTCTTTATGAAGCTCTTCTGTCCTCCACTCGTTACCTGTATTAATGGCACCTGTTTGACCTCGTTATCTGTATAAAAGACACCTGCCTACAGCCTCAAACAGTCAAACTCAACCATGGCCAAGACCAAAGAGCTGTCGAAGGACACCAGGAAGAAAATGGAAGACCTGCACCAGGCTGGGAAGAGTGAATCTACAACAGGCAAGCAGATTGGTGTGAATAAATCAACTGTGGGAGCAATTGTAAGAAAATGGAAGACATACAAGACCACTGATAATCTCCCTCGATCTGGGGCCCCATGCAAGATCTCATCCTGTGGGGTCAAAATGATCATGAAAAGAGTGAGCAAAAAACCCAGAACTACACGGAGGGACCTGATGAATGACCTGCAGAGAGCTGGGACCAAAGTAACAAAGGCTACCATCAGTAACACACTACACCGAGAGGGACTCAGATCCTGCAGTGCTAGGTGTGTCGACCTGCTTAAGCCAGTACATGTCCAGGCCTGTCTGAAGTTTGCCAGAGAGCACATGGATGATCCAGAAGAGGATTAGGAGAATATCATGTGGTCAGATGAAACCAAAATAGAACTTTTCGGTAAAAACTCAACTCGTCGTGTTTGGGGGAAGAAGAATGCTGAGTTGCATCCCAAGAACACCATACCTGCTGTGAAGCATGGGGGTGGAAACATCATGCTTTGGAGCTGTTTTTCTGCAAAGGGGACGAATTAAGGGAAGAATGAAGGGGGCCATGTATCATGAGATTTTAAGCCAAAACCTCCTTCCGTCAGTGAAAGCACTGAAGATGGAACGTGGCTGGGTCTTCCAGAATGACAATGATCCGAAACACACTGCTCGGGAATCGAAAGACCAGACCTCAAACCCCATAGAAAATTTGTGGAGGGAGTTGAAAGTCCGTGTTGGCCAGTGACAGCCCCAAATCATCACTGCTCTAGAGGAAATCTGCATGGAGGAATGGGCCAAAATACCAGCTACAGTGTGTGCAAACCTGGTGAAGACTTACAGGAAACGTTTGACCTCTGTCATTGCTAACAAAGGTTATGTTACAAAGTACTGAGTTGAACTTTTGATATTGACCAAATACTTATTTTCCAAGATAATTTACAATTAAATACTTTAAAAATCCTACAATGTGATTTCCTGGATATTTGTTCTCATTTTGTCCCTCATAGTTGAAGTGTACCTATGATGAAAATTACAGACCTCTCTCATCTTTCTAAGTAGGTCAGTAGCACAATCAGTGGCTGACTAAATAGTTTTTTGCCCCACTGTAACTGATCCATGCAAAAACTTAATATAAAATCAACTGGTGTTTCTCAAACAGCATTACATTATTCCACACTAATATAGGGAATGTTATGAGTAATTGACTGCAAACTGTGTGAGTTGGGTATTCATCTATTTTCCCATTATATGCACAACTACTTCTCAGACAGACAAAATACATTTATTAAATTCTGTGTACCAAATAAACAAATTTAAACTAGATTCACCTTAACTAAATGATAAAATAAAACTACTACTCTAGTACAACTTTCAGATTATAATGCATACTTATGGCTAAACCAAAGCCTCCAGCAATTAGATAACCTATATAAACAGCTTCCAGAAATCACAAATTTCACAAATGTGTGTGTGCTGTCTTACAAGGAGTCTAGGCAGTACTGAGGCTGCTGTAGTCGTCGTCCCTGTAATAGATATGGAGTCATGTCATAGGGGTCCACGTCAGGATACGGGCTTGCTCCCCTGGTAAGCATCTCCCACATTAACACACCAAATGACCACTAGAGGACACACCAGGAACAAGGTTTCAGATATATGAACAGGATGGTCACAAATACTTATGATTTTTAACATAAAGTATTCAGAATAACTGTCAGCCTTGATAAAGATGGGGAATCAGGATGAATTTTTGTTGTTACTTATAGTGAAAATATAGTGAAATAAAACTGATACGGCATCATAAGTTTAACAGGAATTTGGGGGTCATCATAAGCATTACAACTACAATGTGATGCCACTTCCATGTCACCAAAGTACTAGGAAGTCATACCAGAAGGTTTCCTTTCAGGTAAAGACAAACCAAAAGTTCCTCAAATTTAGGAGACACCACAGAATGTTCGACTACAACCAGATGCATGGTACTAAAAAGGAAGTATAAATAAAAAAAAAATCATAATTCATACTGTTAAGTATAGTGGAGGATCAGTGATGATCTGGGCCTGGTTTCCCTCAAAAAAACCTGTTAGTTTAAAAGGCATCACAGACTCCATGATACCAGGAGATATTCAAATGGCTCCCTAGACACTCCAACTTGCCTGTGATTGGATCTTCCAACAGGACAATGTTACAAATGTTTATTCACATAAAAAATAGTTTCATAATTGATAACTTGCCCATATTTCAGTGTCATATTTAGCTAATTAAGCCCAAATGCATTTTCCACAACTTTTCTTTTACCCATCCTTACCAAGAGTACCAGTAATTCTGGAGCTGACTGTATAACATACAAAATAGGCAGAACTTCAAGACTCTGAAGCCTGAATGACATTTGCAATTACTCACCACATCAGATTTGGTGGTAAATTTTTGAGTCTGTAAACTCTCAATCGCCATCCATTTGACAGGTAATTTGGCTCGTTTGTGGTCTTGTATGCTGTAATACTCTTTATCCAAAATGTCTCTTGCCATTCCAAAGTCAGCCACTTTCACTGTGAAGGTCTCATCTAGCCTGGAGCAAAAAGATTGTATGATATAATATGGCAGCTATGGAGATCTACATGGAAGTATATGGTGTTACCCAAACATAAACTCCAAAATACACAACATATCTTTCATTCATTCATTCATTTACTTTGAACTTGATTTATTCATTCATTTTCTTAACTGCTTAGTCCTGATCAGGGTCACGGGAAAGTCAGTGCCTAGCTGGCGGCACAGGACGCAAGGCAGGAACAATCCTAGACAGGATGCCAATCTGTCATAGGGCACACGCACTCACACACTAGGGGCACTTTAGAGACACCTATTAGCCTAACATGCATGTCGTCGAACTGTCGGTGGAAACTGGAGTAAACCCACACGGACACAGGGAGGACATGCAAACTCCACAATTAAAGGACCTAGACCACTGTCAGGTGATGGTGCAGAGCCACAGAGCCACCGTGCTGCCCACAACATTTAATTCCTAAACCTTAACACCTAAACCCAACTGTGAATGTCCTCATTGTATTCTCTGAGCCCGAGAGTGACTGTGATCATAACCAAGATTAAGTGGTTATGGAATATAAATTAATTAAAAAACAAACAAACATAGCGTTTAGCATCAAACTAAGCTGATGTAAATTTCCCCTCATTTTGATTGTTCTAAACATAACAGCTGAACTTGAGACTAAAATATAATACCACCATTGTCACAAGAATTACATAAAACTCTATTAAAGACATTCTAAAATTTACAAAAATAAATTCTAAAAAAAATACACAAATTAAGTACATTAAGTACTTGTTCCTTTCAAACTTCACATGGCTCAGACTAGGTATTAACATACAGTAAGTAACTGTTGAAACAATAAAAATGATTGATACTATATGAATTCAAATGCATATACAAATTCTCTCTCTCTCTCTCTCACACACACACACACAAACACACACAACCTCTCTCAAATAAGTTTTGTGAGTACAGACTTCAATGTGAAGAACTTGGGGCTCAAGCTCTGTGTGGATTTTGCTTTATGCTAGAGAATACAGAACATATACAAGCTGAATTATTTAGGCTTTCTGAGCACCTGTGCTGTATTATCAACAGAGCTTGGCTGTAGAAAGCTCATGAGACTGTTGCCAAAAGAGTTGAATGACATGATATGGAAGTTCTTGCCAGAAGTATGATGATTGTTCCTACGGCCAAGTTATTACTAGCTGGATATGAACCCAAGATAAAAGTAGTTGGTATAAATGAAAAAATGTGTTACTGGTCTTGAGGTTGATTTAGGATAAACTGTTGCCAGTTGTGTATTTGGACAGAATTTGAGGGATGACTATTCATAGTGTTCATCTGCAATTATCAGAAGGTTGAAAATGACCACTGGCATATGGTGAAGAAGTAACAGAGCATAAAAATGTGTGATATCCATTACTAATGACATGGAGGTTTGCTGGACCATCGATGGATTACAGTCCTAACAGAGCACAACCAAAATTGTGCTGAACTTTGTTTTGGCTGAACAATGAGGCAGGTCAGACAAATGATAGCCGAGATCAGTGGTTGGATTTGTGTGGATTTAACGCTCCCAAGTTTTCTTCTGATTACATATCTCTGTGGAATAAGATGCTGTACAAGTGCTACAGAAGTCTGTGTTACGCAATGATTCTACAACAAATGGTTGACGGAGTGACGCTGAACAGATGGAAATGAGAACCCTTCCACAGAAAGAATTAAATAATGAAGCACATTTATGATGCAATTGTGCTGAAACTGTTTCAGTGGGAATCAGTTCCTTAAACCCCAAAAGACCAAACTGAGAGCAACAATGGCACCCTCTGGTGTAGCTTGAAGGAAGAAACCTTAAGAGGAAATCTCATAACCATCCACCTCCGACTGGCACTGAGGCTCACCAAGTTGTCTAGGAAGCGTTCCTGTGAGGATTTCTACAGTGGTGTTTGAAGGTTTGTGCACCCTTAAGAATTTTCTATATTCCTGCATAAACATGCCATCAAACACCGTCAGATTTTCACAAAAGTCCTATAAGTAGATTAAAGACAATCCAGTTGCACAAATGAGACAAAAATAGTACACTTGGTAATTTATTTATTGAAGAAAATGATCTAATATTACATATCTGTGAGTGTCAAATATGTGTGAGCATTTACTTTCAGTATCTAGTCTAACCCCATGTGCAGCAATATCTGCAACTAAATGTTTCTATAACTGTTGATTGGTCCTGCACATTGGCTTTGAGGAATTTTAGCCCATACTTCCATACAGAACAGCTTCAGCTCTGGGAAGCTGGTGGTTTTCTTTATGTGACACCTTCTTCCATGACATTTCTATTGGATTAAAGTCAGAACTCTGAATTGGCCATTCCAAAACAATAACTTTATACTTATTTGACCATTTTTGGTAGAATGATTAGTTCCTAAGGTTGTTGTCTTGCTGCATGACCTACTTTCTCTTGAGATTCAGAAATGTTCTGCTTTTCTTTCTCCAGACAAAACACTTGACATTTAAACAAAGCTTCTACTTTGGTCTGATATGTCAACAACATGTTCTGACAACAGCCTTCTTTAACTCTCCAAGTGCCAAGTGATGGGCAATGAACAATGATGCTGGACCCATGAACATTAACATTAGGCAATGTGAAGAGGTATTTAGTTGCTTGGAAGTTACCATGGGCTCATTTGTGTCATCGCAGACCATTACATGCTTTGCTCTTAGCATGATCTTTGTTGGTCGACTCAGTAACAATGGTTTTGATATTCTTCAGTATTTACAAAATCTGTCTGACTGTGGATTGGTGGAGTCCAAACTCTTTAGATATGAGTTTGTAATGTTTTCCACTCTAATTGACATCAAAAACACTTTTTTTCTGAGGTCCTTGGAAAGATCTTTTGTTCATACCATAATTTCAATAAACGTGTGTTTTGAAGATCAGACTTTAATAAATTCATAATATTTCATTAAAACAGTGTGCCCACTCAAGCCCAATTGTACAATCTTACTCAATAACCAAGTATATATAATTTTTGCCTCACACATTTAAGTGGATGTCTTTATTTACTTTTAGGACTTGTGTGAAAATCTGCTAATATTTTAACATAATTATGCAAAAAAATTAAAATTCACCACAGTGTATGTACATGTTGGTCTCAGTTAGCAGCCACTCCATGAAAATGGGAAGGCGCCGAGTGTCTGTTGAACAGGAAGTACAGACTTATGGCACTTGGAGAGGTAGGATCAGGGTCTGGATATGTGCAAAAGCAGTGGCATGTGTACACAAATGGGAGTAAAACCTATGAGTGTAGGGCTAATGGGTGGTGAGTCTGTGGGGAAAAAAAGGATAGGCTTTTATGAGGGTGGATAAATGTTCCATTTCTGTGGTGACATTGCAAATGTTCCAGAGTGTTATGAACATTCAAAAGGTGACATCATCTGGTTGAGCAATGGCAGCCTCTCTCATGTTTACAGGATAACTGAATTCACTTAACATACGGATAGTTGTAGTGCCTGATAGTCAAAAACTTTCTGTAACTCGGTGACATTTCAGTCAGGAATGCAGGAGGAGTGAGGGTGGAAAAAGGAGGCGAGCAGCATAGTTAAGTAGAAAGCAGGTGAAGTTTTAGCTGTGGTCTATATCTCAAACTTCAGTTATTTCATAACTGCATTCTGAGTGTATGAAACAATATTATAATAGAGACTTAACTAAACTATATATGTAACAGTACCCAATACCCATTAAACAAACCAACACACTTATTTGTTCATAAACGAAAAGAAAGATAATCACTCACATGCAGTTGCGTGCTGCCAGGTCCCGATGTACAAATTTCTTCTTTGCCAAATACTCCATCCCTTTAGCAACTTGCAGCCCAAAACCAATCAGATCCTTCACAGTGGGACTCTATTCACAAGGGATTAAAACGTGGATAAATCAGCCTCACCTCTCCAAGCAACATGTTAACATAGGTATTTTAAATAAGAACACTTATTGAGTGCCATGTCAATGTGAGAAACACATTGGCATGGCATGTGTGTATAGCAAATAATATATGAAAACTATGTGACACAGATTATTAAAGAACTTGATATGGTTAAAATTGGTTAATATTTTGTTTGCTTTTGTAGCTGATACAGTTACACACTCATATGCCTGTGGTTACAGTACAAATGTCCATGAAAATTACTTGTGACTGGGCTGTTGGATGCAATAAAATCCATAAAATTATGTAAATAAGTAAAAGCATGTTTGGCCCACTCTTTCTTTGGAGCGTATGAAGTGACGAAGGTCTCCGTGCTTCATGTATGGTAGGACCACTAAGGGAAGCCCGTCAGCAGGTAGCAGAATACCCAGCAGAGACAGCACATGAGGATGGTGAAAGGATTTCATCCGGATGCCCTCTCGCAAGAAGAGCTCCACCTCCTCAACATCTGAAATCTCTGTCAATACACAGCAAAATCCATTTTCCCTCATATATACTCTGCATAATTTACATTATGGCTTGATCCAATAATGCTGCTAATAATGAACAAAATTTACAAAGCAGATGAGTGTACAGTTCACTACCATGAGCAATTATTAGCTGTGGTAAAACCATTGGATGTTTTTAGATCTTGGTATGAAGAACAACAAATGGGAACTCGAATAGATTCCTTTTAAAGACCTCATACAGTGGCTTGTTTCATGCATCCGGATAAGGTTAAGTCGCACAGAAATACTGGTGCTGTGAATGGGTGTACTTAGCAACAATGTTTAGGTAGGTGGTAACTGTCAAAGTAACCACATGAATGCCACGACCCAAGGTTTTCTAGCAGAACACTGTTAATTGTATTCACCGATTGGTGTATGATTGGTGCATGCTCATCAATAGTTAGAGTAAGCTTGGGAATACCAATACCTTAACAGATGGATTAACTATGACAATAATTAGTGTCAAATTTCTCTGAGTATGATTAAAAGCCCGTAATAGTCCGATAACTGCAGACAATCAGATTTTGTCAGTAATCCAATTAATGAGTATACATGCACTTGAGTAATCACATAATAGGACCTCCAGGTTACATGACTCAGTAATCGGGTTTCTACTTTACAACCAGCAAATAATCTCACAGAAATATGTGACATGAACAAATCTGAATATTAACTAATGAAATTCTTCGTTTTCTCGAGTATATACTGCGTTTCAGTCTACACAAAATGTTTGATAGCTGTTTCACTGCCTTTAATTCCATGGTGTATTTAATTAACAGGGTTGCCAGATCCCATATGGGCAAAACAGAGGCCAAATAAAGACCAATCTATAGAATAGGCAGAACTGGCAATCTGTCGGTTTCGGTAACTGATGTATGCTATGAGTAATTTGATTACTGGGACCAAATCCAGCTCTCTTTATCTGATTTCTAAATCAGTGTATGCTGTATACATGACCACTTGAATAACCAAATATCTGCAGAAATCTGCCTTAATAATAATGATTATTAAGTGCATATAAATGCACTCGTTGTCATCTGCTGATAATCATGAAGTTTTAACTGCTTAGGGCCAATGTTACAATTTTTATGACTTTTTAAGTAATTGGGATATATTGAATGAAAATCTCAATTGACGTCTGTATTTTTGGTTTTTATTAGCTCTGTTTTTTTACATTTAAGGTCTGGCTTTGAGGCATATATTGCCATTTCAGTCACAATTGATATTAAAATTTGTCTGTATCTGTAAATAAACTCATGACAGTAAATTGAACTAATTATTTTCAGAAACGTTGCATATAGATCCAAGTACAGAAAATAATGAATGTATTTTATTGCTGATTATTTCTGTGTCTGTAATGTCATTTATTGCCATAATACATAGGAGTAATGACTGATTTCTAATTTATTATTTGCATATTCAGCAGCCATTTCAACCGTAGCAGTCATTTGCAGCATTAGTATTGAACTGATTATATTCTTAAATGGTATCCTGATATTAGTATATGTAAAATTTACTATTGTTCAAAACAAGGCAATAAATTAGTGAATCCTTACTTTTCAATGCTAGTGTACTTCAGAGTATAATAACATAAGAAAATAAAGAAAACAGAATCAAGGAAATACGTGCACATGGAGCTTGTTGTTCTCTTAGGGTTAGTAACTGATGGAAGTACTTTTGGAATTAGTTTGTACAAAAAGGAGGATGTCACATTTAATGCCTTATCATTTCAATGCACTCACTGTTTAATGACTTCACTGCACAGTGGATTTCATCATTGCTGCCATCCTTAAGGTAGCCATGATACACCGTTCCAAAATGGCCTGAGGATATGAATGAAATAAGGAGAGAAGATTCTATCTCAGCACAACATACATGGCTGTATGAAAATTAGCTACAGCATTCACACAATTAAATATACCAGGTCAAAAATAAGTCAAAAATTAGGTCGGTGCTAGAGGTGATGGCACCATTTTTATTAACTTCCGTGTCGAGGCAGTCGAGCCCCATTGCTGTTGAAATTGTACTTGCAGTTAAACTTACTATCTCAATGCACTTCATTCAGGAAAACAAATCTGTGTAATAAATACCGAAAATTCAGAACGCTGTAATGAAATGTGTCAAAACATACCCTTGCCGATGATTTGGTCATACTGGACATTGAGCTGCTCAAGAGGTATTAGCACATCCTTCACCTCCTCCAGCAGCTCAGGCCGCAGGACTGATAGACAAATCCTCAGAGGTGACATCAGAGGAATCTCAACAGGATCTACACCACTGGCATATGCCACTCCGGAAAACGCCAAGCCTGACCCATATGAGGTAGTGTGGGACACATCTAAGGAATTATAAAAGAAAAGGCATTTATACATTTTAACAAATTCTTGTTGGTGCAGATTATTCACATCTGGTTTCATGAGTTAGTGAATACACTAACAAATACACTCGGTTCTCGGACTTGCACTCGGTTCTCTGCGTTAATTGTTTGAGAAGGCTTGTTGAGCGACTTACAATTGATACAGTCTTACAATCCAAGCAATTGTGGGTTAAGGGCCTTGCTCAAGGGCCCAACAGTGGTAGCTTGGCAGAGGTGTAATTTGAGCCCTGGACCTTCTGGTCCTTCTGGTCTAGTACCTTAACCGCTAGGCTACCACAGTCCACACTGTATAAGGCATTATATGTATTAATGGAGTTGTACTGTATAGGTGCTCCCTGATTTATGATGGGGATATGGTCTGACAAATCCATCATAAGTTAAATGTATCATGAACCAATGACTTTAAAATAGTCTATACTGTGTCATAGCGGAGGCTATTTTACACACACACAAGAACCTGACTTTGAAAAGTTCCGATGTGGACGAGAACCGAGGTATCACTGTATTAATGTATTCATTATGCTCAACATGATCATGTCTGATTGACCTCGTCTGTAGTCTCCCACAGGTGAAGGATCTGATCCCATCCCATTTCTTGCAGAATAATATGATAGCCGAGCCTCTGCTTGTTTAGCTATAAGAAAGACAGCACAATTATTTTAAGATAGGTCTGTGCAAGTACACATGCACACACACACACGCACACACGCACACACGCGCACACACACACTCTGTTTGGCCACTTAATTAGAAACACCTACCTGGTATAATTCACCTATAACACAGATACACTTTGTAGGTATAGAATTACTGACTGTAACCAATCTGTTACTATGCACAACTTGTCAAATCTTCACTCATTCTTAAATGAAAAAGTCCACTGTCGACCAGATGTTTTAAAGTGGTGTCCCAATGTCATTCAATCAGTGACACATCAGTGGATAGGACTGTGATGAATGCAACAGGTGTAGCAGCGTTATTAGGTTCTTAAACATGTTGTACACTTACTGGCCACACTGTTAGACACCTACCTTGTCCATTCTGCTTGTAAGATTTTATTTTTTTCTATGCTAAATATTTTGGTCAACCTATAGTTCACCACTGTCTGCATCTGGCTTCTCCCTTCCCACCCCATCTGGTCTGCCCAATTCCCCAGAATCACCACATCCTTATGCTGTATGAAAGACCGTCCACTGAAGGAGGAGGGCAGCAAACCAGTAAGGGCCAGTGTGCAACTTATGGGTATTGACAGCATCTGTTCACTAGCAGACAGTGGACTTCCATGACATGAATGAACCTGCACTGTGGAACGAACTATGCTCACTGTGTTCATCTGCCATCTTTGCTAGAGCCTCCAACAGCCAACAGGGGCAGCTCTTGCAAGCAGCAGAGAGATGATCCCTCGTCTGGGATTTCCTCCCACAGACTCAACATATCTGTGCAGTGCCCAACTTGTCTTTGTAGTGGTAGGATTACAAATTATTCTAGTGTCTGTTATGTCCACAGAACAATTCTGGTTCGATATGTGGTGAACAGTGGTGAACCATTTTTATGACCAGTAAATGTACAATGTTTTAAAAAAAAAAAAAAACACTGATGCCAGCATACCAGCACAACACACAATACCATGTTAATGTCACTAATCTGCAGGGAATGTTGGTTCATCAACCTATGGTGTGTGGTCTACGGTGGTCTGTTTCCACTGAAGGATGGGGTCGGGTGTGGCTGTGCACAGAATCGGTATATATATATCAGTATATACAGTACTGTGCAAAAGTCCATCATGCCACCATCGGAATTGTCTTTTTGGAAAGGTTGCACCCAAGAAACCACTTTTTTTGTGGAGGACACACTAAATACTGTCTTTTGCCTGCAGAAGTCATTTTGTTCTAGAACTTATGGATTTTTTTGTCTACATATTTCCTGCGTGTTCTATTGGTATCTTAATACACTGATAAATAATGACATATGGCCATTATACCACTGCTAAAACAAGAATTCGAATGGTGGCCTAAAACCTGCACAGTACTGTATTTTACCTACAAAGTTCACTAATATAGTATAATAGACTGAAACACTGATTTCAAGGTAGTAGTTCTGTAAGGTTTATTAGAATTGTATTATAACATGCAGCATAACTGCTAACAAATGCAATTAAAAAAGATTTAATGTTCTAGCCCTAAATTCATGGAAACCAAGTAGCAGAAATGAGTTATGCATGCCCAGGCCAATAATGTGATCTCACCTTTATTCCTCTTGCGCAGATGAGTCATTATCGCAAACGCTAAAGCAGCCCCTAGTGCCAGTGCTGCCAGTATACCCAGCGATATGCCGAGCGCAAAATTGCTCCTGACATACATCACCCGACCAATCTCGTACACTTCCCCATTTACTGAGACCTAGAATGACGTGGAGAACACTCTTAAAATAAAACACAGCATGACTCTGGTGTTTCATCCAACAACATCCTTTAGCATGTTAAAGTTTGAACATGAAAAACATTTGGAATGTTGTATTCACATGGAATTATGGTCAGAATATGATATCATATCATTTTGACTATTAGAAACACGTCTGAAAATGACTTTGTAAATATTACGCATAAAAGGTGATTTCCTTCTTGGCATATGATAAGAAGAACACAGTGTGCATGATGTCTACATTTCCATAAAAATTGTTTATAAGAGCTTCATAAATTATTTAATATGTCTATTAACTTACATTTAATCACTAATTCCCTGATCATTTATAATCTATTTGGTTGCAACCTGTGATGGAGGTTCTGTGACTGTAAATATATCTACACTCGCCGGCCACTTTATTAGGCTCACCTGTTCAACTGCTCGGTAAGAAGCAATCCAATACAGCACTTTGGTGGAATGGGAGATTGACATCATGGATGTGCAGTCGACAAATCTGCAACAACTGCGTGATGCTGTCATGTCAGTAGGGACCAAAATCTCTGAGCAGTGTCTCCAGCACGTTGCTGAATCTATGCCATGAAGAATTAAGGCAGCTCTAGAGCCTAAAAGGGGGTCCAACCCACTACTAGCAAGGTGTACCCAATAAAGTAGCTGGTGAGTGTTTATTCAGCATTGAAGAGATTATTATTATTATTATTATTATTATTATTTTGATGTATGAAGAGAGTAGCTGATGTTTCTCTCACCTTGACTAGTGCTCCCTCTCCAGTAATCTGCACATTCTTTGGGATTCTGCAGACGACCTCATTATCCAGAATTTTAGCCTTGCAGTCAACATCATCAATCGTCATGATGATCTCCATGCAGTGGCTCACTAGACCCAGTCTCTTTTGCTAGGGTAATTACAATCATATTCATTCCTACTCATACAACTTACTAGTAGATAGCATCTCCTACATGACTGAGTAAACAGCATAAATAGAAACGTATGGGTTTTTCAGACTCACATGCAGTGAGACTTTGTCTTGCCCGTGTTCGAGTCGGAGCACGTGGTCATCATATTCAAAGGGGATTAGCTCGGCATTAGGGTAGCAGGTGAATGGCTGAGAAATAAGATTTTTAGCTCCATCCATGTCCACTGAAAGAATACCTTCTGAACTCTCACAGACCCGAGTTATACACTCCACCTGCGTGGGGCTAACCACACCCACACACACCTGAGGGATCATCAGTATGTTTGAAAAGCTGGCAAGATGCATAGCATACAAGGCAGAAAGACAGATACATGCGAAAAGTCTTACACTCTGCACAGGAACTGAATCCTTGGGTTTATAGTAGACTGTGGTTTGGGCTGCGGTATCCATATTCTTGCCCTTTATGATGATTCTCGATCCTCTTCATAGGGAGATAGAACATTTAATTAAGAACAAGTTGTATGCCAGTTAATGCTCATTACTGTGTATCTGATTTCATTCTAAATTGATTTGAAAACAACAACAACAAAATCTATATTTTATTCAAATTTTCACACTGTAACTGCAACCACAGTAATAACCAGTCTTAGTGAATACATTACTACAAAGTATCAACATTTTTCAGTATTTTATTCATTACATAGACACTATATGGACAAAGTATTGAGACACCTTCACTTTATACCTACGGGAGCTTTTATGATATCCCATTATAAATACAGGGATTAACATGAAGTTGGTCCCCCTTTTACAGCTATAACACTTTCCATTCTTCTGTGAAGACCTTCTACAAGGTTTGGACTAGGATGGACGAAAGGGCCTGGCTTGCAATCTTCATTCTAGTTCATCTCAGAGGTGTTTGGTGGGGATGATGTCAGGGCTCTGTGCAGGCCAGTCAAGTTCTTCCTTATCAAACTCACCCAACCATGCCTTTATGGACTTTGCTTTGTGGACTGAGGCACAGTCATGCTGGAACACAAAAAAGGGTCTTCCCCAAACTGTTCCAACATAGATGGAAGCATAGAATTGTCCAAAATGTCTTGGTATATTAAGATATCCCTTCAGTGGAACTAAGGGGCCTAGTTCAAGCCCTGAAAAACAACCCCATAGCATTATCCCTCATCCACCAAACTTTACAGTTGGCAGTCAGGCAGGTAACATTCTCCTGACATTCACCAAATCCAGACTCATCCATCAGACTGCCAGATAGAAATGTGTGATTCGTCACTCCACATAACATGTTTTCGCTGCTCCAATGTCCTGTGGTTGTGTGCTTTACACCACTCCCAATGGCACTTTGGTGGCATTTGGTGGCATTGTGCTTGGTAATGTAAGGCTCGTATGCAACTTCTCGGCCATGGACACCCATGCCATGAAGTTCCCGGTGTCCTGGGGTATTTGTGCTGTATCTATATGCTGCTCTGCAGTTACTGAGTCAGCAGAGCGTTGGGTGACTTTTATGCACTATGCACCTCAGCACTCTGCAACCCTTCTCTGTAACTTTATGTGTGATTTGCTGCGGTTCCTAAATGCTTCCATTTTTCAATAATACTGCTCACAGTTGATCATGGAATATTTAGGTGGGAAGAAATTTCTTGAACTGACTTGTTGCTTTGGTGGCACCTTATTACAGTACCACTCTCAAATTCAGTGAGATCTGTATTATGACTCTTTTCTTACACAAATGTTTGTAAAGGCTAGGTGCTTGATATTATACACCTGTGACAATGAGACTGAATGAAACAACTGAATCCACTGATTAAGAGGTGTCTTTTGTCCATATAGTGTATGTATACACAAATGTACTGATCAGTCTTAAGAACCCATGATTCATTAACATTTAACTGATTTTCTGAATAAAAGAAACCTAACACAACCTCTGTACGAAACTAAAACTGAGCACGGGATTTAAATCTGGCCATCTGAATGATAAAACTTGTAATACATTGTATATTTATTACCCTCACCACTATTTGAACTCAATCTAAGTAATAAGATTCCACAGTAAAAAAGTTTCATAGGGGACATTTTGTTTGTTCATACTGTTTAAGGGTGGTTTTGGCATCAATGGTTATTCATGACATGAACAAGGTTACATCAGTACTAGTCAGTCACATCACATTCATACTGGGCCATTTTGGAATAGCCAGCTAACCTAACGCATGTCTGTGGAATGTGGGAGGAAACCAGAGCATCCGGAGTAAACCCACGCAGACACAGGGAGGACATGCAAACTCCACATAGGCATAGTCCATGGTTGGGATCAACCCAGGGATCTCTGGTTCTGCGAGGAGATTGCACTAACCACATATGCCACCCATATGGGACTACAGTGGGCCCGTGTTCCAAAGTGCATTTAATTGACACAATTTTTATCTACACATATGCATTACAGCAAAGAATAATTGCTAGGCAATAACCTTTCAGAAGCTGCCTAGCAAATCAATATTATGCTGACATCTTTGAATGTAGGTTCAGTAACTGGAATGAGGCAGGAGTCATCACAAAGAATGGAAAAGGGGTTGCCGCTATGTAAAAAATTACTAAATTATTGTCCCAAACTGTTTACCTTCAGAACTCAACTATTTGTCATATTTAAGCTCGTTTCCTGCAGTAGTTGTATTAAGATCTTTTCATTTAAAGAATAAACTAAATATCATTTGACCAGAGGACTGTGCATATTTACTCCCTGACGATGGGGATACCTTCTGACAAATCCACCATAAGTTGAATTTGTCATATACCGAGAAGTTTAATATATACTGTGCATCTCATAGCATAGTGTACCTTATACATTCTTAATACTGTACACGAACGCGAACAGCGCTTTTCCGCACTACATTTCCCTACATCATGCAATGCTGAGTTTCTCATTCAGCACGGGAGAATGAGAGAGTATTGGACTGTGTATCGCTTGCCCAGGAAAAAAATCGAAAATCAAAATTCAGAGTACAGTTTCTGTTGAGTGTGTATTTACGTATATTATTGGATTCTCTTCGTAAAGTCCAAATAACGTAAGTCAGGCCATCGTAAAATGGGAAGTACCCATATAGAAATCTCAGAAGTAGTGTATTTGATGAGATTCCCTTAAAGTTATCCACAAAACATACTAATAGTCAAGGTAAGGTTAAGATAGAATAGCAAATACATTAAATGATTTGATTTTTCTGATATTCACCTGTTGAAGCTGCAGTTGGGTGTCACCTCTGTAACACTGGGGTTCTCTCTGTAGCTGAAAAGTTTGGATGAATGCACTTTTGATTTGTCGATCAGAAGTGTCACGCTCACCTCTGTTATTTTCTCTACCCCCTCAGACACAAAGACTACAGATGACTCGGTCCCATCAGAAAACTCTCTGTAAAATATGCAAGGGTTTCATGACTAAAAAGCCAAAAAAATGTATATTTATAGCACAAACTATTAGTGTACTGATAATAACCTTTCAACAGAGCAGATCTGGTCTCCCAGGAGAACATTCCTGACCTGTCCAGAATCCAGGTGTTTACCTGACAGTGTAACCCTGGTGCCTCCAGTCTGCGGCCCAAAACCAGGACTGATGTCTGTGATCACTGGAGTCTGGACATGAAATGTGTATGGTTTAAAAGTCTGTAAAACCAACAGCTCATGCACTATGCAAACCATAAACAACATATTCCTATAACCATTTTTTCAGCTATTAGAGATAATTGGGTTCAGTTAAGTAATATTTAATTCTAAAGTTAGAAGGAGAAGTTCGTTACCACAAAGCTGAACCCTTGCACTAGGGTCTGTCCAGATATGGAGTAACCTCGCTCCACTCGCTCTTCTTTCACGCTAACGCTAATCTCTACACTGCGCTCCAAATCTGAAGACTGAGTTGGGATCCTGCATACCAGCCTGAAAAGAAGACATAATTTATTTTTTGTGTATATAAATATATATGTGAGAGTGTGTGTGTGCGTGTGAGAGAGAGTTTGTTACTCACTGGGTGCTACTGCTGTACTCTGGTAATATGGAACAACTGGTTTGTCCCACCCTAACTTGGTGAGTAGATGTAGAGATGGTAGGTTTTGTAGGAGACTGGAGGTCCCAGCCACACAGTGTAAGCACTGTCTCACCATCAGCAGGGGCTGTCTTCGGGGTTACCTGTACAGTCAGGGTAGAAATTAGGGGTAGGAATCACAGGGCACTTCACGTTATGATATTATCATGACACATGCCCACGATAACGATGATATCATGACACTCCAATTCTGTGATATTTCATATATTGCAAAACAATACCCTATGACACATCATATCTGTGTAATGTAAGATGAAATACTCCTAAATTGGCAAATAGCAGTAATTATGTATTACTTAGTTCAATTTGACAATCAATATGAAACAATGTACAACATTAACACACATGCAACATGTACATTTGTGTCATCATTCCAACGTAAAATAGCTAACAGCCAGAAAGCTTAAGGGGTTAAAATGTCTATAGGCAGAAACCAACCAATGGAATGTGAAGCAGCTGCACAGAGGAGCACTGCATTTCTCCCCTGTGAGCTTCTTTTTCTTCACCACTATTCGTTAGCGGCACCATTAGCACCACCATGTGGCGTCAGAAATGCTTGCAACCATTAAGTCAGAAGGAGAAAGAGTCCGTTCAGAGCGCCTGCATGTTTAAATAAAAATATCGATGTGGCGCCAGTGTATCGACAACGTATCACATAAGAAAGAATACTACTAGAAGAAATGGTAAATACTTTTAGTACAATTAAGCTTTCATAGATAAATTTGTTCAAATAAATCTAGAACTGCTGAAGTAAATAATCAATACGTTAAAACACAACAGCACTTGAATATTATCTACTTTCGCATTTTACTGTTCTACAAAATAAACTCATTAATGAGTCCTTTTGCAGACAGAAATTATATGTCAGCAGCTTAAAAACTGTCATATCTTTTATAATAAATGATATGCTGACATGGCGGGAGCAATCAGTGACTTACACATATTGAAATCAAAATTCCCAGTGAGCTTTTATTTCATAGCACAACCTCCTCTGTCACACCATAGTTCATGTAATCTTAGCAGCAATAAAGTTTATTGACTGATGATGTCAGTAGCTGTTTTAATGTTTCACATTCCAGAGGTCTGGAATGTGAAACATTGGTCTGGTCTTGCATGGTCTGGTCTTAAATGGAAGGTTTGTTCTTGATATAATATGAACATTAATTGCTAAAATAGAAGAAAAGGTAACATAAAACTGTCCATTGTGTTGTAGGACCCAGTCAAATGTTTTTTTTCCAGCTTTATAAACTCGAGCTTCATTTCCAAATGTCTGCATAATTGTTTGTATGAACAGTGTTTATAAAACCATTCCTAAATGTTTAGTACAGAACACCTGCTCTTTACTCAGATGAAAAGAAACAGTAAAAGGTGACACGTACAACAAGTAGGACATATGAAGACATACAATGGTGCTTGAAAGTTTGTGAACCCTTTAGAATTTTCTATATTTCTGCATAAATATGACCTAAAACATCATCCGATTTTCAAACAAGTCCTAAAAGTAAATAAAGAGAACCCAGTTCAACAAATGAGACAAACATATTATACTTGGTCATTTATTTATTGAGAAAAATGATCCAATATTACACGTTAGTGAATGGCAAAAGTATGTGAACCTTTGCTTTCAGTATCTGGTGTGACCCCCCTGTGCAGCAATAACTGCAACTAAACGTTTCCTGTAACTGTTAATCAGTCCTGCACACCTCATTGTTCCATTAATGATGGCAAGCCGTCCTGGCCCAGATGCAGCAAAACAGGCCCAAACTATGATACTACCACCACCATGTTTCACAGATGGAATAAGGTTCTTATGTTGGAATGCAGTGTTTTCCTTTCTCCAAACATAACGCTTTTCTTTTAAACCAAAAAGTTCTATGTTGGTCTCATTCATCCACAAAACATTCTTCCAATAGCCTTTTGGCTTGTCCACGTGATCTTTAGCAAACTGCAGACGAGCAGCAATGTTCTTTTTGGAGAGCAGTGGCTTTCTCCTTGCAACCCTGCCATGCACACCATTGATGTTCAGTGTTCTTCTGATGGTGGACTCATGAACATTAGCCAATGTGAGTGTGACCCTGGGGTCCTTTGTGACGTCGCCAACTATTACATGCCTTGCTCTTGAAGTGATCTTTGTTGGTCGACCACTCCTGAGGAGGGTTACAATGTTCTTGAATTTCCTCCATTTGTATACAATCAGTCTGACTGTGGATTGGTGGAGTCCAAAACTCTTTAAAGATGTTTTTTTTAACTGTTTCCAGCCTGATGAGCATCAATAACTCTCTTTCTGAGGTCCTCAGAAACCTCCTTTTGTTGTTGCCATGATACACCTCCACAAACGTGTGTTGTGAAGAGCAGACTTTGATAGATCCCTGATCTTAAAATAAAACAGGGTGCCCACTCACACCTGATTGTCATCCCATTGATTGAAAATACCTGAATCTAATTACATCTTCAAATTAACTGCTAATCCTAGAGGTTTACAAACTTTTGCCACTCACTAATATATAATATTGGATCATTTTTCTCAATAAATAAATGACCAAGTATTTTTAGGACTACTTTTAGGAATTGTGTGAAAATGTAATGACGTTTTAGGTCATATTTACGCAGAAATACAGAACATTCAAAATGGTTCACAAACTTTCAAGCACCACTGTATGTCTACAGCAGAATTAGTCAACACCACATATAACTGGGGTGCCAACATGTATTACAATTTATCAACAAATTAGGTACAGTTAAAGACAGGTGCTGAGACAGCAGAATGGTCATAAAACTTTTTTAAGGAAGGTATAAGTAGCAAGCAAATATTCAACCAATCAGCACATAGAGGAACTCTAAGAAGATTGAATTCATTGTGTTTAGTGCTTAGCTTTGGAAGGAACAGCGGACTGAGACATTGCTAAGATACTGCAATGAAAATCTACCAACAGATTGACCTGGTTGTTTTGACTCTCACATGTTTTCCCAAACAGTTTACTCAAACAAATGCCAGACCTGAGTGAATTTGGCAGCACTCAATAATAAAATTGAGATATGATATCTAAATCATTCAGGAAGCTGTGTCATGAGCAAGAAGGAGCCATTCTTTGGCAACGCTCCATGGACCAACACACTTTTAGATAAATAATTTCATTTTCATGAAGCACAGCCCTACTCCTACTCCAGTTACCTTATTGATTAATGGAGGGCAGGTGAGATCACTCCACTGCTCCTGGCACTCAGGTTGTCTCGAGCAGTTCCCCCCACACCATCCACAGCCCATAAAGCGAGGCGCCTGCAAACACTCGGAGCAAGTCAGCAGATGAGCACATCCTGGGCCTTTAGTAGACACGGACACCATCTGTACACACAGACAGAAGAAAGTCAGGCTATGCAATAAACACACAAAGTTGCTGAAGGCAAAACAGGAAGCAAAAGAAAAAAAAAAAAGAAAAAAGATGTAAAACACCAGTATAAAGAAAAGCAGACACAAAGAACACAGATGTAGAAAAGTATACTGAGACAGAAAACAGACACTGCAGTTTAATTACATGGTTAATTTAAATATTTAGGTGCAGCACATATATAGGCGCTCCTCGGTTCACGATGGATGGTTACGATATTTCGATTTTACGATGGGAATCTGATCTACACAAACACACAATAAGCAGAAACTGTTTTCTGAAAGTTGAATTTAGAGCAACTTTTTCAACTGGGCATGCGATATGTAGTACGATACTCTCCTGCAGAATCTGGCCATCCAGGTAGCAGCACCCTGTCTGCCAACAGACTAACCATTTTGTTTTGTTTTTTTCACTTTCAATAATTATTCAGTAAATTACAGGAGATATTCAACACTGTATTATAAAACACAGTGGGGCAAAAAAGTATTTAGTCAGCCACTGACTGTGCAAGTTCTCCTACTTAGAAAGACGAGAGAGGTCTGTAATTTTCATCATAGGTACACTTCAACTATGAGAGACAAAATGAGGGAAAAAAAATCCAGGAAATCACATTGTAGGATTTTTAAAGAATTTAATTTAAATCATGGTGGAAAATAAGTATTTGGTCACCCACAAATAAGCAAGATTGCTGGCTCTCACAGACCTGTAACTTCTTCTTTAAAACTCTTCTGTCCTCCACTCGTTACCTGTATTAATGGCACCTGTTTGACCTCGTTATCTGTATAAATGACACCTGTCTACAGCCTCAAACAGTCAGACTCCAAAACTCAACCATGGCCAAGACAAGAGAGCTATCGAAGGACACCACAAAGAAAATTGTAGACCTGCAGCAGGCTGGGAAGAGTGAATCTACAATACGCAAGCAGGTTGATGGGAATAAATCAATGGTCAGAGCAATTGTAAAAAATGGAAGACATACAAGACCATTGATAATCTCCCTCGATCTGGGGCCCCACGCAAGATCTCATCCCGTGGGGTCAAAATGATCATGAGAACGGTGAGCAAAAATCCCAGAACTACACGGAGGGACTTTATGAATGACCTGCAGAGAGCTGGGACCAAAGCAACAAAGGCTACCATCAGTAACACACTACACTGGGACTCCTGCAGTGCCAAGCGTGTCCCCCTGCTTAAGCCAGTACATGTCCAGGCCCGTCTGAAGTTTGCCAGAGAGCATATGGATGATCCAGAAGAGGACTGGGAGAATATCATGTGGTCAGATGAAACCAAAATAGAACTTTTTGGTAAAAACTCAACTTGTCGTGTTTGGAGGAAGAAGAATGCTGAGTTGCATCCCAAGAACACCATACCTACTGTGAAGCATGGGAGCGGATACATCATGCTTTGGGGCAGTTTTTCTGCAAAGGACAGGACAACTGATCCGTGTAAGGGAAAAATGAACGGGGCCATGTATCGTGCGATTTCAAGCCAAAACCTCCTTCCGTCAGTGAGAGCATTGAAGATGGAACGTGGCTGGATCTACCAGCATGACAATGATCTCAAACACACCGCTCGGGCAACAAAGGAGTGGCTCCATAAAAAGAATTTCAAGGTCCTGGAGTGGCCTAGCCAGTCTCCAGAACTCAACCCTATAGAAAATTTGTTGAGGGAGTTGAAAGTCTGTGTTGCCCAGTGACAGCCCCAAAACATCACTGCTCAAGAGGAGATCTGCATGGAGGAATGGGCCAAAATACCAGCTACAGTTGTCAGGGATCAGTCTTTGGCCGCTAATGGCCAGGAGTTATCCTGTCTTGGCGGCGTGAGCTGCAGCAGCGCAATCGCGCGTGCGGCAGCCCTTCGCGGGGTTTTGACGGTTAAGTGGCGACACCTGCAGTCGAGTCCTTATAAGCACACCTTTTGGGCTCGCTCGGTGTCGCTGCATTCCAGGCATTCCACGTGCTCACGTGATTTTCTGATGCACCCAGCTCGCGAAGGTCGCACACACGCGCTCGCTGCTTCCTGCATTTCTCAGACGGCTTTTCATTTCTTTTTGATTATTTCTTTTCTTAGGGACACAGGGGGTATCAAGACCCTCAGACGGGGGCTGCCAGGAGACAGCTCGGTCAGCTCGGGTCAGTTTTCAGTTTTTTGTTTATTTATTTATTTATTTTTTACTTTTACCGAGCTGCTCCGGCAGCTCTGAGCCTTGCTCCCGCTGTCTCCTTTTCTTACGCCGTCGCCCCCTCCTCGCCGCGATCGGAGGTACATTTTTTAACCCTCCGATCTCTCCCCGCGACCGTGCCACACTCCTGCGGCTGCGTTTAACTGCAGTTTAAGTGCCACGAATTTGCCGAAGCTCCGTTCGGGTTCTGCGCACGGCGCATGCTCAGACCTGGAGCGCCGATTGTGCAACGAAGGCACGTTGTAAGGGTGCTTTGAATAGCAGTTTCTTTTATTTATTTACTATATCTTCGGTTTATTTAGTTTCATTTCAGTTATTATTACCAACTGGAGCTCACTGCACTTGGGTCCCAACCTATTTTTATTTTTTGTTTATACGGTTCGTCATTTCTTTTATATGGCGAACCGTAACAACAGTGTGTGCAAACCTGGTGAAGGCTTACAGGAAACGTTTGACCTCTGTCATTGCCAACAAAGGTTATGTTACAAAGTACTGAGATGAACTTTTGTTATTGACCAAATACTTATTTTCCACCATAATTTACAATTAAATTCTTTAAAAATCCTACAATGTGATTTCCTGGATTTTTTTCCTCATTTTGTTTCTCATAGTTGAAGTGTACCTATGATGAAAATTACAGACCTCTCATCTTTCTAACTTGCACAATCAGTGGCTGACTAAATACATTTTTGCCCCACTGTAGGCTTTATGTTAATGATTTTGCCCATCTGTAGGTTAATGTAAGTGTTTAAGCATGTTTAAAGTGGGTTAAACTATGATGGATACAGTATATATTAAACTCCTGAGTTTGCAATACAATTGCTTTAAAATAGGTTTATCGAAACATAACCCCATTATAAGTCAGGAAGCATCTGCACAATTGTATATTGCCTTGATATCTGGTCACAAATACGGATGCATGATATACACTGCTCAAAAAAAGGGAACATTTAAACAACACTATATAACTCCAAGTAAATCAAACTTCTGTGAAATCAAACTGTCCACTTAGGAAGCAACACTGATTGACAATCAATTTCACATGCTGTTGTGCAAATGGAATAGACAACAGGTGGAAATTATTGGCAATTAGCAAGACACACTCAATAAAGAAATGGTTCTGCAGGTGGGGATCACAGACCACTTTTCAGTACCTATGCTTTCTGGCTGATGTTTTGGTCACTTTTGAATGTTGGTGGTGCTTTCACACTCGTGGTAGCATGAGACGGACTCTAAAACCCAAGTGGCTCAGGTAATGCAGCTCATCCATGATGGCACATCAATGCGAGCTGAGCCAAGAAGGTTTGCTGTGTCTGTCAGTGTAGTGTCCAGAGACTGGAGGCGCTACCAGGAGACAGGCCAGTACACCAGGAAACGTGGAGGAGGCCGTAGGAGGGCAAAAACCCAGCAGCAGGACCGCTACCTCCGCCTTTGTGAAAGGAGGAACAGGAGGAGCACTGCCAGACAGTGCAAAATGACCTCCAGCAGGCCAGTAATGTGCATGTGTCACCACAAATGGTTAGAAACCGACTCCATGAGCACGGTATGAGGGCCCGATGTCCACAGATGGGGGCTGTGCTCACAGCCCAACATCGTGCAGGACGCTTGCCATTTGCCAGAGAGCACCAGGCACCAGGCAGATTCGCCATGCAGGACGCTTGGCATTTGCCAGAGAACACCAGGCACCAGGCAAATTCGCCACTGGCGCCCTGTGCTCTTCACAGATGAAAGCAGGTTCACACTGAGCACGTGACAGACGTGGCAGAGTCTGGAGACGTCGTGGAGAGCGATCTGCTGCCTGCAACATCCTTCAGCATGATCTGTTTGGCAGTGGGTCAGTAATGGTGTGGGGAGGCATTTCTTTGGAGGGCCGCACAGCCCTCCATGTGCTCGCCAGAGGTAGCCTGACTGCCATTAGGTACAGAGACGAGATCCTCAGACCCCTTGTGAGACCATATGCTGGTGCAGTTGGCCCTGGGTTCCTCCTAATGCAGGACAATGCTAGACCTCATGTGGCTGGAGTGTGTCAGCAGTTCCTGCAAGATGAATTCGATTGAGCATATCTGGAACATCATGTCTCGCTTCATCCACCAATGTCACGTTGCACCGCAGACTGTCCAGGAGTTGGCGGATGCTTTAGTCCAGGTCTGGGAGGAGATCCCTCAGGAGACCATCTGCCACCTCATCAGGAGCATGCCCAGGCATTGAAGGGAGGTCATATAGGCACGGGGAGGCCACACACAATACTGAGCATCATTCTGACTTGTTTTAAGGACATTACATCAAAGTTGGATCAGCCTGTAGTGTGTTTTTCCACTTTAATTTTGTGTGTGACTCTAAATCCAGGCCTCCATTGGTTAATACATTTGATTTCCATTGACGATTTTTGTGTGATTTTGTTGTCAGCACATTTAACTTTGTACAGAACAAAGTATTCAATGAGAATATTTCATTCATTCAGATCTAGGATGTGTTATTTGAGTGTTCCCTTTATTTTTTTGAGCAGAGTAGTATCAATATACTTTTTTTAGCCAGATTGCAACTTTGATTTGCCAACAGGATGTGAAAACAGAATGGTAAAGGGAAACCTGACACTGGCCAGGATGCATAAAGAATACAAAAGTTGGGCCATCGTAAAACTGAGAGTACCTGCATAGCATCCTAAACAATTTTTGCAGTGTGGCAGGGTGTGTTATTGTGCTGAAAGAGGCCACCAATATTAGACAATATGTTTACTATCAAGTACTTCTGTTACTTGGTCAGCAGCAATATTTAGGTAGGTGGCACAAGTGATTAGTGCTCTCGCCTCACAGCTCCAGAGATCCCCAGTTCGATCCCAATTTGGACTCTACATGTATGGAATTGCATGTTCTCCCAGTTGTCCACCTGGAGTTTCTCTGGGTATTTTGCTTTTGTCCCACATTCCAATTATATGTGTTAGGCTAAATGGTTTCTGCAAATTGTCCAAGTGTTAGTGTGTTTGACGAGTGCAGTTGTAAACTTGCTCCTGTCATGGAGCTAGCCAACAATGCTGACATGACAATAATAAATACATAAATAAACTAAACGCATACAAGGGTAGATGGTACACTATAATAAAACATGGAACCATTTGTTACCCTTGCTAACAATCACATGACTAACATTAGGGACTTAAATACAGCAAGGAATCCAGCACTGTTTTATATCATGCATTTCTTTTTCCAAGAATACGACACACTTTCTTTGATCACACTGTCTCACAGATTTCTCTCCACATATTTCTATATTATTTGTCACAGAAAGCATGTTATTGACAGGTTGATATTCCAGTAGCTAAATTATATTTACACGTGTTACTTCAAAACAGAATGAATGGAAAAGGACAGAAAGAGGTATTGTGACCGAGAGAGAATGTCAACAAATGGAAAGACAGAAAACAGAAACAGCACCTTGTTTCCAACTACAAAGAGCAAAGACTCCTCAGACCGCACTGCAGCAATGCGTGATACTCGCTCTTCCACACCCACAAGAGAGTAGTTGGCAAACATGATGGGTCTTGTCTTTGTCAGAATGACCTGCATTAAAAAGATTATTCTTAGACCAAAACATAACAGAATGTATAAAAACAGCTAGATGACAGGTCTTGAGAGTGATTCTTCTGGGGACAACTATTCAGTAATCACCTGCAGCAGTCTCCCACGATCAGTGCCAATATGTGCGATAGTGTCGTTGCCAATGGTGGTAACCAAAATGGAAGTGAGAAGCTCTGTCATCTGGCCACTGAAGAAGTCTGTTCTAAAATGAGGCAATGCCACCATAGTGGGTACGGCTTCGCACTCCAGTCTATTCTCTCCTGCCTGTTCAAAACAGAGAAACACAACATTAAAGGTCATGTCACTCAAATAAAATGATATGAAAACCCCATTAGCATTTCCTATAGTTAGTGCAAACTAATAAAAAACTACAGAAAAATATATAGAAGTCCATGCTTGGATTGATCACTAACTTGGGGGAAGTCTAGCCTCCAACTGCCTTGACTATTCCCAAATTTAGGAGACACTAAATTTTTGTCACCACACAGCAATATATATTTGCACAGCCTCCATCAGAAATGACCTTGATATAATTTAAAATAAACAAATTTTGTGTGGAAAAGCCTGCCATTTAACATACTCTGTGTGAAGGTACTTTACTTATGTTACATGCAGGTAAGCAAAAAAGGGAACTAAAAGTTTCAAAGACTAAAAAACATGGGATTGCATGCATAATTGCATTTGTAATCTTGCAGGTCTTATTGCATATAAACCTTTCTGTTTTATATGACAATACATAACCATTAATAATTGTTCTGAGCATTAACAGACATAACCAAGCCAGTACTGAGATCTAGAGCCAAGCTGAGTCCGTTTCCATGGCACACATTCGTGGAACAACATACAGCATCTGAACAGACTGGAAAATATGTCAAACATTTGGATAATGATCCAACATTCTAGGCCAATAACAAATCACCTAACACAGAAATATAACTTATTAGCAATAAAAATCTTCTCAATTGTGAAGGCCATCCTGTTCACAGGAACTGCATTCCAGACAGTTAGTGATACATCACAAAACTTGACACAGTGCTTATAGGAAAGAAGTACTTTGTCACTAAAATTGCTTAATTTGGAAGGAAAATGTGCTATTTTGCCTGTTAGTCAACATAACTGTAGCACTAGGGAGCCAACTTTCACTAGATAGCTTGTAGCATGTTTTTAAGCAACAGAGCAAACAAACAAGAAGCATATGTGAACTCCCTAAAATTGCACATGGAGTATTTTAATTATTAAAGGACATCAAGGGAAAATTAGATGTATTTGCAAACCACATTTTTCATATTTCAACAGTTCAATCTATTTTATGTTTTCATGCAAACAACTGAACTTGAATCCTCAATCCTGTATGGTCCTTTAAGGTGTTTAAATGTTTTATTTTGATGCATATATTTTTAATAACAGCATGACTATGAAATTGTCCCAAATACAGAGTAAATCTAACTAATACATTAATTAATCTAAAACATTACTTAGTTAGCACATCCATAGTTACAAAGCTGATGTGCTTCATTTTCCAATAATGATGCAAATTACTGCACTGCGTTTCCACCACATTCTACTGTTTACCATAATCCTCTTGTTGATGCACTGTGTCTCTGCTTGTCCTTTTGTCATACTTAATGCAGCACCGGATTATGACACTACTATTATGTTACACACATCCATGATAAAATAATTACACAAAAAATGTGATTTTTTTTTTTAATGTGCTGCCAGCCTGAAGTGCAGGAATGGATGTTTATTAACATATAAAATAAAGTTGACCAGACAAAACATGAAATTTTATTCCTATCTTGAGCTCTGCAATGGAATAATCAAAGTAAATGCAAGACAGACTGTGTTTTTTTTTTTTTTTTTTTTTGCATTTACATCTGATTTGGGGTGGTACTATTTGTGGGTCATATGGTAAAAATATTAAAGTACATCACAACATTTAAAGCATTTTCGCGATACACGGTATTTAACATGATTCATGTGATCACAGACAAAGTGCATAAGTAGAGACAGATTCTTAAAAACTACTATAACTAAACTACTAAAAACTTAGTAAAGTGATTTTTATTCAGAATGTGTTGCATTTCATCCAATTAAACAGGACTAATCGTTCTGGAACATGCAGTCAGTCAGTGTTCTTTAAGCACCGACAATATCCTCAATGTGCTCAGAAAAGCATACTGTCTATAACAATACATTTACCACAATATGATAAAATATTGTCATATTGCCCACCCCTAGGTTGTACCTAAAAAACTTATTGCCAGATGTGCCAAGAGCACATTCAAAATTAACCATGGGTGGCTCACTGCAGTAAATCTGTTTTACCCAATCACTTTCCAGCAGTACCACGTTTTCTCTGCCAACACACCTTATTAAACTCATTACTAATAAAACACCAAAGTAAATTGAACCAGCTGTCTCAGAAAAGGAAAATGTGTACACAAGGATTTAAGTAACCTCTCACCAAAAAATTGTAAATAATGAAATTTAACAGAAAGTCCTTCATGCTTTTCAAATCTGTATTCACAGTGGTCATGGAGATCAGTAGAAAGGGTTGGCTTATATAAAGCAATCAAAGTTATCTTCCCCATGGCTTTACCAAAATCATAAAATGATTCACTTCCTGGTATTGGCCAATGTTTCACTAAACATAACAAAATGCTCTCAGGTAGTATGTGAAATGCCTGATAGTAGTCTAGACAAGAGGTTGTCTATCATGGACTTGAGCACCTGTTTGGGGGTGGGGTGAGATCACCAGATATTTACATTCAAACATAGGGGTCTATAACTTTACCACATAAGTAAATACTAGTGATCATCCACTAGAGGTATGCAGCCTTCTGACTGAGCGATGTCTCAAATTGGATACCACTGTACTAAAATTGCATAAAATTGTACGCAACCAATAGCAACATTCGTAGTATGGCACACTATTTAATAGTATGCGGTTTGGGATGCAGTCTATTAGTTTCTGTGATTGATCAGGTACCCTCAGCTGTCCACTTTAAAGCAAAACAACAAAATATAAAATGGACTGCTGGCTTGCCAAATTTAAGAACTACAATCGAAATATATCAAAAACTGCTGAAGCAAGTGGTAGAAAGAAACCCTAGGGTGTTTCAGTGCAGGAATCTACACACAAGCTAATTGATTTTAACTCTAAATGCTGTCTATCAGACATACATAGCCAGCTGCTAAGTCTAAAATCTCAAGTGCATCAAAACAATGGAAGTGTGGCAAAAGGTACATTCACACTAAGACAGAATATCCAGAACATCCGAGACTTGCAAATGATGTACGTTTGCCATTTCCCTTAACCTGACTCTGCAAAGCAACATTTTCTGTACTGGCCTACATGAAAATGAAGTACCAATTTTGGTAGCAGAGGATGATCTGTGACTCACAGTGTCTGAGAAATTGTGTTCTAGAAAAACATATTGCCTTATACTGTCATTTGGCATTTAATCAATGAAACATATTGGAATGCATTTATATGTATCACAATCATAATGTTATTGAGTCTGTTACTGGTATTATTTGCAAGTAATCTCTCTATTAGGTTTGGTATAGTGTGTATGGGTGGGAGTTGTGAGTTCAAATTTAATCTGAAGGGAGTGTGTATACAAAGAGGTTGAAAACCCCTGGCCTAGACAGCTGACTGTGTAAATCCATTAATTTGTCAAACTGGACAGCTACAGCAGGCCATATTTCCAATAACACAGTATAACCAGAGGTGCAAAAAACACATAAATAAGGTACTTTCCAACTATGTTTTAAGAGACACTCAATCTTACCTCATGGGGACAGCTGTCACATGGCTGGAAATGACACAATCCTCGAGACAGTCGTCCAGGTCTGGCTGTGCAGCAAGCATTCATGCCTTGTTCAATGACTGAGTTCAGGGTGTAAACAGGAAATGCACAAAGGGCAGAATTTTTGGTAGGATTTCCCGCATTATCAGTCACAGAAAATACTACGAACAACACACCATTATCTTTTGCATCCTCCATGCCCAATTCTTTTACCAGTTCCTTCTCGACTGTGCTGAAATGGGCTGCTTGGACTGCATTATACACAAGCTCATTATTCACAGAGCTCTTCTTCTTTCGTTTAGGCTTGAAGTGGCATTCCAAGACAATCTCGCGATACATCCATGCTTCACTATCTCGATTTGGCAGCCTCCCCAGATGAGTCTGAAGCTTGGAGGTACTTTGTTGCACATCTGCCCTCTGGACAGACAAGAAGTATGTATAGCCCAGTGCAGAGAAGGTATAAATATATTCAATTGGGTAGGAATCCTGATACAAAGGAAGTACAGTCAGACCTTTGATGCTTTCATCAAATCCATCTTCTGTGGAAAGCAGACGTCGCATGGAGATGGAACGTCTGCCATAATCTCCTGCAATGGTGCTGTTGATGGCGGCAGCCACAAAGAAGTATGATGTTTGGCCTTCTTCAACAATGGTAACTTTCGTGCCTAGAGGACTAGCAATACAGTCAGGGCAATGTGAGGGTGAGTTTTCTTTTTTGTTGAAAAGACACATTATAGAGTCTGTTTCTGAATGTGTTTCAACATTTCTGTAGAAACAGCTGCCATATTGATTGCTTCCACATACGTACAAGTATGGAATAAAAGGCGTGGGGTCCAAAAGGAGAACCTGATTGTCAGTGTCTAGTAGTTCTTTAGGCTCAGTTTCAAGACCACAGTGGCATGTCTGACACTCTGGGCTTCCAACTGGTCCAGTTCTAATTTCCCATATCTTCATCAGATTGTGGTCCAGTGCTTCAATCACATTCTGAGATGCTACATACACGTCAGATGATTCTGGGTTTACTTCTATGTTCTGGATGGGTTTCAATGTTTGGAAGTAAGGTGGTGAATACAGAACAGTAAAGTCAACAGCCATCCGTGGGCTTACAGAACAGGTTTCCACAGTTAACGTCACATGAATCTGGAGCCAGACACATGCTAAGAATGCCCAGGCCCAGAGCATCTCTGTGTCTGCAGTAGTTTTTCCAGCTTACGGATAACAAGAGTCAATGTTCCTCAAAGCCTTCTGATCATCACAAGGATCTAATTGTAAAACAAAAAGAGGACAGAAGGTCAACAAAAAAAATCGCAACTCAAGCACTATTGATTACTATTGTTTACAAAATAGTTCGTTAAAATTACTAAGGTTACAAAGGTTAATGATGATGTTTGAAGACAAATACAGTTTAACTTACATAAAAGTCAGTGTTGTCATTCTTAGCTCCATGAAATACAACCCATTTAATGTCTTAAAATAGCACTCAATTTTAAGAAACAAGAAAAATCACTTACATCATCTGGTACACCAAGATAAATTTATGAAAATATTTAATTGTTTGATATAAAACTCAACTTAATACATGACTGGGTGCCCAAAACCTTCCAAAATATCTTTTGGTCTTGTTTTTTTCTTAAAAGATTAGTCGTTAGTTATCTACCACAGTCTATTAGGCTCATGTTTTGGCCTGGCCAGAGTCCAGACTTGAACCCTGCAGAGAATATTTGGTCTCACATTGAGCACAAACTAACTGCAAAACATTTTTCAACTACTCGTAACCTGTCTGAAGCCAATTCCAGTGGAACAACAACTTTGCGGTTTTGGATTTGGCTGTTTCAACTTTGCACAACTGGTAATCGCTAAAAAATTGGAAAACATACACTTTAAATTAAGTGCCAAATTTATTACATTTCCAAAGTGCTGTAAAACCTCACAGCTTCTCGTTCAATTGCACTCCTTCTCACTCTTTGTGGTGTCAAATATTGTTTACCCTAAATCCAGAACTGTCTCACTTCATTAGGTACACCTGTTCAACTGCACCTTAACGCAAATATATAATCAGACAATCACATGGCAGCAACTCAATGCATTTAGGTATGTAGATATGGTCAAGACGACCTGAAGAAGTTCAACCCGTAAATCAGAATGGGGAAGAAAGGTGATTTGAGTGACTTTGGCTGTAGCATGGTTATTGGTGCTAGATGGGCTGGTCTGAGTATTTCAGAAACTGTTGATCTACTGGGAGTTGCACACACAGCCACCTCTAGGGTTTACAGAGAATGGTCTGAAAAATAAAAAATATCCATTGACTGGCAGTTCTCTGGGTGAAAATGCCTTGTTGATGCCAGAGGTCAGCGAAGTATGGCTAGACTAGTTCGAGCTGATAGAAAGGCAGCAAATAACCACTTGTTATAACTGCAGTATGTAGAAGTGCATCTCTGAAGGCACAACACGTTAAACCTGCCACTCTTGTCAGCTAAGAATAGGCAACTGAGGATACGATTTGCATAGACATATCAAAATTGGACAACAGAAGTCTAGAAAAACGTTGCCCGTTTTGCTGAGTTTCCATTTCTGCTGTGACATACAGCTGGTAAGGTCAGAATTTGGTGTAAATAAAAAAATTCTGACGTCAACAGTTCAGGTTGGTAGTTGTGGTGTAATGGTGTGGGGGACACTTTCTTGGCACACCTTACACTCCTTAATACCAAATGAGCATTGTTTAAACAATCCAATTCCATGTCGTGGTGACTTTTATGCACTATGTGGCTTAGTACTCAGCGACCCAACTCTGTAACTTTACTTGGCTGAGTTGCTGTGGTTCCTAAACACTTACCCTTTCCATACACCTCAAAAGATGAAGAAATTTCACCATCTGACTTTTGAAACAGTGATATCCTATGCACTATGTACCATGCACAAATTCAGTGAGCTCTTTTAAAGTGAACCATTTGTTCACAAATGTTTGTAAAGGCAGACTGTGTGACTAAGTGTTTGAATCTATACACCTGTAAGGGACTGAATGAAGCAACTGTATGTGCTATACGTATACATGTGCATATATGTATGTGTGTATATATACTGATTGTGCAGGTACTCCTACTTAGAAAGATGAGAGAGGTCTATTATTTTCATCATAGGTACACTTGAAACTATGAGAGACAAAATGAGAAAAAAACATCCAGGAAATAACATTGTAAGATTTTAAAGAATTTATTTGTAAATTATGGTGGAAAATATGTATTTGGTCAATAACAAAAGTTCAACTCAATACTTTGTAACATAACTTTTGTTGGCAATGAAAGAGGTCAAATGTTTCCTGTAAGTCTTCACCAGGTTTGCACACACTGTAGCTGGTATTTTGGCCCATTCCTCCATGCAGATCTCCTCTAGAGCAATGATGTTTTGGGGCAACACGGACTTTCAACTCCCTCCACAAATTTTCTATGGGGTTGAAGTCTGCAGACTGGCTAGGCCACTCCAGGACCTTGAAATGCTTTTTAAGGAGGCACTCGTTCCTTGATCCAGTGGTGTGTTTAAGATCATTGTCATGCTGGAAGACCCAGCCACCAGCCATCTTCAGTGCTCTCACTGATGGAAGGAGGTGTTGGCTTAAAATTTCACGATACATGGCCCCGTTCATTCTTCCCTTACCACGGATCAGTCGTCCTGTCCTAGCAGGCAAGGTACTGGACTATGGACCAGAAGGTCCAGGGTTCAAATCCCACCTCTGCCAAACTGCCACTGGTGGGTCCTTGAGCAAGGCCTTTAACCCACAATTGCTTGGATTGTAAGAAAAAATCAACTGTAAGTCGCTCTGGATAAGGGCGCCTGCTAATGCTGTAAATGTAAATGTTTCCACTCCCATGCTTCACAGTAGGTATGGTGTTCTTGGGATGCCACTCAGCATTCTTCTTCCTCCAAACACAACGAGTTGAGTTTTTACCAAAAAGTTCTATTTTGGTTGCATCTGACCACATGATATTCTCCAAGTCCTCTTCTGGATCATCCATATGCTCTCTGGCAAACTTCAGACGACCCTGGACATGTACTGGCTTAAGCAGGTCTTCCACGCCAGGCACTGCAGGATCCGAGTCCCTCTCGGCATAGTGTGTTACTGATGGTAGCCTTTGTTACTTTGGTTCCAGCTCTCTGCAGATCATTCATCATGTCCCTCCATGCAGTTCTGGGATTTTTTGCTCACCGTTCTCATGATCATTTTGACCCCACAAAATGAGATCTTGCGTGGGGCCCCAGATCGAGGGAGATTATCAATATTATCAGTATGTCTTCCATTTTCTTACAATTGCTCAAACGGTTCACACCAACTTGATTGCCTATTGTAGATTCACTCTTCCCAGCCTGGTGTAGGTCTACAATTTTCTTCCTGGTGTCCTTCAACAGCTCTTTGGTCTGCACATGGTTGAGTTTGGAGTCTGGTTGTTTGAAGCTGTGGACAGGTGTCTTTTACACAGATAACGAGGTCAAACAGGTGCCATTAATTCAGGTAACGAGTGGAGGACAGAATAGCTTCTTAAAGAAGTTGCAGGTCTGTGAGAGCCAGAAATCTTGCTTGTTTGTGGGTGACCAAATACTTATTTTCCACCATGGTTTACAATTAAATTCATTAAAAATCCTACAATGTGATTTCCTGGATTTTTTTTCTCATTTTGTCTCTCTTTGTTGAAGTGTACCTATGACGAAAATTACAGACCTCACTCATCTTTCTAAGTAGGAGAACTTGAAAAAGTGTTTGCCCCCTTCCTGATTTTCTATTTTTTTGCATGTTTGTCACACTTAAGTGTTTCGGAACATCAAACCAATTTAAATATTAGTCAAAGACAACACAAGTAAACACAAAATGCAGTTTTTAAATGAAGGTGTTTATTATTAAGGGAGAAAAAACTCCAAACCTACATGGCCCTTGTGAAAAAGTGATTGGCCCCCCTTCTTAAAACAACTTAACTATGGTTTATCACTCCTGAGTTCACTGTCTCTAGCCACACCTAGGCCTGATTATTGCCACACCTGTTCTCAATCAGGACATCACTTAAATAGGACCTGCCTGACAAAGTGAAGTACACCAAAAGATCCTTAAAAGCTACACATCATGCCAAGATCCAAAGAAATTCAGGAATAATTGAGAAAGAAAGTAATTGAGATCTATCAGTCTAGAAAGGGTTATAAAGCCATTTCTAAAGATTTGGGACTCCAGCGAACCACAGTGAGAGCCATTATCCACAAATGCTGAAGACATGAAACAGTGGTGAACCTCTCCAGGAGTGGCCAGCCGACCAAAATTACCCCAAGAGTGCAGCGACAACTCATCCAAGAGGTCACAAAAGACCCCACAACAAAGAACTGCAAGCCTCACTTGCTTTAGTTAAGCTCAGTGTTAATGCCTCCACCATAAGAAAGAGACTGGGCAAAAATGGTCTGCATGGCAGAGTTCCAAAACAAAACCACTGCTGAGCAAAAACAACATTAATGCAACATTAATGCTCGTCTCAATTTTTCCAGATCTTGATGATCCCCTAGACTTTTGGGATATCATTCTGTGGACTGAGGATACAAAGATTGAACTCTTTGGAAGGTGTGTGTCTCAATACATCTGGCGAAAAAGTAACACAGCATTTCAGAAAAAGAACATTATACCAACAGTAAAATATGGTGGTGGTAGTGTGATGGTCTAGGGCTGTTTTGCTGCTTCAGGACCTGGAAGACTTGCTGTGATAAATGGAACTAGGATATCTGCTGTCTACCAAAAAATCCTGAAGATGATCCAAAACACATCAGCAAGTCCACCTCTGAATGGCTGAAGAAAATCAAAATGAAGACTTTGGAGTGGCCTAGTCAAAGTCCTGACCTAAATCCTGTTGAGCTGCTGTGGCATGACCTTAAAATGCCCGTTCATGCTCAAAAAACCCTCCAATGTGGCTGAATTACAACAATTCGGCAAAGATGAGTGACCAAAATTCCTCCACAATGCTGTAAAAGACTCATTGCAAGTTATCACAAATGCTTGGTTTCAGTTGTTGCTGCTAAGGGTGGACCAAACAGTTATTAAGTTTAGGGGCAATCACTTTTTCATACAGGGCCATGTAGGTTTGGATTTTTTTCTCCCTTAATATTAAACACCTTCATTTACTGCATTTTGTATTTACTTGTGTTGTCTTTGACTGATATTCAAATTGGTTTGATGTTCCGAAACACTTAAGTGTGACAAACATGCAAAAAAATAGGAAATCAGGTATGTGTATATACCTGTATACACCACTGTATGTGTATATATATATAGACACACACACACACACACACACACACAACTGTAGGATCAAGCGTTTAGAATTTTCTATATTTCTGCATAAATATGACCTAAAACGTCATCAGATGTCCTAAAAGTAGATAAAGAGGACCCAGTTAAATAAATGAGACAAAAATATTATACTTGGATATTTATTTCCTGTGTAAAATTATCCAATATTACATATTAATGAGTGACAAAAGTATGTGAACCTCTAGGATTAGCAGTTAATTTGTAGGTGAAATTAGGTGTTTTCAATCAATGGGGTGACAATCAGGTGTGAGTGGGCACCCTGTTATACTTACAGGACAGGGATCTATCAAAGCCTGCTCTTCACAACACATGTTTGTGGAAGTGTGTCATGGCACGAACAAAGGAGATTTCTCAGGACCTCAGAAAAAGAGTTGTTGATGCTCATCAGGCTGGAAAAGGTTACAAACCCATCTCTAAACAGTTTGGACTCCACCAATCCACAGTCATACAGATTGTGTACAAATTGAGGAAATTCAAGACCATTGTTACCCTCCCCAGGAGCGGTCGACCAACAAAGATCACTCCAAAAGCAAGGCATGTAGTAGTTAGCGAGGTCACAAAGGACCACAGGGTAAGTTCTAAGGAACTGAAGGCCTCTCTTACATTATTTACTTACTTACTAATAATAATTAACTGGGTTCTCTTTATCTACTTTTAGGACTTGTGTGAAATCCTGATGATTTTAGGTCATATTTGTGCTGAAATAGAGAAAATTCTAAAGCGTTCACAAACTTTCAAGCACCACTGTAAATACGCTGCCTGGCCAAAACAAAAGGTCACACACTGTAATATTTCACTGGACCGCCTTTAGCTATGATTACGGCACGCATTTGCTGTGGGATTGTTTTCACAAATTTCTGAAATGACACATTTATTGACGTCAAGAGTTGCATGAATTTTTCCCCCAAGATCTTGTATTGCTGATGGGAGATTTGGACCACTGCGCAAAGTCTTCTCCAGCACATCCCAAAGATTCTCAATGGGGATCAGGTCTGGATTCTGTGGTGAAAATGATGTCTCATACTCCCTGAACCACTCTTTCACAATTTGACCTTCCTGAAAAAGATTAACATGTTTCCACGACCGCAGGATGTCTTTCGACATGGTTGTATAACAAATAAGAAGCTACTCATTGCATCAATTAGGGTTAAATAACTTGTTGGCAGCTGAAACATAATCACCAATGCAGTAATTATCTGGGATAATGTTTTGGGATTCTGTTAAACAGAAACAAAAGACAACAGCTGAGTTATAGGTTTGTTTTTTGGTTGTTAGCTTGCTTTTTGTTTTGTTTTTTAAATGATCTTAAAACAAGGCAAGATAAAGACGTTTGACAGTTTGGACAATTTATATATACACTACAGAAAGTGTATGCTACATAACTAGACGTGTTTTGCTCATATAGTAAGCTTATGTAGTAATTGGAGAATAACGAGTAGGCTAAATGATTTTGGGGAAAAAAATCTTATAAACAACGAACACGTTATAAATAAACTACACCCTGTCGCTATTACAAGGTACATTTACGAGCAATGAATCGGCACACAGCCAACATCAAGAGCGGCATCAGCACCTTAACCAGCCTAAACCGGATATTAGTATGCGTGTGGACAATATGGCCTAGCCTACCTGTACCTATATGCCTAGGTAAACAAAAACAGAAAATGCAAGTCAACAAAAACAAATGGTTTCGCATGTTGTATTTCGGTATTATTGATAATAATCACGTACAATATGTACATTAATGAGAGCTACGGTGTAAATAGCTTAAGTTTGAAATGAGACTAACTTACCTGAAGAACACGTATAAGCGCTGAAAGAACCCCGCCGCTGACAGAACTCACTTCACCTTTTACATGGCAAATTCCATAGCATACAACTAGAAACGATGCGATAGTTTTAACTGGCAAAACTGTCCAAAACTCACACAACAACTTTCCCTTTGTAAACTTTCCCTCGCATGTTCTTAGGAGCTTATTTTTTCTAACACACACGCGTGTCCACGCCTTGCCCGAGCTTCGTAAGGAAGTAGTGCAGAGATTTCACAATCCTCACCTCCACTTAACAGAGCTGCTACGAGGAGGACATGTCCCTGACTCAAACATGCCACTACGTACAGGACAAACATTTAATCTGCACTTTACTACGCACTCACAACAGGATATGTCCTCAGGCTGTGCGCTTAGAGCAATAACACTTTTCCTGAAAGCGCGAATGGAATTTGGTTTCCTGCAATCATCTGGGAGATGGTAAAAGAAAAGGGGGAAGAAACTAGTAGCCACTGCATGTCGAGTGCATTGAAGCTGGTCAGGGTCACATTTTTATTTAAATTAAGTGCAGTAAAACCATAAATTACTTATTCTTAGTAATAATAAGCAGGGCCGTTTCTAGACTTGTGCTGTGGCACAAGTAGAATTTATGGGGGCACAGCTGTACCTCTCTGTTTTCCAATCAGTCATAGAGACACTACTGTGCATACAAATATATATTTTTTTATTTTGTTAAATAGATTGAGTGATTTAACACTAAAGTGGGAGTTTCTCTGCCATGGATTGTTTTAAAATTTACCTTAATGTTGTTTATGCTAACTGATATCATTGGTCTAATTTGAAGGCCTGTTTTTGGTAGGCAATATGGTTATAACATGGCTACCCAAAACATCTATGAGCAACCCTTGCATTAGCTGAACCGTGGCTGACTTTTTCTTAGATATGTGTGGAAATCCATTGTATGTGGGCAACAGAAAGAAACTAGCTCTAACTGAACCACTCAAGCTTTTGGATAGATGCTGGCGCATTATGTAGTCCCTCTAGTGAATTTGCATGGTGCCATGTAGTTCTGCTCAGCAATCCTGATTAAAATTGTTTTACTGCCATTATTTTAGTGGGGCACAGCAATATTTTATGTGCTCCAGTAAAGTGGGTCTGATAATGCCCCTGACAGTTTAGTTTTATTTACTCAAAGACAGAAGCAGGACAGCAAATAAAAACACAGGACAATACATTTTTCAAAAGTTTTGCTTCCTGACAAAAGTGAGATTATGACTGACAATGTCAACCCAAACAAAAAAATGATTTCAGATTTGCTGTATCTTGTAGGAATTTGGACACATTTAAGAAATAAGAAATAGGTAAATTAATCTGCTTTAACATTTTACAGCGTCCCTGACCACGCGATTTATTCCTTGCTATGTTATCAGGATAACCAGACACAAGGCATTCAACATTTGGATCGATATATTCAGATAGAGAGAGTCCATTTACATTATTTCTTAGGGGAAGGATTCCTATCTTGTTCCTATATATTTAAATCCCACCTACTTTCAAAGATGTCTTAATATAGTGGAGCTGGTGACTTGACTGGTCTTCTTCTTGTTTTGTGAATATTGGGTGAAGCTACGCCTTTCTACTGTGTTCAAATGGCATGTGTGTACTTGTGTGTGTGTGTGTGTGTGTGTGTGTGTGCGTGATGTTACACAGGGGTGTGGCAGTTTTCAAACTAGAAGAATCACAGGGATAGTTCATGCAAACATTAAAGACAAAGGAGTTTTAGAAGTAAACTTATAAGGATATTCATTCTTAATAAGATGAGAAATATTACTAATTGTAATCAGGTTCTGTGTTTTCGTGTTGAAGTGGCTAAACATTGGTGGGGGTTTTTTGTTTGTTTGTTTACCTGTTCCATTACCCTGACTGGGATCAAGCAGATAAGAAAATGAATGAATTAACTAATGTTCCATTTTATCAATTATTGTTTAATATGTTTAACCATATAAACTGGGCATTTGAGTATGCATTAATAGACATCAAAAGTTACATATATACCTCCAAAGTGTTAATCGTGCATCTTATCATCATCATTTTTTATTTTTTGTATGTTTCAAGAATCGTTGCAATTGCCTCATATGTACCAGCTACTTCAGTAGATACAACCGGTTGACAAGAAGTTGCTTTTTTGGAATACCTTTCATTTTATTTCTCCAAACATACACTTGATTACTGTGACCAAAGTTCAGTAATTGTTTCACTGGACCATAGCACTTGAATGTAGAATGCCTCTGGCTTATCTAACATTTGTGTTGTAAACGTCAGCTGTTAACTTTTGTGATGAGAAAGTGTAGGCTTTCTTGTAATCACTCTTACATGCAGATCATCTTGTTCAAGTGCACTATTCCTGTACCACATCAAAATGTATATAGGTCCTTGTCAGTTCAGACTTTTGAGCTATGTAACCCTATGAAGTCTATGAGGTGTTCTATCTTGTACTTTTTTTTTTTTTTGCTTATCCAAACCTGTCTTGAACATTTCTGCATAAATTCCAATTATTATTTCCAAAAGTGGAAACATTTAGATGTCTTTTTTGTATCCTTGACTCTTGATTGAGAGTCAGTCGTGGTGGGTTTCTGAATATCCATGAATCCTAGGCATAAACAAGCAACTAGATGATGTAATTTTGCTAGTGTTTCCTAAAACAGGAACTTAATAAGTTAAAGTACTATGATTCGTTGCTGGCCCCAGCATCAACCGAGTAGCAAGTATTACAAATCAATCATCAAACAATGAAGTGCTGCTCTCTGCTTCATTTTCAAACTTTTATCAGATATAAAACATAAATATTAGGCTATCAATAAACATCAAATATGGCATTCCATAAATTATGCAGATAATCAGAATACTATGTGTAGTTACCTAAGATGTCTATGATGTTTATTTTTCTTTATTTTGTCTTTGTTTTTGTGTATTAGTGAATAGGCATTTCAATTTCCAAACAAAGGCCTACAACTGACAAAAAACATGGCACATTTGAAAGTGTTAGGTCGACTGGTGTCTCTAAAGTATCCCAGTGTGAGTGAGTGTGTATGTGTGCGTTTGTGTGTGCACATGTGACCTCTGATAGTGGTGCCCTGTCTAGGGCTGGATCCTGCTTTGTGCACTGTGCCTGTGTGTTGTTCCAGAAATGATATAGATTTTATAATACACATTAAATAACCTAAAATACCACTTTTCAGGTAAAAATGGTTATTTTGTAGGTATACAGCATTTAAACAAATATAACAAACAGCTTACACAGAATATCTGTGGAAATTTCACCAGGATGCTTGGAGAACATACTAGCTGATTTCCTATTTATTCATTCATCAATGTATTTTATAATACTTTTTATAAAATACATCATCTCAAAGCAGCTTTAGAGCTGATTCTAGACGTGAAATGAGCAATCCAGAGGTGACAGTGAAAAGGAAAAACAGTTTATTTAAGGAGACCTGTTACAAAATGTAAAGAATGGTCCTGCAAATAACTTTCAGTTTACTACAATATGTGCCTAAAACCTTTGCACAGTACTGTATTCGCTGTACAAAACTGACCACAAAACGTCTCTTTGAGTTAAATGGTTATTCTTTGCATTGGGTTGAGATTATTTGGTGTATTTAGAATTAGTACTGTACCGACTTATGATTGTTGAGTTAGACCCTATCACTTGATCAAACTGTTGTGGAACTTTTGTCGCCCTCTGGCTGATGTCGATTGCAACAACAGCAATAAACACGTTAGGATTAACGAGTGGATTTGCTGGAGTTTTTAATGATGGAGTTAACATACTACTTTAATTACGAAGGAATTTGAGAAACTCTCATCACTAAACAAATGATCTTAAGATGGAGTTTATGAAGTTCTTAGCATTACAATGCTTCAGGAAATCCACCTCAGAACTTTAATCAGCGGCTTAGAGGAAATGATAGATATTAACTGCTAGCACAACACCCTAAGAGGCTTGAAGATGACTTGTCTCCATCTGACTTGAATTAACGACCAAGATAAAGAGCAGATTTTTAAAAAAGAATGAATAAGTATCAGAAAAAAAATTGGTAAAGTTATGTGACAAAGCTACAGGTTTCAGGAAAGAAATAGTAGTGATTATGTAGATCAATTTTTCAACCATCACTAGTTGCAGTTTGTTTAGAATCGGTTGGCAGACTGAGTCAGATCTGCATGGACTCTCCCAGATCTCTTCATTTTTTCTGACTGGATTTAAGCGAGGTCAGTTACTGTGTTTAAGCAAAAGGATTCAGGCTTATTTGAACAAATAAAAGTAGCAATGTTTAACGGTCATCATTATTAGATGCTTTTAATAATCTGTGATCGTTTTCTTTGTCGTATTTTAGAGACCTCAGAAATTAAGTACGCTGAAAAGACATGGTGCTCTGGTACAAGAAAATGTCTTTGAACCTGTTAGTTGATAGCACTGTAAAGTTCAAGAAGATGTTCAGGGAGTTATTTATCAGCTATCCTGCTTTCTGTTTGTCTAAGAAGCTTGTAAATAATTCACACGTGAACGTGATTTGTGTCCTTGGCACAATATTCAGTACCTCATGGAGCATTTAATGATTGGATTATATCAACAGTGACGCACCAGCTTTCTCCATGTCATTCTTCAAATATCCAGCCTAACACACCCACCTACACACACACACACACACACACACACACACACACACACACACACACACACACACACACACACACTTCGCTTTATTATCCAACGTGGGAAGAGCAGTTATTAAAAATGTACACTAAAATCATAACCAATTATGACCTGTTATTACATAAAGATGAAAAAAAGTATTCAGCATATTACTGTTTATCATAAGCAGTATGTGTTCATGCAAAAGGAATACTATATAAGCTAGCCATTATTAACCTTACCTTCCAGAACAACTGTTACGTTATAACTCAAAATTGCCAGATGGGTCTCTTTACTTAACACACATGCAATTACACACCCCTCCATAAACACACTCTCCATAAATACATGTACACAACATCTTCAGTATTTCCAATGAGTTCTAGGATACAGTCGTATGAAAAAGTTTGGGCACCCCTGATAATTTTCATGATTTTTCTTTATAAATCATTGGTTGTCCAGCTCAGCAATTTCAGGTAAATATATCATATAGCAGATGAACACCGTGATATTTGAGAAGTGAAATTAA